>JAGVSL010000201.1:0-373120 GCA_022494535.1 Himalopsyche phryganea | reverse complement strand
AAGTCACTTGTTAAAATTTGTTGGAATATTTTTATCGAAACATTGCAATTTTAAAGTTCCAATGAAATGCAAATTTCCACCATCCGCATTTAACATTGTTAGTTGTGAAATTTGAACAAGGCCATAACAGTTTTGTTCTCGCGGTGCAAACTTCGCGATGTCATATTGCCAAAAACAAACTTTGTTCCCGATGTAACAAAACCATCGTGACAAAACGTCCATAATTGAGTGGGGTATGTTGAAAATCAGCACACTGAACAAAGGTCAATTTCAATTTATTCCAGACTTATTAAGGCTAATATAAATAATTCCCTTTTCTTCAAATTTATTAATTCATAAATTAGGATTTTTTCTTAACCATGTCCGCTTCCAATGTGGAGTATATGGTCTTAGAATCAACGTAAGATCAACATAAAAAATCTCACCATATTTTTTTTTTACGAGGACTATGGGTTGGCTAATGCTCTCTTTTTTAGAATCGGATGGATGGGAGGGAATTTAATATATCACAAACAACCATGCCTTTCAACAGAAATCCATATAAAGATCTTAAGACTTGAATCCGTTAAATCTGTAACCGAAGCCAACGACGTTGACCACTACACCACGGATCCGGCCAATGGTTAAAGAAATATTTACAGATTGACATGTCTATGGCTCTTCAAAATATTGATTATACTAGCTGCTAGGTACTACTCCCTACGTTATCGAGGTACATCAACTGGGATCTTTTCCCATTTAGACATGGAGATCACTTTCAGATGAATGACGCAAAGCATGCTTAATTTGCATAACCCAAAAAAACATAAATCTCAGAAACAATAAAATACATTATTTAACCATGCCCGCTCTCTACTCGGAGCATATGGCCACGACACGGTGCCTCCGAAATTCCCCAACAGTATTCTTGCTTCCCCACTCCATCCCACCATCCCGTAGCTGCGATGAGTACATACTATGGTCATCAGCGGTCTTCGTTGGCGACGAAATCCATCCGGTTGGTAAAAGAGATAAACAGCATTCAGACTCTCCTAGGGATCCGCAGCACATGTCTAAGCCAGGTCCATCGTCGCTTTTTTTAAATTTTAGATGTAGTAACGGGCTAGTCCGTCCACTTTCTTGCCTCCGAGTTCATGACAAAGTCAAACTACCGTATTTCTAGTATTTACGGAAAGGATCTGTTTTCGAAGCACAGTATACGGTTAACATGAGCTTTAGAAAGGTGCTACGACTCGCAGCCATAACGCAGCACTGTCAGAATCCATCCGCTGAACAGGTTGTACTTGGTTCTGTTCTGACCAAGCACAACCGTGAGTCCTAGACTTTCCGCAAAAAATATGATACTATTCTTGAATCGTAAATTAAGTATTTTTGCATAAAATTATAAACCTCGACTCAAGAAATGGATCGAAATATTTTACATCACTTAAATTTAAAAACCCACAAAAAGATACGATCTAAAAATTGGCGTGATGGTTTCAAATATAAATATAACACAAAATACTTCCATGATGTTAATGTTGATTTGATAAAATGTGAAAGTATAGTACGTTATGTTACTTCTGTCACAACGATTTAGCGTAGAATTTGATAGAATAAATACTATTTTAACTGACAAGATATTTACGATTGAATCTGGATAGTTTGTTAGACATAAAAATGAAACTCCAATCTTGCCCTGAAAGCGTTTTCGATTCTTGTTGTCTGCCTTCGCACACTCAACAAAAAAGCCATTTTGAGACGCCATTAACACTTTAGAGGCAACCTTGCTAACCTGGAAATATCTTAAATGAGTTTCAAAGTTAAGGGTGAAGCTATTATATAGCTCTTATAAATAATAATGGCGATATTAATACTAATACATTATTATAAGTTTTTATACCTTTATACTACCGTCTTAATAATTTGAAACGATGTTTAATCGCGTATATATATTATTTATAAATTAATAATTATTATAAAGTTTTAACTGAATATTTTTATATAAATCAAAGCAGTGAGAAAAAACGAGCTCCAATTTTCAAATGGAATAAATATATGTATTTAAAACAAAACACCTAAAAATTGTAGAATAAACAATATATATATATATATAACTTCCTCTGAATTCTCAATCAATGAAAACCTTTAGACATATGCCACTAGCTAAAAATTCGATTATATATTGTAATATTTTGCCTTAATTTTTTTATTATAATTATTTCATTTATAGCTTAATTTTTATTCAAGTTATGCATTTTTAACACGTCTGCTCTAAATTGGACTAATGCTTTTCCTAATGAACTGTTCTAACGTATATATTCCCTTGGTGTTAACTGTCAATTCTTGGTGGAAAGGCATAATATTGTAAAAACAAAACACTTTTTTTATTACTAAACATGACCAATTATATGATTGAGTATAGAAATAAAATGCGAAAATGATTACTCCGTTTTATTATTCTTCTGTTAATATTAAATTTTACACATAATTTGTAAATTAATGTTAAATTCTATTAAAAATATTTTGTTCACTTTTGGCGGATGACTGACGAGTAGAATCGTTTCAGTAAATTGGTACTATAGAAATATTAATATCAAAATCTTACATTTTACGCAATATAAAATACTTATAAAGTTCAACAATAGGTTTGATCTCGTTCTTTTCTCTCGCATTGTTGGTTCATCGTCTTATAGTGGCCTCTTATTGAGAAGATTTTGTTATTATATTATTATTTTCCTATCGGATCTCTGTAAACTCTTGACTGTGACGTAAAGTGACACTAGAGCAAACGAGTGCTCAGAAGATGACTGAGGTGACCAACGTTTGAACAAAATTTAAATTTGACACTAAAGGTGATAGCATATTTCCATTTTGTTTGCAAATCATTTGTTTAAGAATCAACTTCAGACTAAATGTGTTACTTAAAATTATTTATAACATGAATGTGGATTCAATATCTTAATTAAGATTTCCCATTGACCTAGCGCAGAACGTGTAAGAACTCCAAGGAAACTAAGTTTAAAAGGGAAGCCACCTGTTCTAGCATGCTACTAATAATTGGCTGCTAATATTTTAATAAATAAAACACAATTTTTTTGTATTACTTTTACATGTTTATAATGATCAGGACCAGGATTAGCGATTATCAGTTGAGTGCAGAGCGAAATTATCATTATAAACATGTGAAAGTATTACAAACAACTTGTGTTTTATTTATTAAAATATAAGGCCTTTCCACCAAGAATTGAGAGTTAACACATTAAAAGTGCCTGTTAATATGTATGCTATCGTATTTTATAATATTTAGAAAATGCACATAAGGCATATGACAGAAGGCATAAAGTCATAAAAACAAGTTCCAACACAATCGCATTTGAAGCATTACTTTTTTTTCAAAATACTCTCTCTCAAATGAATTATTGTTTGTTTTTTAAAAAGATTCTTTTGTACTTTATAGAGAGAAATCTTTTTGACATACAAATCATAAGGTTTGATATCGATGTGTTATAATTATATCATGTTGGTATTTTTATTCTGCAGGTTGCATGCATTAGATCATTATATCCTATAACTCCATGGGTTCTAGCAGTATGTTAAACGTCGAATTGCACAAATTGACTTAATGCGTTTTGTCGGAATACCTATCTTCGAAATATAGATATTAATTTTCCCTTTGAAGGTGTTAACTGTCAATTCTGGTGGAAAGGCATTATATTCAAAAAATAAAGCACAAGTTGATATGTACTATTTTTAAAGATATTACTTTATGGTTTGCATGTTTGCAATACTATGTCAGATAGAAATATATTTTTGTCATACTTTAGTAATAGTTTGAACAATTATATAGAGCAAGAATGTGGATTTGTATATTTTATCACCACAAACGCTTTTAAAATCGACTGAATGGAACATAGGTTTTGTGAAAATAGATGGCACTTCAATAGTCCGATAGTTTATTTCTATTATAATTAAGATATATCTGATTTGTAATAAAAACAAATGAAATATGAGATGAAATAATTGTTTTTTACAACTTAGTTCTATCTACCAACGTCCTGTAGAAGTGTTTATTAAATAAAAGTCGCGAGGCTAGATTGTATAGTTTTAACATAACGCCGCAGTTTATCAGTACAGGTGGTATAAAAATATTGATAATTATTTTGTTGACCACACGAGTAAAACAAACCATCAAATTTATTAAGCAATTCATCCTTTGCAACCTTTGTAGCTCTGCTATCTGTGAAAATAAATGTTTAATAATTCTCAATCCACTGGTCGCCCGTATCTTATTCAAAACAGATAAAGTCGCATAAATCTCTTCGCATAAAAACAAACATGCTAATGGTTATATATAAAGTTTTGAATTTATACTGTAATCTGTCTTCTTCGCGAATCATTAATATTCATACGGCCTGGTCATAGTATTATATCAGCTTCCAGCTTTAGTGGATGGGCGGATGAGGGTGGTCGGCGAAGCCAGGGCGGGCGGGAGACAGGGAGCCGGCGGGCGGCGCTGCCTCTCCACGGTCGATACTCTCTCGCGAATAACTCCTCTGTTCAGCTTTCACGAAGCGCCCACTATATAAATCCCTATGTACATAGAACGTATACACAGGGCGGTTTGTATTATAGCCTATGTCCGTGTACACATTAACTTAAGTCAGCTTTCGTTTAAAACATAAACACGGTATAGCAATAGTGTGGAAATTTTATAACTACCGGTGCTATTGTAACGCTAATCGGCATTTCAGTCATGAAATTTAACTTTTATTGAACACATTTGTGTATATCTCGCAGTCATTGTTATAGAAAATATAACTGTGTTTTTATAGAAAAATTTATAGCACTTATTCCACAACTTTTTGGTAAAAAAATATTGATCACAGGTCAAGAAGTGAACAAAAAGTTCTTCACCTTAAAATTCCTACTATTCCTACTATTATTACTATTTCAATTTAGTATTTAGATATGTATAATAAACCTAGTTAACTCATAGCTCGGGAAAGGAAAGTCTTCACGATATGAAAATAGTTACGATTATTTGGAATTGATAGGCATGTGACAGAATAAAATACACGCACAAACAAACAAACATAAATTTTCTGAATGGATATAATATCAAAGTATTTAGTCGTACAAAATATTATTGGTTGTTTGACAGATATTTCGGCCTAACGCCATCGTCAGCACTATGCTTAAACTTATTTTAGCTTAACTATATACAAATAGTATTGCCTGAGTAGCCATATCGGCTATTTTCAATTTATTGACTTGAGTTGAAATTCAATAAATACATAGCTATCAACTACTTCGAAGTTTAAGCATGTCAGACAAAATGTCTGCCATATACCTATTTCATGTTTTAATACGACTTTGCTTGCAAAATATTTAACGTAATAAGATAAAATGACAAAGTATTCAGTTCTAAAAAGTTAAGTTAGTTAATAGCTATTTCGACTTCACGCCATTGCTAGAACTGTGCTTAAACTTATTTTAACTTAGCTATTCATATACTGTTCTAGAAGTGATAAACAATATTATGTCATCTGAATTATTCCAACATCATAACTTTTATTTCAAATTAATATAGTTAACGTAGTAACTGTGTTTTTGGAAAAGGAACGTACATGATATTATTAATGAATCGTTTAAGTAAATGCTTTTAAATTTTATTGATTATGCCCAACTGCGTGAGCTTTTTATAATGGTTTAAGTTAGAGTGATGAATTAATGTTTGTTTTGACATTACGTTCCTTGAATATAGGCTACTAATTTTTAGTTGTTCTAATAAATTAAACCTACGTAGAATTGAATACTTTGATATTTAATCTTATTATAATAAAGTTCTTCCAATTAAATGTCAATTCAATCAATATATTAAAAGCTGTAGTATTTATTTCGTCTTACGAGGATTCTAGTAATTAGATAAAGTTTTTGAATCCCTGATCATCTACTTGACCTATAACTCAAGAATTACTTAGAATTAACTACGGAAGAGTTACGTCTTATACATAAATGTATGGAGTAATAATTAAAAACTTTACTGACTCGTTCAGTTGTAATGAACTATTGGACCATACGCGATTTTTATTTCGTAATTCATTTGATTACTTTAAAACCATGTGACAAAATTTAAAAAATATGTGTTTCGCTCGAGATTAAAAGACAAGTTTTCGGCTGGCCGTTTACCTGTAAATGTGGTTAAATTATCTTTACCGAAAATATACTGAACAATTTAATTTATTACAGAAGCTTTAAATTCACAGTGAAAATAATTTCATCTGCAAAGACATATTCATAAATTGTTCGTTTTGTCTAGATATTCTTAGAAATCTCTCCATCTTGTTTCTAATTAAGGCATAGATGTTCATGATGGATTCTTTACGGGAAACTGTCACAAGTTCATAGCGAAGGTTAGCCACTAACTCGTCTTTTCCAAACTACAATATAACATATAATGACGTACGTGTTATTTGAACCACAAATTATTTGTTAATTCAAAATTTCACATATTTTATTCAAGCTTACCAGAGTATGGCAAAACAAATGCTTTCTTTTTTATTCAAATTAATATACATGAATACAGATTAAACAGTAAAGTGGGTGATCGGGTAACCAACAGTTCGGACTGTAAACATATATTCGTATAACTAACTAAAACGATCTTTCTAATCTACTTATTCTATCTGTAAAACTAATCGAAAAATGATATACAGTAGGTGATCGGTTAACGAACATTTCAGGTAGCGAATAAGTCTTGGAACGGATTATGTTCGTTAACCGATCACCCAATGTAGTGGTATATTTATCTATTTACCGCCAATGGTGATGAACATTGAGTTCATATTTATGAATCTTTTTTTAAACCATGTCCACTCTCAATGTGGACCATATGACCTTACAATGGAGGTACATATATCAATCGAAGTATTTTAACAATAACTGTTTGTTACTCAGTTGCTCAACCTCTATTTTTCGAAAAGAGTAAGGATAGTGGTTAGCTGATCGATCTTGCTACGCCCTGTTTTCAGAATCGGAGGAGTGGGAAGGAATCCTAGACATCACAAAAGATAAACCGATTGAAATATTTATTTCGAAGCTGTCCACACAGGGTTTCGAGCCAGTGGGATCCATAACAGAAGCCACCACAGACCCGGCATCTCTCGGAAATGTATAATTTTAAGATAGACAATTAAGATATCGACTAAGGGTGCTTGATGAAATTTCAGTATCAATTTTAATTGTTGAGATTTTGTACATTTCCGCGTATTTCGTCACTAACGACCCGGGTTTCGCCTTTTGGCGTAATACATGGAAATGTACAATATCTCAACAATTAAATTTTGATAGATGATTAACTTGTCGTCAAAGGTATGACTGTTTTCGTTATGATTTTTGAATATATGTGTACATTTTTTTCATTTAAATATATTCAAAAATAATCTTGCAATGAAAAGCATACGTCTGGTATGTAAATTTTTGATACGCGATAAAAATTGGAGCTCACATATTTTGGTACGGAAAGGGTGTGAGGTTCTATTTTTATAACACAAGATAAAATTTGAGTTACTGCTGCTTTCTATGCATACGACGTTCGGTTTATTTGAGGAATTAAATATTAATGCTCGGAACTAATTTTCTCCACAGCTGAGAATTAAAACCACATTTTAAATTTATATTCCATTGTGAATTATTTTTATCAACTAATTTATGTCAAAATTATGTATTTTTAGAATGAACGTTGATGAACTCAAATTACATGTAGTAATTGAACCTTCGAGAGGTGAAGTGAGCCAAGTGATAAAATGGTGAATCTTGTTTATCGAAAGTTTTAGTTAAATGATATTCTAACATTAATTGAGGGCTCTTGTAACATAATATCTCCGTCAATGCTTGTTTTTGGCAAATTAAGAAAAACCGTTTTATGATACGGTTACAAATGCATAGTTTGATTCAAATAAAACTGTGGAACAGACGCCATGACAGTACAATGCTGCAGTGTCATTGGCTTTAATGGAGTTTATTACTTTATACAATTTTAGGAAATTTAAGAATACGAGTTTTTAAAATTACAATTACAACATTCTCACATTCAATTTGGATTATTGAGATTTTGTACATTTCCATGTATTTGTCACTAACGACCCGGGTTTCGCCTTTCGGCATCTTCAGGCATTCGAGCACACGAATGCTCAGTTCGAGTCCATTCGTGTGCTCGAATGCCTGAAGATGCCGAAAGGCGAAACCCGGGTCGTTAGTGACAAAATACATGGAAGTGTACAAAATCTCAATAATCCAAATTTAATATTGAAATTCCATCAAGCACCCTCAGTCGATGTCTTAAATTATATAAAATTCTCACATTCATTTTAGATGGGAGTTTTTAGTTTAGTAAGATAATTTATAATTTAAGTGGTAAATGTGAACAATGCCGAATTCGTAACCCATTTCTTGCATATACTGGAGATTATATTATTGCATACATTGTCGGCCTCTGTGGTCTAAGGGTAAGAGCTTTGCCCTAGCAATCAGGTGGGTCCTAGCAAGGTCAGTGTGAAATTTAGATTTTTTCAATTTAAATTTGTGATCTTGGACATTTTCAAAATATTTGGCGCACTGGCTGTCAGCTGTAATGCCAGATATTTTTTTTAAGTTATGAAATATAAAAAAATATGAGTTATGATACTAGAGACGTCAATTGACACGTTATTTAGTTTAACTTCTTACGGAATAAAATACTTTTGCAGCATGTATTTACTTAGCTCATTTGACTTATGTGCTACTTTATGACCTGTGAAATACCAAAATGCACCTAACTCATTTTTTTCGAAAATATCAGATGGGTCACTTTACTTCTCATTGACTCAATTTATCAAGGCTTACAATTAAATGCACTTTTGTTTAGATCATATTCACTTTCATAAAAAGTGATCCCACATAATAAAATATATTTGAACATTGATTACAATTACGAAAAAATATTTCCACTAAATTTGGATTATTGAGATTTTCTACACTTCCATGTATTTTGTCACTAACGACCCGGGTTATATTTCCACTAGATAAAATAGTTTTCACTCAATATAAATACTGACACTTTGAAATCAATAGTAAAGTCGTGTTACGCACAAACCACGGCGCATCTGCGATTATGCGCAACGTTTTATTTTGGATAACTTGCAAGCTTTTAATCTGACTGGGGGTTGCGTGGCCCCATACGGGGGCCGCATACGTCATGATCGGCCTAGTGATCACGGTGTATAAGAGCAATTTGCTTGGGATGGCAAGTTTGCTCTTTCTGCCTATCATCGGGTATAGTCTGCCCGTGACTTGCGCGGCTTGCTTCCGCTTAGCAGCTATATGCTTGTGGAAGGTTAGCCGAGTGTCCATCGTGATACCTAGGTATTTTACCGTTTTGGTCCACGGGACTTCCGTGTCGTGAACGCGGATCTGTTTGAGATTACGAATGTGGCGATTATTTCTGCGGCTGAAAGTAATCGCTGCACTTTTCTCTGGGTGGAGTTTAATCCTCCAGTTATCGCACCAAAGAGAAATTTTGTTACTCATACCTTGTACGAGTGCCGAGGCTCTGTTTCTATTAGCGGATCTAGCTAGGATTGCTGTATCATCTGCGTATTGCGCGACGATTGTGTGCGCGCCGCTTTCTGGTAGCGGGATATCGTGCGTATACAAATTGTACAACAGCGGTGACAAAGCTGCTCCCTGTGGTACGCCGGCCGTAGGGGTGCGGATCGATGATTTTATTCCGTTGAATTTAACGCGGAATTGTCTATCTGTTAAGAAGGAGTTTAATAGTGTTAGCATGGGAGTATCGAGGCCGGCCTCTTCCAGCTTTACTATTAACCCTTCCGTCCAAACCTTATCAAAGGCTTTCGCGATATCTAAAAACAGGCCTGTAGTGAAGTGACGCCGGTTAAAACCTTCCGTGATATATTCCGCTACTCTGAGTAGCTGATGGTTAGTGGAGTGAGCCGCGCGGAACCCGTGCTGCTCGTCCGGTATCAATTGTAATTCGTTCACGAGTGCTTCTAATCGTGATTTTATTACTCGTTCCAACAGCTTACCCATTGACGGGAGCAAGCTGATGGGCCGGTGGTTTTCCGGTTTCGAGTGATCCTTACCCGGTTTGGGTAGGAGGATAATATCCGCCACTTTCCATCTCGCATGAAAGTATTGGAGCTCTAGGCACGCATTTACGATTTTCGTTAATGCCTCCACACCGTTCGCGGGTAGGTGTTTGAGTGCATTGTTGCTTATCTCGTCATTTCCGGGCGCTTTCCGGTTTGCAAGATACTTAATGCGTTTTTCGATCTCGTCCGTTGAGGCGGGCTCGATCGGAGTGGGTGTCCGGAATAGAGTGTTCGGTCATGGCGTCCGCGGTCTCACAGACAAAACGCGCGTATTTAAACTTTATTTTGTCGATGTGAGCTTGGAGTTTGCGATTGTTAGTGTCAAATTCGTTCGGCGAAAATTGACGTTCTAGCGAATCTGCAAAGAGTTCGGCTTTGTCCTCTGCACTATATACCAACCCGTTCTGACCAAGAAGCGGGTGGTTTGCTGGTTTATCTGATCTTAATAATTTACTGAGGGTCCAGAATGGTTTCCCTCCTTTTTCTAATCCTCTCGTTTTTGTCGCGATTATGGAGTCGTGATGCTTCCGGATTTTGAGTCTAATCAACGCGGTAAGCCTGTTTTTTTCCAGTCTTGCTCGCGGGTTCGCATGTCGTTGCCATTCTTTTCTGGCATTATCTCTGTCCGTCATAAGCGATTGTATGCTTCTAGGGACGTCAGGCCTGTGTCCGTCCGCGGGGACGAGTGATGAGGCCGTGGCTGTCGCGGTGCGAATATGATCCGTTATATTTTCTACAGCGGAATCAATGTTTTGCTTGGTCGTGAGTTTATTAACCCCTCGTGAACCATATAGTGAAGCTGTCGGAGAAATTCTACAGTGACATGAAAGGCCACCATAACCCGACCATCAAATCTCTTTTAGATTATGATGTCAATACAGCGACCGATTTTGTTAGGCCCCGAAGGGTCCTGTTACTCAAACCTCCCTGAGTCCTCTCTTCCCTCCCTACAGCTCATCTGACTGAAGTGCGGCATGGACCGGAACCAGCAGAAGAAAGAAGAAGACGACTTCACGACTCCAAAGAAAAGACTTCAAAACCATCTGGGACATTGATCGTTTGACCTCCTCTTGAGGTCATTGCTTCACACAGACATAACACGATAAACACCACTTTTTCCATCAGATGAAAGGAGAAATAGGGCTTAGCCCGGATATCCCACTCTATGGTGTACACACTAATAATAAATAATAATCAATAGTTGCACTAAACTGTAAGGCCGCCTGTATTGTTTCTGCTCTACGCATTAGAACACATTACACAAAACAAACCAACCTTAACATAACCTACTACAAATTAACTCACTTTGTTAAAAGAATCCGTAACTAAGTGGAAACTATTAAAATCGAAATTTGAGTGTACTAAGTTAATACTATTTAACACAAAGTGCAATTATTTATAGCCCATTTATTAATGCATGTCATTTTGATCGATTAATACGTTTTGGTCACACAATGTCATCAGACAGTAGTCATACGTTAAATTACGAAGCAGATGGATAAAAAATTTAATGACATAGAATATTCATATTATAAAAGTGCATTAATATATGTTTAACAAAATACTAGTCTAGTGATACCTACAGCCTTCTTGGTTTTCAAGTTATTAAGTATAAATAAGTCCCCCCTTCCCACTTTCAGTAGAAAAAAATAATCCCACCCCACCTTTCATTTAATTTAAACCTAAAATGCAGGCACTTCTTAAGAAAGCAAAACACGTGTCGCATTTAGTAACACAGCCAGTATAATAAAAAGTTATTAACTGTAATATTACATTAAATGAATTTCCACAAAGTTACGGCCGAACCCATCGACAATATAAATAAGTAAAGTTCTTTTTAATGCTACATATGCAATAGACATTATAAAACTGTCTTGCTCGGCATATTGTTTGGTAGATATTTCCTGTTTTCATCAATCAATGAAGTTGAGTAACAGAAAAGACTTCATCTTTTTCTCAGTTTAAATAAAAAATACAACCTTTCCAAATAATACATGTTCATTATTTGCGAAATATTAAAGCACCATAAAACGTCTCACATGTAACTTACTTTTGTAAGCTTTTTATTGCAATCATTTTTTCGATTTAATGTATGTATAAGATATAAATTGAGTAACTATAGTATTTCCAACATTAATTGGCGGAGTTTGGAACTAGGATTGTCAGTCTATGTATGTATGTCAGTCTATGTTTAATGTATGTATAAGATATAAATTGAGTAACTATAGTATTTCCAACATTAATTGGCGGAGTTTGGAACTAGGATTGTCAGTCTAAAAAAAATTTCTCTAATTGTCATTATATGCAAAATAAATAGCTTTTTTTCTACTTTAAATAACTGTCGCTAAAATATCAGTTTTGGAATTCATTTAAATTTTATATCTGGTTGAGTATGGCAACATTCTTAACGTTACGGTGGCACCCTCACTAGTTAAATTGGTACATCTATATTAAAAAAATCATAAATACAAAGTAAGCTGGGATGGGGTGATTTCATAAAACTCTTGATGTACACTTTTCAGTCTGACTTCCGTGAATTGAATTACATTTTTTGTCGTTCATTCTTCCTTTTTAATTTCAAACAAAAGCTTCTTTCAAAACCCCAGAATACCGAGTAAAAATATGTGACGTGAATATTCTTTTTTATAGTCGAGATAAACTTTGTTGAAGACATGAGAAAAGCTTGTCAAAGACCTCGTAATGAGAAGGTAACATAAAATATAAAAGATGTTTTCAACATGCTTGCTCAACAGACGTATATTATGTGTACCTATGAATAATAATGTAATATCAAAAAAATTTGTTAGCCTGAGACAAAGTTGACGTAACATATTTCTCAAAAAAACACATCGATATTATAAACACATTTCGAATCGAAGTTTCATAAAATATTGATATTACAGGAATAGTCGTAGTTTCTTTTTTTATCATTACACTTAACGATTTCGTAAAGTTCCCTACATAATGTCCCATTCTAGCAACTTGTGACGTTAAACTCCATCTCATCCGCTGTTCATCTTTCCCAATTTTAATTTAACCTCTAGAATGCCATGAGCACGTTAACAGTTAACTTTCCAAAGCGTGTATGTAGTGTCAGGCCATCGACGAAATAACTCGCTAGCTCTTATCGTTGTCATAGAAAGCGATTAGTTCCATCTATTGACAAGTAGTGATTTTTTCCTCAAATCAAATATAGATATAATCGACGTAATCTGCAATCTTGATTAGTGTTGCAGCTTGATGCCACAAGGCTATCACAAATCCGACTGTACAAAATACACGAGTAAAATATTTAATGTGGCATTATGAGTATAACTTTGATTTGAAATGTACCATTCTTTATAAAACTATAGTGTGTAAAAAGTGATCGTGGTTAGCTCGATAAAGTGAGTTAAATTTTGATGTTGTGTTGACAACCCTTTTTATGTATATTTTTGAAGTAGTATTTATCATTTTAGTATGAAAATATTTACGAGAATCTTACGAAACGTGCTTATTTTGGTAAATGCTCACAAATGTACAATATTTCATACATATCATTTTTTTAAAGTGTTTTATTTTATTCTCTAAATAGCTGGCCTACAGGTTAAAGACGTTTTACCTCCTCGTTAGTTTGCGACAAATTTCCACAACCCTTTGTAAACGCTAAATCTTGATAGCATTTGATGTCCTTGAGTAAAATATTTAAAATTATTATATCGTTTATAGTTACAAAGTTGCCAGCCATTCTCACAGATCAGAGTACATACTTCTCTGAAGAGATTTATTTTTAATACTTTCAGTTTCCGAGACCCTGCAGTATTTAAACTGTACGTCAGCGTTTTATATCGCGTGATATAAATGTATGCATAAAATATATTTCACCGTATTAAAACGGATGTCTCAGGGGTTTGGTGAAAAAACAAAACAGTGACAAAACAACTCATAATATTTTTGGCGTATCTATGAATGAATCAAATATATACAACACAATTTCAAATAAATATTAAATATCGTCGATGTTCTAGAAGAAAACCTTAACTGAGAATGCTAGTTTTGAGTAATTAGGCTTTGAAGATTGTCAAATGTTAGAAATGCTACACCTTTTTCATTTTGTTTGTTTGTGCGAAAGAGTTTTTAAGTAAAAGTATAATTTATAAAAATAAGTGTTTTACGGTAGAGTTTGAAATAAGGAACATTTTGGTATAACTAACTCAATATGCATTTTTTTCAATTTCGTGTTTTCTTCCAGAACAACTACGATATAATGTAATAACCGCGGGTTATGTAGTTATTAAATTTAATTAATAGATATATTCCGTAATTAAAACGCCTTAATAAGGTCTTAGTTTTCAGTTATTATATTATATCTAATATTTCTTTGAAACTGTGTTGAACATTTATTTAATTAATAAATAAATACGCCAAAAATGTCAAGTACTGTTTGGTCACTGAACCCTGAGACATCCGTTTTACTACCGTGAAATATATTTTATATATACCAAACGATATAAAGAACGGTTTACCTGTGTAAGTTAGTATAATATGTTTGCCCCTGTTACGGCCCCTGTAGCGCCTCGAGCAACTGTTCTCCTAATTCGATTTGAGAAAAGCTACGAAATGTTTCCAAAAGCTTTTTCAAATCAAAAGTCCTTCTCGAAAATAGTAGTTGGCAATAATTGCGGTGCTTTGTGGCAAAGTGTTTTCGCTTTTTGAACCGAATTATGTTTCTTTTTGGCTATTTGCTTTCCGCTTGTTATAACTTGACGAAGACTTATTCACAATTAAAAAAAAAATTACGCCAGTTTATATAAGTACTCAAAATTTCAATTACGGAGACATTTTTTTATACGAGGCATAAAATATATAAAGTTATTACATAATGTATAGGTTAAGCTTTTTTATATTAACACTTTACATTTTGTTACTCGACATTTAATCAATGAAATATCAATAATTATTATTAAAAAGATGACTTTGTACTATCATATATTTTGAATGTTTATTAATATATTATATGAGTCACTGAGCCGCTAACATGCTCCCGAAGATTTTTACAGTTTTGAGAAAATCACGAAAAAGTGTTATGGACAGTATGATAGTTTTAAGTATAACTTAAGTTATTTTGTGTCTACCGGTGTGTAAGTAAAAGTAAAATATTCTTTTAAACTGTCGTTTTCTCGGAGTCTGTCGACCGCGTAAAACGAGTATGGAGATCGTGTAAAAAATGACATTTTTAAGTTTGGAAAAATTTTAAATTTCAAAGGAGTTTAGACTTGCAACTAAAATAATTTATAGATCTATCGATAGAGCAAAGCATGCGTGCATTAAAAACTTATTTCATTGAAAAATCGCCCGGAGCGTACATAGCGACTCACTCATGTCAACACTAAATATTAAGCTAGTTTGTAAGGCAGTTACAGTGGTATAAAAATGATATGAAGATGTATCAGTTTGTCAGAACTAGTAGTTCTGACGAAGGCATGAAGCCGAAATAGCTATCAACAAACTGATAAAATTATTGTATAACTCAATATTTCATTGAGTTTTGGTACTTTTTTCGCTGGGTCTTAGGCCGTATTTAGCATAAATGAAAAATACATTTTTACCAAAGTTATGCATCTATAAAACGGGACTAGGGACGGAATCACCTAAAGCGTTTATTTTACGAAACACCGCCGATCTACATAACGCACCGGAGTAATTTACGTAACTAACTCGTAACTTTTCATTATCTTTCTGAGCTTTTTTACGTTATTTCCACATGCTTGCGAAAACCGATCCCTTATCCAAACACGCGTGATTAACATCAGGGGCACGTGCAGCATTTGGGGAGAAGCTTGTGTTACCACGTTCTATATATCTTGCGGAGCTTTTCGGCTTATCACCGCTCTCCAGAATCTTTATAAATATTAAACGGTAATCCGAGCTGCCAATGTTGATTCATCCCAAAGCTTTTAGTTAAATAATCACTACATTTAAAAATAGAAACTTGGTTTTCTAATGCTGATTGAGAGTTAATTTAATTGAAAAATAATGCATACATACTATTTTCGGAGCAATTAAACTGTATAAAAGTTTTATATACCTTCATTTTTACACTCAATTTTATATAAATAAGCCTGTTATGTTTGTATTTTTATCAGTTGATAATGCTCGTGATGAGCGAGACCGGACCTGATCATTATAAATATGTGGAAGTAGTACAAATGAATTGTGTTTTATTTTTTAAAATATAATGTCTTTCCACCAAGAATTGACAGTTAACACCTTAAAAGTGATTAATATTTTATTGTGAGAATAAACCCAATACGATAGAAACAGAAATATCAACCTCGGCCATAACGCCACAGATATAATATTCATAACAATTCATATTCAGTTGAAAACTGGTACTAAACATTATATAAAATTGTGGAATTATACGTTTTCTTTCATCTTCAAACTTTAACAGCGATAATAGTAATAATAGTTATTGGTATCCATTTTCATTGTAATATCGTGCTACGCTATTCTTGAAAGCCGTATTCTAGACTTAACAGGTCAAAATAAAATTCACGGCATCCAATCAGAGCACACGCAGCGTTCAAAATGTCATTAGTTTATTAAATACCGACATTAATTAAAATAAAACACTTAATTTTTAATAATTGCAATTCATTTTTATAAAGATCAAGACCGGTTTCGCCAATCGCGAGCATTATTAACTGATTTGAAAGCTCCGATAATTATAATAAATGTGGAAATAGTACCAAACAAGTCATGTTTTATATAATTTAAGACATCAACTGAGGGTGCTTGATGGAATTTCAATATCAAATGAGAATTATTGAGATTTTGTACACTTCCATGTATTTTGTCACTAACGACCCGGGATTCGCCTTTCGGCATCTTCAGGCATTCGAGCGCACGACAAAGACGAAACCCGGGTCGTTAGTGACAAAATACATGGAAGTGTACAAAATCTCAATAATCCAAAGTTATGTTTTTTTTTTTTTTTTAATATTATTTTTTTCCAATACCAATTTCTACGCGACCTGCTTGTTACTCAACCTCATTTTTTTCTAAGAGAGCAGGGATAGGAGGATAGGGCTAGGATAAGAGTAGTGGCAAATCGCTCCCGCTTTCGACCCCTTTTGTAGGATTGGATTGGTGGGAGAGAATTTTAGACATCAGAAGCATCCATGCCTTCGAACAGAAATCCATAAATCGATTTATGAAATTGTCCGTACTGGCACTCGAACCCGTGAGACCACTGCACCACGGACCCAACATTAATAAGCAAAACTTAAATTTCTTAAAAGAAATTGACGAATCGGTATGACTCAAAAGTATCGAATTTAAATTATGTTTGTTGCTGAAACTCCAGGGAATGGCGGCATATGTTTTTCGTATATATTTTCCCTTAAATGCATCCTATTAGAAACGTTTTGGAATGAATTAACAGTTCATTTTATTACACGGTTTCTTGTAACAGATTTATGTTCTAATAGAATTGTAACTACCTTCGTTATTAAAACAACGATAAACGGATATCTAGGTTTATAGACGTAGTAACATGGATAAAGAAACAATTCATAAAAGATATTAAATAAAATACAATTTAATTTTAAATCTGAAGATAACGTCATTTAGCTGAATGATCGAAGTTCGTCCTACTCGCTTGCGGTGTCCACGAGCCCGAATGCCATAAGTACGGACAACTTTACAAAAATAAGTCGAGTGATGAGATTGTTTCCCCTGTCGTCATTATTCGTCGTTAAAATATTTCTTTTGCTATGTTACATCAACCCTTTCGTACTCCTGGTGTAACATTACGTTACTTCGGTCTTTAACCTTTAAAATCGGTGAAATAGGTTACACATAAAATTGAAAATGTAACTATTTGTAAATAAAATAATTCTACAAATAATTAAAAATTAAAAATACATCATAGTTTACGTCTTCTTTGTATAATCAGTCATAATTGGAAAATTTCGTCAATCTTACCATCGAAAAAGACGGCATTACAGTCTAGTATAGTATTAAATAAAGTAAAGTATAAATAGTAACGACCCGAGATGCATGACCGTACCGTATGCAACCGTTTTGTTTCAAACGGCACTGAAACATGTCTCGAGCCTGTTCTACTATGAAGAATTTAGATTCTCGCGCCTTTCGATAATTTCGCATAGTTTGATAACACAAAACATGACGTAAAATAGTTACTGAATACTGCATAAAACCATATTTCCTCTTTGAAATTGTCATATCGCTTTATAAATGCGTTTATATGACAAAACCCACACGGTAATGCAATGTGACTGCATGAGATCCGAAGGTATTTTTTTAGCATGAAGACCTCATGCTCCATTTTGGGAGGTGACAGGGCTTAAAGAATAATAAAACACTTTTACATAGTAAACTTCATAATATTCTAGTTTTTTTTTTAAATTAAACAATAGGATTAATTTTACACATCTTTCAAATTGTGATTGTTTAAATTGTGTAAATTTCCATGTGTTTCGTCACTAACAACACGGGCTTCAGCTTCCGGAATCTTCATGCATTCGAGCACACGAATGAAATCGAACTGGCAGTTAGTAAACAGTTTATATATAAGACAGATTAAGAAAAAATATTATTACTAAATGTAGGAACAACATTGATATTCATTTTAGTAATTATTTGATAATAATGTCTAATAACTTTAATTGGGAAAATGCTAACTAATTGTTCTAACTATACCTACCAATTTAAAATAAGTAGGTCTATATGTTTTCCCAATTACATTTTAATGATGATTGGTTTCAGTGATTGTTTGCAACTGCAGGATCCTACGAGTTTGAAATTATTTGTGCGATTATTTTCCCAATTAAGGTGAAAATTCATTTAAATTAACTCAGATATCAATGTAGTTCCTAGTCTTAATTTGTCTTATAACACATTTTAGAATAAGCGTAAAATTGGTCCTTGGATGTTAGGCCAACAATACTAATGATAATGTACTATAATTTCAAAGCATTTCATTCATTAAGGTAAGAAATAGTTCTTAGTTGCACAATAATTATGCTTTATAGTTGAGAGCTATTTTGACATCATTCCATCGTCATATTTGTTCATCAGAAATTGGTAAAAAAAATTGTATTCAATCTACTTATTTTAAATACTAGCGCTACACCACACTCTCCATGTATTGAATAATTAATTCCGTGCTACCGAGCTTATTTTGCAGATGATTAATATTACATTATGTACATCCCTTAGGTTATGAGACGGATGTTGTAGTACATAGCATAATATATATTTATATATATATATAATATAATCACAACCTGTATCATTTTAGCACCGCTAATGACGTCACAAGCCTCAAACCACAGGAAATTTTCCGCCCTCGTCCCGTTTAACCCCTGGACCGCTGTCAGAATTTTAGATTTATTACATTTTTACTTTGTTTTAGTGATTTATATTCTATAAAGCTTAAATGTTCTAATGCTGCAATAACTCATAGTATCAATTATATTAATGATCTCAGTTGTGTATTACTTAATAATAATTATAGTTTTATCATAACTAATTTATTATAATCTGGTGAAGTTTGCCTAATATTTATTTAAGCTTTTGTTACGTAGAAAGTGCTAGGCTAATATTAAAAAAAAAAAATTAATTGAACAATCTCGATTAGCAAAGGGCGTTTATATTTAAAATCATGATTTTATTCTGGTTTGGTTCTTCGTTACACAGTGAGTTTAATGGTTCATATTGACATCTATGGATGAAAAAAATATTAAATATTTTTTCACAAACATGTAGCTATGTAATTCATAAAATCTATCAAACCATTTCAGTTGATTCAAGCATTCCTTATAATACTATTCTACTAGTGGTGTGCTCAGTAAATTTATATTTCCCAACCAAAACCCTGTTGAATTTTAAAAAATATACCGAATACTCGCGAACGAAAATAAATCGATATAACCAGTTCTATTTTAAATGTAAAATGAGTATTTAACAATTGCTATTTCAAAATATAATTGGCTATTAATGACAAATAAAAGATATAATTAAAGACATCGACTGAGGGTGTTTGATGAAATTTCAATATCAAATTTGAATTGTTAAGATTTTGTACGTTTCCATGTTTGTCACTAACGATCCGGGTTTCGTCTTTCGGCATCTTCAGGCATTCGAGTTCATTCGTGTACTCGAATGCTTGAAGATGTCTAAAGGCGAAACCCTGGTCGTTAGTGAAGAAATATATGGAAATGTGCAAAAGATTAAATTAAATAAAAAAATATGTGGCGGTCTTAATCCTTTTCTATTTGGCCATGATTGGTATATTTATGAAAAATATTTGGGGTATTTTAGTTGAGACGAATGATTTCTTTGAAAAAAAAGGTCTGTGTTTAAGAATGCCACTGGCTCTATATCATAATAAAAGAATAACAAGGAACACTTTAATCAACCGAGATGTTTTAAAAACTTTAGTTAGTTAGATTTTATGAATTACAATAATGTTTGTAACATTCTTGTAATTCACTCTCAACCACATCACTCACCTTTAAACAAACAATTTTTACATGCAAAAAGTAAAAAACGCCAAGGTATTAATTGCACAATAATTGTGACATCAGAAAAAAACACTGGTCAGCTTATCTTTATACGAAAGTCAGTATTCGGCAGCTCGATTTTTACTTCTCGTATTAAAAATGCATTTAGCATATAGATGGTTTTAATTTTAACAAGTATTTACCATTTATTTAAACTCACCAGTTTATAACCAGTGTTCTTAAGGGTCAAAAACATGTTCAAAGATTTCTTTTAATATTCAATGTCAAACGAAAAGTGTGTATTTTATTTAATAAAAAAAACCTTCCCCCACATATCGTTTTGTAAACAGCATACAATTTTTTAATGCAAAGTGGAAACTTTTTACGTGTGTATTGCAGCAAAACATCCGACGAAAATTTATCGCTTTATTTAACCTATTTTACGCAAAATTTAATTAAGCGGACTTTCCAATTACCCACTAATTTTATTAATTTATTTTATGTACGCATGTGAACTTTTGCAACGCGTAATGAAACTCACATAAATATGCACGAATATGAAAACAGTACTGCGCATTTTCGGATGTTCATTCATCGTTATATACGAAGTTTAATTTATTAAATTTCTGCTTTTCAATTAGATTTAGCAACTCTAATATTAAATCCTCTACGGCTCATAGAGTCTTCGTGAACAAGCTTTACTTCAATATGTCATTATAATATAGTTTGTGTTCTAACCATTTCAATCAATTAAATAATCATTTGTCTTACTTCACATACCACTGTTAATTTCCCCATCTGTTAATTTTATAATGTACAGTTTTTACAGTTTTTTTCGAAGGACGCAAGAACAACCGATTGTAAAATCTAGATAAAGTACATTGATAATAAATTTAAGACATCGACTGAGGGTGCTTGATGGAATTTCAATATCAAATTTGGATTATTGAGATTTTGTACACTTCCATGTATTTTGTCACTAACGACCCGGGTTTCGCCTTTCGGCATCTTCAGGCATTCGAGCTCACGAATGGACTCGAACTGACAGACAGTAAACAGTGTCTAACGTTTGTATAGAAGATACAAATGCGACAAATATTATTTACGAGGTAAGATATTATACGTCTGAGAGCCACACTGATACCTGAGTTAACATTTCGAGAATCGCCTTAATCCTTATTTTGTAAACAACACATTAGCAGAGTGGCGAATTGCCGCTTTCCAACTTCTTTTAGAATTACCAGTGATTTTACAATTATAATAGCATTGTGGGTTTCGACGGGATGCAATTCGACAGAAAGGGTAAATATATACAATCATTCCACATTTAGTGACATCTGTTAAGTGTTTCAACGTATAGGATATAAAATAATTTGGGGGGGTGCATGGAAAACGTCGAGAGGTCGGCGAAAGGTTTGATATAGAAAAATATTTGTGAAACTCGGGCCGGGCATGAAGATGACGGGCTCGGACCGGGTAATTTTTATGAAATTTCGGCCTGTGCAAACCTCAAATCTAAAAGCACTTCAATAAACCGAAACCCTTTCTTTCTTTGAGTGGAATTGCAACGCATGCCGGGTACTCATTAGTATATATATAAATGAAGATTTCTTTGTTTGTGTGTTTGTCCTCTATGCATTCCTTCATCATTGATCTGATTTCGATCAAACTTTGGTGAGTTTGTGTGTACACACCCATGAAGGTTGCTGATGAAAAAAAAATTAAATCTAAAATCTAAAAAAAGAATCAAATACGTACAACTAGCGACACACAATCAGCGACAGAATCAAAACACAAACCATTTCTTTCTTTGAGTGGTATTGCAACGCATGCCGGGTACTCACTAGTAGTACATAAAAAGACAAGCATCCTACCGTAAAATCAGGCCGTCTTTCTTATGCAGGCTTAAGCATGGAATCTAGATACAAGTTGTTTGCCCCAACTGTATCCGTTGTGAATGCAGCCGCTTTTTCACCGTCACCTTCCATAACGTAATAACGATCAAGAAAATAAACGAATTTACTCATCGTATTCTTGGTTCGATGGAGAGCTGCACGGTACCGATTTAACGAAAAGCTTCTGTGAGTTGAAGTCTACTCTCTCTAGATATGACGCCGCAAATTTCTTAAAGACGTATTTTGAAGTATTTTGTCTTAATCTATATTTGTCACTTGAATAGAGTATCCGAAAAATATAAATAAATGTGAACTAACAATGTCAGACAACACAAAATTTTTTCGCTTTTGAAGGTCTCTCTGAAGCTAGATAAATCACAAGAGCCTTCGATATTAAGTCTCTTTCAAGGGTTCCACAGCCAAGACTATTTAGCTTAGCTTTCCCTGCTTTATAATTTCTTACTTTGTTTTAGAGAATTCAGCTTTATTTCCTAGTCTTTCATATTCTTTGGTAAACTTAATGAGGTTCTCACTCCATCCAAAAAATCTTCTTAACTTCTTTTTATAAATTTAAGTATAAAATATGATATTGCGTAATAAAAATTGAAAGGCATGAAAACTTTGCTTGCCAATATCCACTTCCTTCTTACGGCACGGGAATTTAGTTTATCGAGTGTATTGAGTTTTATCGCAGCGATTCAAATCTGAAGTGTTAACTTCCGGCGATTGATAGAATCAAGTTTATTTCTCGTCAACAGAGACATTACATAACCTGGCCGATGGGCGCCACGAAAACGCTTTGCTTGACGTCTGCATACCTATAAGAAAACTCCCGCATGATTCAATTAGGGTATTAGAAACAAGCACTGAGTCGTTTTCTTGAACTTGTATGTTAGTGCAAGTATACGGTTTATGTATTCTAGTTCGAATCGGTTAAGGCTAATGTTACATGGTATCTCAACTTGAAACTTCCAAAGCAGGGCTTTCAACCTCAATCCGATATCCCGGTCAATTGGTCAATCCCGTATACCTGGTATTGTCTAAATATCAATCCGGGAATTTCGGGATTCAGTTTAAATGTTAAAATAATTGCCAATGTTCAATTTAAATACTTCTTGATGAACTAAAACGTGTACCTTGGTTTGTTTATGTATTTACATACTTTTTTAAAATATCTACATAATTAATACATATCTACATTGTGGTCTCGCTCCTTCTCTATGCAAGAACAGATAATTTTGACAACAGTACTATATTTAGCTGTTTTATAAAAAAAATATCAACAAATAAAAAAATAATGTCTGAATCTCAATTAATAAAAAAACCTTTCTCATACCCAAAAAATATGAAATCATACATTCGTTCCAATTGAAGAAATAATGGAAACAAATTTAATTTTGAATGTTCAATTTAAAACATGACCAATCCCGGAATCCCGCAATCTTAGGATCACAAAAAGGGTCCGGGATCGGATGCTCTAATCCAAACCTAGTCAAAATTAACCATTACTTTCCTACTATAAAAGTATCCAAAACTTGATATCGTCTTCAATTTGCGTTGAATAGATATCAGTTCCAATCTCACGATCTGTCAAAAATAAGAATCCTTTATAAATGGAGACTAAAGAGTCCCTAAAAACTGTTGAGTCTTTCCATTTTTTCCGACTAGAGCATAACGTGATCATGACAATATTAATCCAAAGTCCGTTAATTGTAACAAGTGAAATGTGTTCCATAAAACAATTGAGAGCTGGTTTTTTCTTGAAATCTATAGACACTCAAATTGGGGTTTTCTTAAATATATATGTCACTATTCAATCCTAGTAACAATCGATTGGATGCCGTGTTGGCGTATAAAAATAAGAAGAATGATTTTACTTGTAGAATCCAATCGTTTTATAAATAATTAATTACATTCAAATTAAAATTACTTGGATAGACAAAAACTATTCTGCAGGAAAACCTTGTACACAAAAAAGCGATCAATCATCGTCCTAGAGATTTGTTGTCATCTTTTTATATAAACTAGACACATCAATTTATTTTTTGACATTCATTTTTATGCTATCTTTCGTTGAGTATTATCATTTGCGTCGCAACGTTTCAAAACTGTTTTTTTTGGTAATTTCTTAATTCAGAAATCATTATTACGTCTACTAATTGTGTGAAACAAGCCAAAAAGCTACAATTATATTTCGGTTGAAAGATGCGGTTATATCTGAATTACCGACAAATTAATTTGTTCATTAATATATTATATGATTTCATTTTTTTCCCCAGGGCGATTAAAAAACATTTTTTCGTTGAGAGAGAATGTAAATATCGCCGTTGAACACAAACCTATAAATCGATTAAAAAATATTTTATGAAATTGTCTAAACGGAGATTCAATCCCGGGGACAATGCGTCTGAATAATAAAAAAAGCTCAAAACTGTTGACCATTCGGTACTTGGTCTTTTCGGGAGTTAAAATTGTAATATTAGTTTACAATTGCTCTAGTTCGAAGTAGGTTTGCGAGTGGGTCAATTGCTTGGTGGAGAAGGTTCAAAAAATTTTTTTAAACTTTTCTGTTTGGGGGCGTATGTGGCTTTATCCATTTGACTTTCTGTTAGGCATGCTCACGCTTAATAGTTTGAACGCTCGAAGAGAAATGCATCTGCCAAATATTTCTTTCACGATGCCAAAATGAGAATTCCGCCATTGAAAATGTCAAGTTTTATGTTCCTGTTAATTTTTTGAGGAATCGTGGACATGAACGGTGATGCCACTGAGAAGAGTTTTAACAATGCTCAACGGTACTTCTTTGATGTTCGACATATTTCACGTGAACGTGAAACGCTTTAAATACATTGAAGTAGATTTTGTCTGAACTTAATAGGTTGACTTCCTTGTCAATTTTTACTATGTTTTAAACGTTTCTTACATTACTTTTGTTTTAATTATTGTTTATGTTAATTTGTATTAATCTTCAAACATTGAAGTGTGAACATATCAAGACTATAGTTTTTAATTAGTGCTTTTACTTTGTAAGTCCATGGCGTATCAACTGTAATATTAGACAAATCTATATCTCAGTGATAGCCGGTGGCTTTTTCGGTAGCTCTCGTAGAATATTTTATCATATTTATAAATAAGTGTTGCCTCAACTGTAGAATTTGTACGGCCTTTCGTCCTAACAGAAAAGTATCCAATTGTTTTGCTCTACTTACTTATTTGAATCAACGTTTTCCACTATGAAGTTGGTTAAAAGCAAATATGGAAATAGACTCACAGATGTACATCTTGATAATTGCGTTCGGGTGAGTGTGACAAGGTTCTCATCAAGAATTGAAAAAATTGTGGTAATAATTTATCGATTATTATTTTGTTTTTAAATAAATAATTAAAATACATACGCATTTTATGTTTTATTGGAAGTGCGGTGTCCTAATTTATTTTAATTAATATAATAACATTATGTTTGGTACAACATAGGACGATGATAAAAAATATAAAGAAGGAATATGTAAAAGTAACTCACCAGACAATTTCAGTTGCTGTAGTTGGCATCGTTATTGAGTTTGGAAACCACTGTTGTAGCTGATCGTTTTGTTTGCGTGCGAAGAAACGATGCGACATTTCTGTTCGCGTGGGCTGCCGAATTTTCAGCTTTAGTTTAACTTTGTCACGTATTAACTATGCAATAATTACACCGAGGTTTCCCAACCTAATGTATAAAATTATTTACTGGCTACAAGCAACACAACACTTTGTTTAACACAAGTTTTCAATGGATTGTTTGAGAAGAAGAGATAAGGGGTGGGTAGTATTTATATTTGTGCATGTTTAGGGCACCTTTATAAATGAAATAGATGAACAATGCAACCAATATTGATTGAATCGGTCAAATTTTGTACTCTTCCACATTTTCTGTCATTAACGATCCGAGTTTTCTGTTTCGACATCTTCGTCCGTGCACTGACGACGTTCACTGACGAACGCGAACTGTCACTATGTTTACAAAATATTAACTAGAAAATTATTGTGGTATTGAAGTTTCAAGTATCCTTAGTATATATATCCGAAATTATTTCAAATATTGAATATACATTTTGTTCAATTAAAACCACACTTAACATGGTCACATTTAAAATATTTTGTAATAAGTATCAATAATTGTTAAATGTATGTGCGTAATTTGTGTTAAAACTTCACTCAACAATGACACTAACCCTCACACTATATCACAGCACACGGGCTGGCAGGGAGAGGGAGAGTGTATGCGTGTGTTCCGTCTTTTTTTAAACCATACCCGCTCCAAATGTAGAGCATATAGTCTCCAAATGTTAGAATCTCAACAGAAGTTTTTTCTACGAGAACTGCTTGTTACTCGACCTCTCTTTTTTCGAAGAGAGTAGGGAGATAAGGATAGTGCTTGTACAGGACTAGTGGTTAGCTAATCGATCTTCACTACGCCTCTTTTTTAGAATCGGGTGGGTGGGAACTGGGAGTTAATTTTTAGACATTGCAAACATCCATGCTTTCAACAGAAATCTATAAATCGATTGAAAAATCAATTTATGAAACTAGCCGATGACGTTGATGTTTTCAACTTTCAACTTTTCAATTTATTTTTAGTTGATGTAATATATATTTTGTATTTGACATATGAGGTACGGTCTACAATGATATTTTCAACTTTCAACATTAGTTCTCACCAAAATAATGCCATAAGTACGTCAACATCAAAATGTTAGCGTCATCTATCCCTAGCGAAGCTGGGTACCTACTAAAAATACAAGAAATTTATAAGTATGTAAATTTTTCATAATCTTCAAAAGCGTTTTCAATATTATACTTATAAATGACATTGTCTTTAAATCTTATATATACAAGTAAACTTTTAATGACTTTTATTTTGAATGAATTTTAGTGAGTTTGTATATATAAACTTTTGAGATAATATCACTTGTCGCGAGGGCTTTTATTTAACTTTATATTTGGCACATTTAAAGTTTTTATCTTGCTGCTATACTTAAATAAGAGATGGAGAACCTTTTATTGTAATAATACCGAATAAATTAGCTGAAACCTTATAACGCCTAATTCAAAAAACAAAACTTAATAATACATTTCAAAAATATTTCCTCCGTGTAGAATAGCAATTTATTTTTTTAATGTGAACCGTAAGCACAATTAATATAGTTCGGTGTTTTTATTTCGTAATCAAAGTGATTCAAATATGTTAAATTAAGATTAATGATGTTCTGTTTAGTGGTTCTTGATCATAATATAATATTTTAGAACAAGTAGTTAATAAAAAATATTTTTTTCATTTATTTGCAAGATTGCAAAATGTCTTTCCACCAAGAACAAAAAATTCACTCTATTTAAGCTATTAACAAAAGTTTTTTATAAATCAAATGTTTATTTTTTAAATTAAAAAACCTATTTAAATGTTACACTTATCATTTTTAAGGTTTTAACTGTACATTCTTGGTACAAAGACATTATCTTTTAAAATATAACATATTTTTTTGTCACTTTTAAGGTGTTAACTGTCAATTCATGGTGGAAAGAAGTTATATTTAAAAAAATAAAACACAGTTCATTTGTACTACTTCCACATATTTTGTACTACTTCCACATATAAATATGTGAAAGTAGTACAAATGAATTGTGTTTTATTTTTAAATTTTTTTTTTTGTACTACTTACATTATATCAACTGGTGATAATGCTCGCGATGAGCGAAACTGGTCCTGAGCATTGTGAAAATGTGGAAGTAGTACAAAAAAATTGTGTGCCATTTAAAAAAAGGCTTGTTCAAAATTGAAGCCTCAGGTTTTTTAAGCCTGGCTTCAACCCTTCCTAAGAAAACTCTCCGACATTCATTAAAACGCTTCATTGCTGTTCGAAGTTATACTATTTCATTCTATGCTCTTCTTTTTTATTATCATCAATATATTAATCTATATCATACTGTGTTTCTTTTCTCTTACCAGCGATGTACTATTTTGATAGTATCCAATGCAGTAATACTAATAACTACCGGACGTTCAGCTTTTAGGCGGAAGTCTGTCGCCGGAAATTGCTTTAATAATGGATACCCACCCCTTTGAAACAGTCGTATTTGCAAAATCCATATTTTCATTACATATATATAATGGTATAATGCAAACCGCATTTTCATATTGCATTAATAAATAACTAATAAATGGTAATTGATGTATGAAACATATTATGAATGATTAAAATGGCCAATTAATTTTCTAACTGATTGCTTAATTAGATAAAATAATATAGTTTAATTGTAATGCCATTGCATTACCACAATTCAAACTTTAAACGACTATGAGAAGTTCACTTAATTATATCTGAAAAAATATAATTATGTCTGTTTTAAATATCAATTCAAATTTTTTTATTGGTTTTTTCCTAGAACAAACTACAATACAATTTTAGTTATCGCGTTTGACATTCGTTCAGTCAATTCGCTCGGCTTTTTGTCTTACTCGGCTGTATGTTCAAGGGCTATAATCCCTGAAAAGAAACTTTCATAGGCTGTTTTTCAATCGTTTTATCAATAGAAGTGCCGAGGTTTTCCTGACTCCATTCATTTTTCCTTTCTCTACCTGACCATACAGTTTGAACGACTGGAGAGATCTTGTTAAACAGCCTCTGTTAACACGATCTATCGGAATTAAATGCTTGAATTGAATTGCTTAAATAAAATTAAAATATAATTCATATTTTCCATGTGTCTGCTTCCATTAGTCGTCACTTTGGTGATGAACTGACCTATTCCACATTTTTAAATTATTGAGATATAGGCATTTGAAAATTAGTCTTTTCTTTTCATACAGGTGTCTTTAATAATTAATTCAATAGAATGCAAGAAGACGCTCTTTAAATGAATAGAGGTAAATAGTACTATGTTTCATTGGTCTCTTTAAAAAAAATATCGCTTACTTCTTACGTTTTTAAAATTTATGTGGAATACGTCAGTTTACCACTAAGGTGATGTCATATAAAGACATAAGGCCATATAAAAAAAAATTAAACATGAATAACTTTTTTGTGAAATACATTTTTTTAATTATATTTTCTTAGCTTGTCCGCTCTCAATTATGGTATTTTTTTAATGAAGATACAACACGTCATTCTTATAGAGCCTGAATGATAAAAAATATACATCTATCTATGGAATATCCGTACACGGATAAAATAAACTTTCAAACTTTAACAGCATTCGTGTGTTGTTCTTGGAAACACCTTTGTGCTCTATTGATTTAGTATTGAAATACCGGAGCAGATTTTACATGAAAACTTTGGTGATAACACAAAATGATAATATTATGTTTTGAAACTTTCATTACATGATTCACCTTTGGTCTCGCCTATTTTTGGAGACTATAATAAATTTGACTGTAGGTACTTCACGTAAATGCGTTAGTTTAATAATATACATATTCTAGTATTTATTTTTTATATCGTACAATGTTAATTCTTGGTAGAAATAATACATTTTTTTCCATGTCTGCTCCCAATGTGGAGCGTATGGTCTCCTAATGGAGGTATCTTAACAGATTTTTTTCTATGAGAACTGCTTGTTACTCAGTTGCTCAACCTCTATTTTTTCGGTGAGAGTAGGGATAGAAGGATAGAGCTAGGACAAGACTAGTGCTCAGCTAATCGCTCTCGCTACGCCCCGTGAGAATCGGACCTCCCACCCATTTAGACATCACAAACACTCAGACTACGTATAGAAATTCATAAATCGATTGGATGATCAATTTATGAAAACCGTCCGCATCGGGAATTGAACCCGAGACATCCGTAACCGTAGCCAACGTCGCTACCAACTGCGCCACGGACGACACACAAAATTACAAAATATAATTGATTGAATTGGCATTTACTTTTTAGAACACCTTTCTAATAGAATAAAATAATAAAGCATTTAGTTCTACAACATTTTATTAGGAAGTTGAAGTATTTCGGCTTGACGCCATCTTTCATCATAGCCCTGACGATGTCGTCAAGCCGAAATAGTCAACTATCTAATGAATTTTTGAGAACTAAATACTCTGTTATTTTATCGTAATATAATATAATCTTTGCAATATCTTTTCAGTGAAAAAAAGTACGCAACCGGTTTCGTTTAGCAAGAAACAATTGATTTAAAACCAGATTGAATTTTGTTATTCGATTACTGACTTACTATGACACATGTCTCACCTCTTTAAGAGCATCTTCTATCGTAAGAATTTTATATATAATGTAGGCATTGATTCTAATTATTAACGTGTAAATGAAAAGAAAATGGTGGGATTTTTTGTTAATTGGTGTATATTAAACGTGAATATATTTTTTAAATGTGATATTTTTGTTGCTGATTTTAAAAAATCTTCTTGTTTGATATGAATAAAATAAAATCCTTTCAATTGTTTACCGTGTAAATCAAATCTGTTTAGATCCATCGCAAGCAATCAGAAGTGGTGTAGATATTTAGAAGTTCTGAAGGAAAGTTCCAATTAACTAATTGTCTATTTAAACTAATATTGTAGTTGTGAAGCTACAAGCTTTACAATCTTGTTCTAGGGTGGGGAGCCGTTTCGCAATGGAGGACCGCATTTGTTTCTATGTAATCTAATAAAGACCCAACTTCAATTAGATATACGTATTAAGCTCTAAAAGTTTCCAGCCATCTCATGTTAGAACAAGACGGTTTTAAGTGGGAAAAAATCTAATATCTCTTTATTACCCTAAGGCCAGAAACTTTCGAGTCTAACTAGTACATTTAATTATATGTATATTATTTTATAAATAAATGAAAACAATTTCGAATTCAGCCAAAAGTTCCGCTATATGTATCCCACCCCTGATCTAGGCTAACGATAATAGATGTCGCAAAACACACGTGTAAATTTATTCAGAGAAAACATATAATAAATTGAAGTAGCTATATGAACCATTGTATCGGCTTTTTTATGTGGAGATTGCATGACTAAAAATATAATGTAGGAATCTGTGCTGAATTGGTTATTACGAAACACGCAACAATGTCGCAATATATTTAGACATAACGCAAAAGAAAGGGTAAAAATATTTAAAATTGTTGTCATAAATCATCTCAAAATAATTTTACGTAATGTTATCACACATTGCGCGGCTTGGTCTGGCTTTTTATTAAAAATGCTCTAGACAATATTGCGGCACCAGTTTGCAATTATTAACAGGCTTGCATTCAAATAGCTAAAATTTGCATCGAATTAAAAAATAAACAAATTGACTATTAACTAAAAATAAATTTATCATAGCAAAGTAAAATGTTAAAACCAACGGCTACATATTATTTCAGATACTTTCGGATACATTTAGTATGAAGATAGTAATCTTATACGGGAGTTAATACGCAGTCGTAACTTATGATAAATGCATTCAATAGATTATATCGTCGTTATAGTGGCAGAAGGCGTTAAGTCAAAAAACCTTGTTCTGAGATAATCGACTTAGAAAATCATGAAATTCAAGTCTTTTTATGTACATACCTTAACCACAATTATCAACTATGAGATTCGTTCATGATCTACAAATTCGATTTAAGTATTATAATTCTTTTTTATAGTAGTATTAATTACAGTTTTTTCCACTAATAACTGTGAACGAAATTAACTTAATTCGTGTTTATTTTAAAGTAACCGATTTTCGACTTATCGCCCTTTGCCACTATACCGACGATATTTTAGTCGATCATATAATAAATATGTGAGTGATCTGGTATTCTTGAGTTGAACATATAACTTATGTAAAGTTGTGTATCTTGACTATATAGCAGAAAATAAATGTGTACATCTGTTTATCTGTCTGTATGTCTATGTCAATAACTCCTCCCAAACAGTAGCGACGTGAAATTTGCACCTACCATTTTTAGGTCAACTGTGCTGTTTTAACTTTTAACAGTTTTATTAATGGATGGACTATATTTTGTGGGTGTTACATCAGATATGGCCAACGGTGATATTTTCATCTTTCAACTTTTGACATTGTTATTGGTTGATGGATTATTTATTTTGTGGGTGTTACATAAAGTATGGTCCACGGTGATATTTTCAATTTTCGACTTCCGACTTTCAATATGAGCTTGCATCAAAATATGGCCATAATAACACCAACGTCTAAATGTTAGCGCCCTCTATCCCGAGCGAAATCGTGTAATAAATGCTAATCACTTTTAAGGTGTTAACTGTCAATTCTTGATGGAAAGACATTATATTTTAAAAAAATGAAACACAATTAATTTGTACTACTTCCACATATTTATAATGATCAGGACCAGTTTCGCTCATCACGAGCATTATCAACTGATAAAAATACAAAAATAACAGGTGTATTTGTATAAAATTGAGTGTAAAAATGAAGGTATATAAAACTGATGGTTCATGAACTAAGACAAGAAAATACTGATTAGCAAACAAATTATACATAAATCAAACAAAAGAGTCTTCAATCAAAATGTTATGAACTTCTTACAAATCAATAAATACTAATCTAAAATTACAAATATAGCTACATTAAAAGTCCATTAGCTGAGCAAAATTTTTTAATGACATTACTAATGCAATAAGCAATAGTGAATCAGGAAAATTATAAGAAAAAAAATTAGTAAACAAATGAATTGTGTTTTATTTTTTTTAAATATCATAAACACTAATTGAATTATAAAATGTAATATAAACATTATATTGATAATATGCTCACACTTTGTAATAATTATTATATATCGTTTAAATTTCATATTTTTAATGTATTTTTATTGTATCATTAAAAACAAGACGCACATCGATTTAATTGTTTACTTGGAAAAACTTCATTTTATAACTGTAAACAGTGTAAGAAATATCAATCTACGTGTAGTTCTACAAGAATCATTTAATATATTATTTGAAAGCTAGTTTGGCATCACGCCTTCGTCATAACTAAATAACCTCTGCTGAATATTTGATTGTTCTAACATCATTGTGTAGGAATTTTAATTTTTATCGATTTTTGATGAGTTCAGTGTTAAATTGCTATAGCCGTATGTGCCATTAAATTATATTGTGACTAAATAAGTTACTACATACAAAATTAGAGGTTACAGGAATGATAAACCATACAAGTACAAAGCACCAAAGCTTCACAATGTTCGAGTGAAAAGTTATAAAATTGCTGTTAGAACTGAATCAAGGACTCGACGGACGATATTACATTTTTCTTTTGAATCTTAATAAAGCAATATTTACCCAATTATTTTGAGTAATCGTGATACGCAACATCACTTAAAAAATGATATTAAAAATGTATAAGATATATATGACGAGTTTTCCTTTTAATACTCTGGTAAAAGCTTTTACGTACTCTTATTAAATTCGAAAATATCGTTGTATATAAGTAAGTGGCCTCTTTCCGTTACTTAAATCGAAAACATATTATATTGTTATAATAAACCGTCAAAAGTTCAGATTGGATAAGTTCTCGGATCAATGGCGCCGGCCCATCAAAAAGTAATCCCAAACTTCAGCAAACACTTCTGAAAAAATTGCTTTTGAGCATGAGACCCACGAAAATTTTGTCTATACAACAGAAGAAGAAAACAAAATAATTCATTATCTTCTTAAATAATAATACTTTGTACATGTTATATTTAGCGTATTATACACATCACTGCCTCAGTAATGGTAAACAATTTGACAAGGCATCGTTTGTATTTATGAATGATAAACTGTGCAGGATGTGGCGCAGTTTTCGTTATATTTGCGTATATAATCATTCACATCATAATATATTATAATGATCTTCCTTCACATGTAAGTTTATCAGTTGAAACCTGGTGATTATACAAAAATTTGGCAGCAGTACCAAGAACATAATATATTTTAAAAAATAAAACACAATTGGTTTATACTACATTCACATGTTTATAATGATCAGGATCAGTTGATTATGCTCGTGATGAGCGAAACCGGTCCTGATCATTATAAACATGTGGAAGTAGTACAAAAAAATCGTGTTTAATTTTTTTAAATATAGTGCCTTTCCACCAAGAATTGACAGTTTACACCTTAAAAGTGAACATAATATATGTTTAATTTTGTAAATATAGTGCCTTTTCACCAAGAATGGATAGTTACTATCAGTGTGGGTCCTAGACTTATAAAGTTTTGTCGTATTTTTATCTTATAATATAAGATTGTCCAGTGCACGCGTCCGAGTACATAAATAATAAAATCAAATGTTGGAGAGCCAATTTTATACTAATTACCTACGTCAGTAACGCGCGAGTAACACAACTAATTTCAATGTCAAAACTGAAAAAATTAAACGTCAGTGTAGTAGTGAATTATGTCCAGACATACTTCACTCTTATTCTGATATTGGAGGTACTTCACTATTATTCTGAAAAATATCGTTAAATATGGGAATGTAAAAGTAAAAAACAAGAAGAAGAGTTTTTTAAAGAAATTAGGAGCATATATGGAGGTGCACCGTTATTAAACTAATAGATTAACATCTTTTGTTTGAGGTATAAACTCATTTTTCATAATTTTGGAGTTACACCACTACTATTCTAAGTGACACATATATAAACGCGATAGACACTATTAACTGTCTGTCAGTTCGAGTTCATTCGTGTACTCGAATGCCTGAAGATGCCGACTGGCGAAACCCGGGTCGTTAGTGACGAAGTAAATGGAAATGTACAAAATCTCAACGATTCAAATTTGATATTGAAATTCCATCAGACACCCTCAGTCGATTTTTAAAATTAAATTACTAGTAAAGCATTGATTACATTTAATTAAGTTTCAAGTATGTACACTATTGCATCAATACGCAATATACAAAAGGTAACTATAAGACTAAATATAAATGGATGATTATGATCGCATGGGAGTATAAACTCCCTACCACTTTTTTTAGAAATGATATTAAATTATAATATTACTGTTTTTCCAAAGCTGTGTGCGTTATGGTTGTACATATTAAAACGTTATTAACAATAACAGTAAAAGGTTATGGTGGAATTAACATTCTAAAAACATAATGTAATATAAATTACGTAAATTTGTTTCATATTATCATCTTATTCTTTTATTCATCGAAAGACATCTCTAACGAAGTCTCTAACAATAGAATTTCGTAAATATGCGCTCGATAAATTTAATATTTTATTATATTACATAGGTTCATTAAAAGATCACCATGGGCGAACGGTTATAATGTTGTTTCATTCTGCGACCCAGGAATCAAACAAACCTTTCCACGGATATTTGCGTATATTGATTTTCGTTATGTTTTCAACCCTTTCTGAAAACAGGGCGTAGAGACCTTACCCTTGTAGCCTTACCTTCTCTAAAAAAGGATGCTACCTGATTGACTCATCGGTACCAACGGTCGAAATAAATTTTAGAGTGATTGGAAAAGTAACCGAGGGGTGTTGGTTAGTATTTTTTGTAATGAATTAAATAATAAGATGATCAATGTGTTAAGCTCTACGATGATTTATTATTTTTATATATAGCTACCAGGATCGCACTGGCTGGGTAGTGGATATACTTATCGGCATTACTAAGTGAGAATCTTTCTGTTTGGTTTCCAGGACGTCGCTGCCCGTGCCGATGTTCAGTCGCAACGACTTCTCCTTGTGGTCGGTTCTGAAAAATTGCATCGGGAAGGAGCTGAGCAAGATCACAATGCCGGTGGTGTTCAACGAGCCGCTGAGCTTCCTCCAGCGGATGCTCGAGTACATGGAGTATGCCCGTCTCCTCAGGCTGGCTGCAGAACAAGAGGACCCCATCAAACGTATGCAGTATGTTGCAGGTAATAAGAGCTTATTGAAACAATGTATCCTCCACCATTAAACCTACAACAAATAGTAATGTACACATAAATTAATCAATCAGGGAAGGTCTTATCTGCTCTCCAATCACCAGCCTTAAACATGTGGTGATGTAGCGGTATTTTTTAGAACTTTAATATATATTATCGCAGCTTGCCTTCAGCAAATTTGCGGAGTCATACAGCAAGCGAACGGATATATACAGATAACGCTACCACATTTCTTAAACAGGGGCAATCAGCAAGCCGCAGAGTCTTGAGCAACTGCTGCCGATGCAATCTCAGCACAAAAACTGAAATAATACACTTCACGCTATTTACGCCACGGGAAACGTCTGCTTATACCAGAACGTGCGGCCGTGGCGGGTGGTGGTGAGGATTGCAAAGTATGCATTATCGACACTTGCAATAACTTGCGATATATGAGGCGCCGATTATAATTTTCTTACTTACTTTACTTTTTTGAAAAAACTCAATAGATCGACTATATGACGTGCAACTTATCCTATATTCTCCCTTAACTGTACGAATAATAATATAAAAATCAATATTATTTAAAATGATCAGGTCGTACGAAATTGTGTTTCTTATCTAAATCAATTTGTCAACCTTACGCAAATGATATGAAAATTGAACCTTCTAAGAATGCTTTCATAGACGTTTGGGGTTGACGCAATCAAAGGAAAAGGGTAGAAAAAGAAATTTTATTTGTTATAAGTGTTCGTTTATGTATCTGTCATTGTTTTAATTTACTCTCATACATTTCTTATAAAGGAAAATTCTGTATACATATTCAATTCTGAATATTTGAAGTTAAGGAAATTTTGTAACAATGTAGCAGCTACATAAGACTTGCTTGCTATTCACCGAAATGGGATATAATGAACAACAATAATAATTATGACACGTAATGGGAAAGCTTATGAGCGTCGGAAATATTTCTACGACATAATAAACCTGACTCACTATGTTGGAAATTAGTGGTCGATATTTAGACCTTTCATAGCGAGCAAATCTCGTAGTTTACAAACATTCGCCGCACGTGAAAATGTAATAAAATTGAGATTAAGAAATAAATCACGTTTGTTTGAAACTGATGTGATTTATGCTTGCGTAAGGATTTTCCAAAAAGTTTACCGTAAACTGAATTTCCGTGAACCTTTATTTTTTATTAAAAAATAGTAGAATGTAAAAAAAAACAATCAGAATAAACAAAAAATATAACACGCACTGTAATACAATGCAAAATTAACAATATTAATAGAATTCCTCTCGACAGTCCTTTTTGCAGATAAAAAATTTGTACATAGATTTAATTTGCTTCATGCATTTTGGGATAATTGAGATTATCTCAACAGAAGTCGTCTTACGAGAATTGTCAGTTGCTCAACTTTTCTTTTTAACCAGATTGAATCCCTAAATGGAGTTTCATTAATAGATTTCACAATATATTTATGGATTAGAGTTTTCTAATAAAGGAAGTTTAGGGGATAGGGAGAGCGACCAACTTACTGCAATCCATTCCCTACCAACTCTGACAGCAGAGATAGCGTGACTATGCACAGTGCATTTTATACTGTTCAAGTTCTCAATCGCGATTCTATTTGCTCCATAGTGGGAGTAAATATGACAAAAAAATTAAATCTTTTCAATCTTATCGGCTATGAAGCTAGGTGTGACGCGTGTATTAGCTTTTGAGAAGCATGTTTACGCTGAAATTATACAGTTATCAATTTTAATTGTATATAAAAAATGAATTCATATACGGTTAATGTAGAATTCATCGAAAAATAACCAGTAACAATCAGGAGTCAGTACGGTTCGCAGAAGTTTTAGAACCCCCGTGAACTCCAATACAAGCGATAACAATTTAAATTTCGAGGAAATAAACATATACGAGTATTATTTAAAGTAAATGCAGTTTCAATAAATAATAAATTAAAAAAGGTAATTTTAAAAATTGAAAAACTCGTAATTCACGTAAGTAAATTTTCTTTTAGCATGTTGAAAATCCGGTGAGAGATGTAAAATAACCAATTTATATATTTAAAAAAATATATATTGATGTATGCAAAAAGGTTAGAATTATGCCACGCATTTGTTTGGCTTGCTCAGCCTTTTGATTTTCAGCACAGTATACGTCTCGTCTTCGAGGAAACATTGATCAGGACCCAAGTATTGCTAGCACAAGCGCTCTTACAGTGAGTTTCATATGTAATAGTTGTCGATTATACGTTAATATAATACATTCATATTTTATTTTTCGCAATAGCATTAGATTTAATATCATGATCTGTTATTATTTTCTCTAAAAACGGTCTTCAAAGTTTCTGAGATAGTTCAATTAAACTCATTGCTCATATTATCCAAACAAAAGCGTAGATGTGATTGTCTACGACAGACCTTCGAGACACGACATAGCATCTCCGATACGATCGCTTCGCAACCTTAGTCGCACAAAGGGGTTCCAGTGGCAGACTATTCAGGCAAAACCAATCTAATAAAGGAGATACGTGATGCATTGTTATCGGCATCATTTCATTTCACAATAAGAAATGCCTTCGCGTGCAGACACTGTTATTGTGAAAACTTGTTTAAGTAAAGACTTTATATTTTACCTACTATCAACACTATCAAACCTTAAAATCATCTCATCGAATAAATAATTGAGTACATTGGTATCAAAGTGGGACATAAGCCATCTTCGAAAATGTACAGCAGAGGTCAAGCATCAGGCCCGGTAGCCACGACACTTTAAAGTAAATTCTAGCCCCGTGATTGGCCAATGTGTATATGTCCACTAATTTCGCGAAGATGCATGTCAAGTGTCCACTTTTGAAACTATATACGAACTTTAACCTCAAAAATCTATATGAAACCGTCGGATTCTAATACTTTTGACGAGTTTTTTGAAAGGAGCACTAATTTAATAATACTATTAATTATATAATATTAATAATATTGATAACTTTGTTATCCCACTAGTTGCGTCGCTAGTTGTGACATGTGTTTTGCCTCTGTGAAAAAACATCTTAAGAATTACTATGTTTATGTTTCAGGATTCGCAGTCAGCGCTTTGGCGTCAAATCGCGAGCGTCTGGGCAAGCCCTTCAACCCACTCCTGGGCGAAACGTACGAACTCCAGCGCGTGGAGTTCCGCGCTCTTGCGGAGCAGGTCTCTCATCATCCTCCGGTATCCGCTTTCCATGCTGACAGCCCTCATTTCATCTTCCACGGCTCTGTATACCCCAAGCTGAGATTCTGGGGGAAGAGCGTAGAGATACAGCCTAAGGGGCAAGTCACCGTGGAATTGCCAAGGTACGCAACTTGAAAAATCTGACAAATTAAACACACTCATGCATTACGACTTTTTCTTACTTTTAACCATATTCGCTCCCAATCTGTGGCATATGACATCCTAATGGAGGTATCTTTTGCTATGAGAACTGCTTGTTACGCAGTTACTCAGCCTCTCTTTTTCGATGGCAGTAGGGATAGAAGGATTGGGCTAAGACAGGACTAGTGGTTAGCTAATCGCTCTCGCTGCGCCCCATTTTTAGGAACGGACGGTCGGAAGGGAATTTTATACATTACAGACATCCATGCCTTCCAACAGAAATCCATAAATGGATTGAAAAATCAACTTATGCAACTGTCCGTAAGAGGATTCGAACCCATAAAATCCATAATCGAAGCCAATGACGTTGACCACTGCACCACGGACCCGGAAAATTCGTTTAAACTGAAAACAAATATTCTGAAATCTCGAAAGTTTCAAAACAAAAGTTTCAAAAACATAAACGCCTTTTTGTTTCTATTATCAACATACCTTAAAATTTTATAGTTTATAATAATTATTGATGAAAATCAAAACAGCCCAGTATGAAATATTGTAAAGAAAAAATAAAATCCTTTGACTGTATAATAGCATGTCTGAAAAATTAGTATGTTATTTTCAAATGCTTATGGATATATTTTTCAGGTGGGGCGAGGCGTACACGTGGAGCAATGTAAACTGCTGTGTCCACAACATAATCGTGGGCCGTCTGTGGATGGAGCAGTATGGTAGCATGGAGGTGGTCTGCCACTCTCGCGGATCCCCTGGTCTCCGCGCGCATCTATCCTTCAAACCTGCCGGATGGGCGTCAAAAGATCTTCACCGTGTCGAGGGATTTATTTTGGATCACAAGTTTGTGGAATTTTACCTATTATTATATTTTAATCCTGGGTACACAAATGGTGATGAGCGACGGACCCGGGAGGTTGGAGAGTGATTCCAGGGGGGTAGCTAACCACCAAATATTAAACTGGATACATATTGGCTATTGCTGACAATCACAAAATAACTTTCTATCTTAATGTCCTAATGACAGAAGGTATTTTAAAAAACCGTCAAATAGTCGACAGTTATTGTCTGAAAACAGTTGGTGATTAAAAACTCGTGAAATAATTTTTGGTCACATTGACAAAAAAAACTCCAAAACATCATCATGCTTGTAATATAAATAATTGCACTTTGCGTTAGGTAGTATTCACTTGGTACACTTGAACTTTTATTTCGATAGTTTGCACTTTGTATAAGATAGTATTAACTTAGTACACTCAAACTTTGACTTTAATAGTTTTCTCTTCGAAACGGATTCTTTTAACAAAGTATCACAGACTAATTTTGATAGCTTGACTTTGAAACGGATTATTTTAATTTTGTATGTTATGGACATTGAAACAAATTATATTAACATATTGCATGTTCACTTAAAACCCTGCTTCTTCATAAATACCACTACTACAATATACTAGTGAATAAATTCTAATTCGTGGAGCAAAGACAATACATGCCGCCTAATATAGAGTTGCGACAAGTAAACTAATCTATGGTGGAAAATCCTATGTTGCAAGTAGTAAAGAATAAGTGACATTTCACTACAGCGTTGTGAAACTATCGATTTCAAAGTGTGAGTATTTATATTGAGTGAAAACTATTTTGTCTATGTGATAATATTTTTTCGTAAGTGCAACATATTTCTTCAATGTTTAAATATATTTTATTATGTGGCATCACTTTATTTTTAGTGAAATAATTTGTTTTTTGTGGAATGTATTTGTTATAAGTGAAAACTATCTTTACGAAAGTGAATATCATCTAAACAAAAGTGCATTTAATTGTAAGCCGTTCCAAAATGTAACAAATGCTAAATCTGTGGTTATTTTAGAATGGCACTGATTATTTTTACTTAAGATCAGTGTTTCCCAACCGTATTTGTACCATGCCTCACCAACGATTCAAAAATCTTCACGCTCCCCCCCCCGCCTATCAAATGTTTAATTAACAAATTCTGAAAAAAAAAATGAATTGTTTCAAATAAAAAATGCACATTTGCAATATTTACTATTTATATTTACAATGTTGATATTACAAATTTGACAACAATGTAACAAATATTAATGATTTGCGCATTGTCTCCCAAGACATTCAAATTACCCACGTTGGGTAACACAAGTTTAGATCAAAACTGTAACAACTAAGAAAATCTTGTGAAAACCTCTGAAAACTCCTATTATGAATATGAGAAAAAAATCATATTTAATTAAAATCTACAATAATTAGATGTACACCAGAAAATTATGCTGCCCAAATTCTTGTTTCCTTATTATCTCAGAACTATACTTTTTGAGCTGTTACACTTTGGAATTGATGCAAAGGTATATTGATGAAGTTTTTAGGGGATGTTAAAGTCGTTAAGGCTTTCAAAGGAGACATACTTTTAAAAAATAAAACCTGCCAGAAATTTAGGACCATAAAGATTTGAGAGTTTTTATTACAAATTTGTAATTGAATAAATATAATAGCAAGTCCGTATTAGTCTTAGAGGGCTTCTACTAGTGGTTTGTAAAAACCTAAAGTTACTTCGAAATTTTACACAACAATGATACAAACAGAAATACGTAAAGACGAGGAATGAATGGTTTCAATACCGACTTACAAAGCAGTCAGTACCTTACTAGTGTGTAATTGCAGCTCAAAGATTAGTACTTAAGAGCAAATAATAATTTAAATAGAATTATGGGACACTAAATATCATTAATAATGATTTTCTATTTTCAGCAAAAAGAAAATTAACTTCTTGTACGGCAAGTGGACAGAATTCATCAAATGCTGTGATATGGGAGCTTATGAAGAGTGGTGTCGCGAGCAAAAACGCTCCGGTAACGATGAAGGTGCCGGTGGAAGCGGTGACACAGGAAGAGACTCTCCCGCACATACTCCACGAAGGGTTTTGGCAAAACTCAACAGCTTAAAGGTCGGAGCATTCAAGTCTGTCTCTTTGCAAGAGGTAAGATTAGGTTTCTGTTAGATAAATGATTAATTCATTTTGATGTAATATTTAGATAACATTCTTTTTGTCATTCTTTTCTGTTGTAAGTGGAATGAACGAATAATCATTCCGTCACTTATTAAATTTGGCTAAGCCAAATCACGAAACAAACATTCTTTCATATCTCTTTGACTTCATCTACCGAATCTCTGTCTTCACAATGGTACTCACTGTTATGTTCACCACCGTCCACTTAGGATTCACATCCCACAAGGCACTTTTAAATGATTGCTATAAATGTCCCAAGAGGAATTATCGAAGACAATGCTATCCAATGAAGTGTGCTAAATAGAATGTAGTATAAAAATTCTATGTATTGAGATTTACTCAATCGCTGATGCAAGATGCTGCGAAGATATAAAATGCAACCTAATTATGTCCTCGTAGCCACCAACTTGGCATTGCCGACTTGTCCATGACTTCTTCCTTTTCATTGTTCACCTGCTATTATTCCCAATGGATACAATCAATATCTTGTAGTTAACTGCTACATGAATAATCTGGTCTACCAACCTTCAGCCGAGCTGAAGGAACATGAAAACATAACAATTATAACCTTTCCCCGCGTTACATTGTACGTGAAGACGGGACAAGTTTTACTTAGTATTAATTTGATTTATCATTTATTATTTGTTCATTTTCAGTCGGATGAACCTCCAATTCCTGAACCTGCCGATGGTGAAATTCCAAAATCTGACAGCACTTATTCTATTGACATTCCCAACTCGACTACCTTATGGGAGGCAACCCCTCGCCCAGAGAATACTAGTGAGGTAAGCGATCGCAAATTATAAATCTGTTTTAAAAACAGGTATGTACTGTATAGGTGGAATAAATAGATTCGATTGGAGAAAAGTGGTTAAGAATATGAGAAGATGTAGGTGATAAGTATTTATAAATAAGAAGATGGCACATTTTGTTGAATGTTAGCATTCATTGGAAAAAATCCTGCTTCGTATACTTCCATACGTTTTGTCAGTCGAGTGATAAATGTATAATTTTTTTAACATTGCACGTTTTAACATTACAGTACTATCAATTCACATCTTTTGCGATGTCTCTGAACGAAATGGAGCCAAACCACGGAGAAGGTAAAGATCCATCAAGGCTCTGCCCGACGGATTCACGCCTTCGGCCGGATGTCCGCTGTCTAGAGCGAGGAGACGTGGCAGGAGCTGCTAAAGAGAAAACTCGGCTTGAAGATAAGCAGCGCACTGCTCGGAAGCAGGCTAAGAAAAATCCACACAACTCAGCACCGAGGTTGCAATATTGTATTTTTATATTTTTGTTTATAATCAGAGTCCGATATATTTAGAAACCACAATTGTCTACTATGTTGATGTAAAAATGCATTATTTGTATGCAGTGCATATTATAGCAAACAGCAAATATTGATGAATGAACAATTAAAGAAGACGAGCGATGTAATCTAATTTTTCTCCTACTGCTAATCTTATAACGAATTTACTTAGATTTTGTGTGTAGACTTTAAGTGACATATTTCATCATGCCTAATTCCATCATGAGTAAATGTTTGTATTTTACATTTTCTTTTCCAGCTTTGAAGGGGTTTCGAAAACGGTTTCAGTTTCTGAAACGCTCTCTATTCTTGATATCATTTTCTTTTTATCGAATTTTCAAAAATAAATAATATAGTCACAATAAATTAAAAATACTTTCAGGTTACCAGAATTGATTTAAAAACAATGTTTTATCATTTTTTCAGGTGGTTCAGCCAAGGCACCAATCCCTACACCAAGCAAGAAGACTGGCTGTACAACGGAGGCTATTGGGACAGAAATTACGACCATCTCGCCAACATTGACATCTTCTAAGGATTTGTCCGACGAGACCCTCATTAGTGTTCCAACACGTTCCACTAGTTGTCACAATGTTTTTCGACAAACTTTCTAACCTTTTGGACACTACACAAAATGACTCAATCCCAACATTCAAAACCCTCGCGCTGGTTTTTCTAATACTAATTTTCAACTATTAGAAATCATACGAGGTGAACGATAATAGATTTGTTTGAATATCAGCGATATGCTTTGACTTTCAGTGCAACGGCTGCTGCTAAACAAAATTATTGAACGCGTATTATGCAAAAGTGAATATTTAATTTAATAAGGTACAAAACAAAAAATACAATTTAAGTTACAAAAAAAAGAACTATTAGGCAAAATTACTATATTTATATCAAATTTAAACAAATATATTCCTCGCCTATAAGTATTATATCTATATATATATAAACAAATATGTAGCGATATATATTATTATTTTTTAATACCTACTACTTTTATGTGGTTATTTTAAATAATATTTATATTTAAAACTATTGATCATGTAATGATTCACAAATAGTATTGTTCCTATGTTTAAGTAACCTTTTTTATTCATTAAATTATTGTAACAATATTGTTTTTGAATATAAATATATCACAATAAAAGAGTCATACTCTATCACATGACAAATCTATCATCACTACATTTAGGAAAATGATAAAAATTGTTACCAAATTTTCTAAATATACTACTGTTCCTTTTAGTGAATATTTTTAAGTTACGCAGGATTTTTTAAAACTATTTAACTGCTAATTAAGTTATTTTTTATATTGTATTTGCTAATTTTATCGAGTTGGACTCTGTTATGTTGTAATACGTGAATTTTGACAGTCAGGATGTTTCTACATTCCAACGCTGTCCATGGCTGTCTATATTACACAATAGTTATGGAATAAGCTTATCAGCTAAATAACTGCATAATCATTATGATATTTTAACAAATCTGTTCATTAATGTGCCAAATTATTATACCTACACAAAAACGCATCAAAAAATATTTTCTTGTTACTTATTTAAGTTACTACTTCCCTCACTGTAACACTCAAAAAATATATTTTTCCTAATATTTAACAAAAGATCACTCATATTATAGTATACATTTATTTAGTAAATTAGGGATGGCCAACTTGTTTAGTGTTGGGATTGACAAAGGATTGCCCTTTCTGAAAAGTCAAAAAAGTTGATTTATGGAAGCATTTGAATGATGCTGTTATTAAGTAAACATGTTGAAGAGAATGATTATAAATAACTGAAAGATACATACATCATTTGGATGTTTGAGTCATTATATCTTCCACAAATCATTCATTATGGGACATGCAAGCATACAACCAAAACCTATATTCAAACAAATCAGTGTTCACATAATATAATCAGTGGTTTAAGGAGGGTATACGCTGTATACCCTCTGATACAATGGCGGAAAGGCCCTTATACCCTCTGGCGTAGTCAAAATATTCTACAAAATTAAATTCAGATAATATTATAAGCAAATCTTCATATTAATTTCTTTTTGTAATCCACAGTATGGTAAAGTACAATACAGGTGTGTTTTATAAAGCAGGGCTGGAAAAACTTTTTGGCTGAAGAGCCACAAAGTAAACGACGGCCAACAAGTAAAATGCTATCATGCAAAAATAATTTCAACACAAAAAATAAGGAATTCTCTAAAAAGCAGCAATTAAATGAGACGAATGGGTTGCACAAAAATACGCATCAGGCCGTAAATTACCCAGGTCTGCTTTACTGCACAAAGAGTGTGTTACCATAGATACCCTTGGTGAAGTTTATGACCACAGCATTTTATACAATGCCATAATGACATTATAATATATTGCTATAATTACATTGTATTGAGTACGGCAAGAAAAACAAAATGCGCCACTGGGAAAATTTTCAAACCAATTCAACAAAAGTCCTCCATAATCAGTTTTAACCATCGTGATTTGGCATGCTTTCATTTTGAGAATTGGCAACACAGTCGAGATCAACAACAAATTTTACTGTTGGCCTACCCTGTACTATATCATTATGATTTATAATATTTTAATCATTCTAACCCAACCTTGTATCCAGATTTCAGATATTTCCAAATACCTAACATATTGAGCTACTACCTAATAGAGGTAAACTGTACTTGGTTTTCATACATTTACGTGTAATTCATTTTCTTTATATGACCACAATCACTTTTTTTTAAGAAATGTATGCTTAAAATTTAGTTTTGAAACTTAAAATAAATTGTATTCTATAAATTCTTTTTAAATTAATTTACATTGATTAACTTATTCCAAATATGATACATTACGTTTTGAATAAGTTTTTCTCATATTCGGTATTGCTTTGTGTAATTAATTTTATGAATTGTTAAAGATGACATGATCTCATAACATGTGAATATGCTATCGACAATTCCTCTAAGATAGTAGTTCAATGACCTTTACATCAACATTATCTATTGTTTATTGAAGTTTCCTTACTTACGAAGAATGCTTACCTATACAAATTGTTTGAATCAACCAAACTAGAATCTCACCTCAAGATACTCCTGAGCCACGACAGCGGCATTTAATCATAGGACTATCACAAATAATTAGTTTAAGATTTTAAGCTCATAGAAATGTTGTGTATTACTATATTTTCTAGTCAGTTATAAATTAACCAAATTGATCTCTGAAGGTTTTTTAACCTGAAAGCTTTACCAATGATATAAAGTGAAACAATAAAAAAATGACAGGCGGCCATTGCAAGATATGAATTGGATGTTTATGAATACTCAAGTGAATAACGGTTCACATTCAAAATAATTGAATATTATCTGTAAATTTGTGCCACCCTGATAATCTTGATATTAATGCTACATTCTTGATATTAACTATATTACATTGCAAAAATAAATTAAATTAATGTGGACCATAAGCTTCAAAATATTGCTTACAAAAATGTTTATGTACATTCTTAAGTCTAAATGATTGAGGTTTTATTAAAAATTTTCCCTACCATGAGTGTTTAAAGATAGCGTGGTGTGTTATATTAGGCCAAGTGCGTGTATATCAAATATGAGCATATTTTTTTGGAGATTGCAAATATGTCAATTATATTAGAATAATATTTAATTACTATACCAAAACATCAGCCCTAAAATAAATTGTAAGAACATTTCGTATAATATATCTTAGTATGAATGATTCTTGTAATAGTATTTCTAGTCAGCTCGGGTTCAGCTTGCGAAATCAATTGGATTTTTAAACGTAAAGACTGTTGGCTGTATAGATAACCAACGTTTTAACTATTCGCTGTCATTATGGTAAAAGTTTTGAAAAATATTTTTCTATAATTAGCTTCATCGCTCCAATATTACGTATTTCATATTGTCAAGATAAATGTCATTTTGATTTTTATCACTCAACTTGTTATTCGGAAAAATTTGTGTGTCAAAAGATGTTAAACTACACTGTGAGTATGTCTATATCTCACTAATTACACCACTGTTAACTGAATATTCTAATGTGAATTACTTCTAATTATTATTTACTACTTTTAACCACAATATTATGTAATTTAAGACATCGACTGAGGGTGATTGATGGAATTTCAATATCAAATTGGAATTATTGAGATTTTGTACACTTCTTGGACTCGAACTCGTCAGTTCGAGTCCATTCGTGCGCTCGAATGCCTGAAGATGCCGAAAGGCGAAACCTGGGTCGTCAGTGACAAAATACATGGAAGTGTACAAAATATCAATAATTCAAACACAATATTATGATCATAATAATATTAATCCATTATAGTTAAGTAAAAATAGCAACGTTTTGGTTCCACAAGGATTGTGTAATATTATCGTCATTACACTACTCTAGTCTTGAAGATCATATGAAACTAAAATAGCTATTGATACATTTGACAATTCTTGCAGAACTAAATACATACATTACTTTACTATGTTATCAAAATATTCATGCCATTCCTTTACTCTACAAATATTTGACAATATGAATTTAAGTTTGGATTATTGAGATTTTGTACACTTCCATGTATTTTGTCACTAACGACCCGGGTTTCGCCTTTCGGCATCTTCAGGCATTCGAGCACACGAATGGACTCGAACTGAGGAGTCAGTTCGAGTCTATATAAACGTTAGACACTGTTTACTGTCTGTCAATTCGAGTCCATTCGTGTGCTCGAATGCCTGAAGATGCCGAAAGGCGAAACCCGGGTCGTTAGTGACAAAATACATGGAAGTGTACAAAATCTCAATAATCCAAATTTAATATTGAAATTCCATCAAGCACCCTCAGTCGATGTCTTAAATTATGAATTTAAGTGACGAATAACAATGTTTAAATGTCCACCTCCTCTTTTCAGATTCAGCGGGAGAAAAAAATATTAAAAAATGAATACATTTGTATGTAAGGTTAAAAAAACGATTTTTATCTTCTTATGATTGTATATGGCGAAGATAAACTATAAAATATACTATCATTTTTTTAATATGGTCTGCATTTATGTCGTTTTGTTTGTAATTTTTGCAAAAATGTTTATTTGCTTTAAAAGATGTTAATTACAATAATTTTGATTAACGACATGCATTTGTTGGAGCCAAATATGTATCAAAAAAGGGCCCAAGCGTTGTCAATATCCATTTTAAAAGGAATAATCACAAGTTAAACTTAGCCAAATACAAATAAATGTCTTTGACAAGCTGCACATCAAAGTCACAGCCATCTATAACAGAAATGCAGTTGTTACTTCAAAATTTGAATAGAAGAAGTCATAATTTGTGCAAATCATCAGAACTATATGTTTATTTTTTAATTACTTGATAAAATTTTATACTCTGCATTAATATTTTCGACTGTCTTTATAATTCAAGACTCAATATCTTAACACATACCTCCCAACGAGTGTTTACTATTCAAACAGGGTTTTATTTTGTCAGATAGACCACCGAAACCATCAAAAATGTTAATGAACTTATTAGGTGCATCGAATATCCTATGAGGTTGTTTTAATTATAAACTATCTGACTCTCGTGATTGAAGAAAGCTTACATTTAAAACATATAAAGCTAATAAAAAAATTCAGACGATCGACAAACGAAAACCAATAAAATGCAACATTTTCATTGACAGTATTAATATTTTCTGTATGATTTTTCCACAAAGTTCTTTTCCACAAAACTCTTCGTTTGACAGTTGTGCAATTTTGCATGGCTTTGGTGTGCGTCTTAGGTTAGGCTATTTTCATTTTACTCATCTTTAATGACTCATGCAAAGCGTTGTCACATTTGAGTATTAAGTAAATTTATATTGAATAAGTTTCGAGGCTTATTAAAATGTTGAAAATCTTAGAAAATGTATTGTTTATCGTATTGACTATACTATTATTAGGGTGCAATATTACAATAGATTATTACATGTATATTGTGTATCAAAGTTAGTTCTATTTGATGAATACATAAAATAGGTTCTAGACAAATATTGAATACAAATGTTGTGGTGTATCGCTTCTAGGCTAGAACATTGTATTAGTTATTGTATTTAATACACTAATGTTAGTCACTTTCAAAATAAATGTTATGTTCAATAAATGTTTCTCGCATCTAGCATTTTTTTCAGATATAGCAAAAATATTTCATTGTTTTCATTCATAATATAATAATTTTTCCATAATCTTTATGCTGATATGCTTTCAAAAATGGACACAATACAATACCTATAATATTTGTCAAAGTATTTTATATTGCCTAAACATGTGTTTTTAATGAGAGCCTGTTTGACAATACGTTGGTACATTATTTATCAATAATTATAATAAGATAATTTTTTTCCACCATCATAACTATTCGTAAATTTGGTAAATCAATATGGAACTGAATTCTAATTCGGAGCAGCTTTTTACCAATAATACAACTAGAAAAATTATTCTCGCCTGTAATAAAAAAAATTTGAAAAGCTTAATGATTTGATAAAATAGCAATTCATTAGAAAAATCATTTATTTTATGTTTGATGTTCATTTCCATTCTGTGATAAATATTTATTTGTTAATTTGATGTGTGATATTGTTATATTTTTATTATAATCACAAATATTTTATTATTATGAACTAATAAAGCATATTGAGTAAAATTGTATTCAGATATGATTCTTGGTCATTAATTGTAATGTGTCACTAACCAAGATTTGACTAACCTGAACAACATAACTCTTAATATAAACAATGATTGTTTAATCCCATTACATCTACTTTTCAAAATTCCATGCATACCCTGTCAAATTAATCATTAACTTATAACATTAACTTTCAATCATAACTCAAAAACTGCAATCGACATTTCAGAAACATATTAGAACCCACAAACCTTCAGTCGTGAATCCGTTACACACTCAGTGATACATTTTCTCATCTATTGAGCCCCTCATTATGAGCCGTCCCGGCTGAAGATCCAAATCTACTATGTGACTGGAACGTAATAATTTCCACGGCAATTGCCAACAGTCAAACTCTGAGACATACTGAAAATAAATGAAAAACAATACAATCTGCTAATGAATTAATACATAATAATATAACAATTTTTGATATATACCTCTCTATCAGTTTCAAGAGCCACTTCAATCCAACATTTTCCTAAATCTGAACGACACATTTGTGCAGGTATTTCCAATTTGTCTGACAACACTTTAAACAAGACACATCGTTCCAAAGCACCTCCAGCTCTCACTGTTTCTAGCGGCAATATATTAGATCCTATGTCAACCTACAGTACAGATGTAACAAAAAAAAAAAAAAGCTGTCCAATATAGATACTTTTAAAATAAAAACACAATTTGATTGTACTACTTCCACATGTTTTAAACATGTGGAAGTAGTACAAACAAATTGTGTTTTATTTTTAACATATAATGCCTTTCCGAAAAGAATTGACAGTTTAACACCTGAAAATTGTCAGACATACAACATTGTGTGTGAATCTCAATAAACAAATTTATTCGTTGCCAATTTTTCGGCTACCACATTGTCGATCTGTCAGTGCAACATAGATAATAATATAGTAATATGGTGCAATCATGGTGCAATCTTTGATCCATCATGTGAAAGACAATAACATACAATATATGTGATACCAGTGCCGTAGTTATATGGCAGGCAACCTAGGCAATAGTCTATTTTTATTAATTGATTCATGTGCGAAGTGCGGCAGAAAATATTTTCTTCACTATTAAAACTTTCATCCAGAGATGCAGAAAATTGTTAACACAGTACTGCATGTGATACATAAACGTTTTCACTGATATATTGAAATGGACATTATTTCTTTTTTTTAAGTTAAAAAAAATATATAACAATATTCCGTCATCAATATAATATTGAGGTTATCAATTGACAATGTGTATGTATCAAGAAAAATCAGTTATTCTTTACGTTAGAGGCCATCCATATATGACATAATTTTCTAAAAGTGGTGTGAGAGTTGTAGAAAACTTGATATCACAAAACCAAGAAAATACAAATACATATTTTCTGAGAATTAAATTCATCAGCAGTCATTTTGATTTGTGACAAAATTTGATAGTGGAGGTTGGAGAGCCTATAAATATCACAGTAACCAATTTTAATACAAATCTGAAATTTTAGTTTATATTTTATTACAATTTATATTTGCCTTGATTTATCTGTAAATCTGCATCGCAGCAAACGCAGACAGTCATTCTCTGTTGGCGCATTGAGCGAATGTTGACAGATGTCACTGTCACCTGGCATTGATATATATGTTGAGTATTGTGAAATAAATACCCACCATTAGTTCATTTTGATGCATCTGAATAAAATGCTGGTCGCAATTAATACCAGGCGATGGTCCACTCATTTGATCACATACAAACTTAGCGAGATTTTGCACCTTTTCATTGGGTGTTATTTCTTTGTTTTTAGAAAACCTATAAAAGTAGTGAAACATAAAACATCTTGTCAAAATAGTGTCTGACATTGTTCTGTTCTAAAATATTGAACATCAATCAGATGTTGCATCAAGCTGACGTCAATTGTATACATAACATAATCATTTATGAGCATGCCGGGGGTCCATATTGGATGGACAAGTCCTTCAAAGGCCTCTAAATGGTATTCTTGTAATTTCATTATTATATACAGCGTTTACAAGTACATAAACTTATGTTTCATCTCAATTACTTTGTGTTACAAATCTAATATAGATAGAAAGAAGGAAGTTATATAAATATTGACAAGGGAAATGAGCCCAATGGAAGGAGTGATATCAAGGGAGGCTGTAGATTGTGTTGAGCCACTGATAATGCATTGAATAAACGGAAAAAAAAGAAGAACATACATTTAAGACAAGAAAATCCCAATGATTGAAGTGATTACAAAAACTCATAATCCGAATGAGAAAACGAATAAGATTTTCCACTATACGTAGCTGTTACATCATTGTACATTATCATAATCTTGGAGCAAAATTTTCTAACAAATTTCTCCGTTTTGCAAAAAATCAAACGCAACTCCATCTGATGACTTTGTATAACCAATAGAATGAATTTATATTTTTGAAGATTACATGTTTTTTACATTTTATTAAGATCCATCATATAAGCTGTGAGCCCATTGCTATGCAAGATGTCTTGCAATATTGTCGAAGAAAAAGCTCTCATATTTAGCAATTCCATCATACTAGGCGATACATTCCATAGAATTTCCTCTGCAAAAAAAATCAATACTGCTAAATAAATATATTACTGATTCAAATTAATAAAGTCATAATTTACTCATTAAATATCCCGTATCAGTAGGCTCCCGAGGCTTAGACCATCTCTGATATCTTTCATATTGTGTAAGACAAACATGATTTGCAATAAATAAATTAACCACCAAAACTTTAAATTTCTTGTAATACATAAATATATACAGCATTGCGTCGTTCTTTTTTCCACATTCACTCTCAAATTTAATATTAGATGTGTTTATTGATTGATTAAGTACAAGTTCAAAGGGACAAGGAATGAATATGTAGCAATCCAGTGCTGTATCAGATACTATGTTTATCATCCTCTTAAATGAATTATAATAATTCAAAAATAGTTTAGTGCCTATGCGCACTGGTGGCTAGCCGCCTATCGTGTTTTATATGAAATGTGCCTACGCCAAAGCGACCAGCCGATTGTGTGTATGAGCTCTAGGCAGCTAGTCGCCATTGCAAATAGGCACTTATAGTAAGCTTAGCTGGAATGATCAGATATGAAAGTCACAGTGATAAATCAAAACAAATAATATACATACAAAAATATAAACAAATAGTTAAAATTAATTATAACTATGTATTCCACATTCTGGTACTAAAGGTTTCCTGCATTACCTTTTGGTGACTTCTTGGAGAACAAGATAGAACTGACTTGTTAAATAAAATTAATATAAAATTTGGATTATTGAGATTTTGTACACTTCCATGTATTTTGTCACTAACGACCCGGGTTTCGCCTTTCGGCATCTTCAGGCATTCGAGCACACGAATGGACTCGAACTGAGAGACAGTAAACAGTGTCTAACGCTTATATAGAAGATAAAAATGCGACAAATATCATTTACGAGGCAATACATTATACGTCTGAGAGCCACACCGATACCTGAGTTAAAAATTTCGGAAATCGCCTTAATCCTTATTTTGTAAACACCATATTAACAGAGTGACGAATTGCCGAAGGCAAATTACCGCTTTTCAACTTCTTTTAGAAATACCAGTGATTTTACAATTATAATAGTATTGTGGGTTTTGACGGGATGTAATTCGACGAATGGGTAAATATATACAATCATTCCACATTTGGTGACATCTGTTAGGTGTTTCAACGTATCGGATATAATAGCGGAGAATTAGGAAGGTTCAGCTGCTCATTCAAGATTGGTAATGAGTTTAACTGGGCTCTATTAATTTCTAAAATTTCCTGATAAAATAATTTATGATCCCCATGTTTTTATGCAACAGTTTAACCCCATCATCCGCATTAAACGTATGGTTCTCCATTAGCAAGTGATTTGCGAATGTCGAAGTTTCTTTTTTAATCTAAAGGCAGCTAAATGTTCTGATACCCTTATATCTAATGTACGTGTGGTTTTACCCACATAGAAATGTTGGCAATCATTGCATTGTAATTTATAAATACCAGATTTGTTCTTAAAGTTTACTCTATCTTTATTGTTAATAAGTAATTTGCCTAGAGAGTTTTTGCAATAGAACGCCGGTCTAACACTATCAGCGAGTTGTTTTTTAATTTTAAAGCTTGTACAACCTAAATAATTAATTCTATGCCAGATTCTGGGGCGGTCTATGTCTTTAGACAAGTTCCCAAAATATAGCATCTTTTCTGCTAATTTACGTTGTTTTTTGATACAAGACTATCTATAAGAGACGCCTCATAGCCATTATTAATGGCAATTTGTTTAATAATGTTTAGTTCGTTTTCAAAATTAAATTTATTTAGAGGTATAGTGACTAATCTGTGAACCTGAGAATGGAAAGCAGCCAATTTATATGAGAAAGGATGGTCTGACTTAAAATGGATCGTGGCTTCTGAAAACGTCTGTTTTCGGTAAATTTTAAATTCATGAATGGAGTTTTTAATATCAATATTAAGGTCAAGGAAATTTATATTCTTGCCCCCTACTTCTAAAGTGAATTGAATTTTATCATCATACAAAATCTCAATAATCCAAATTTAATATTGAAATTCCATCAAGCACCCTCAGTCGATGTCTTAAAGTATAAAATTAATATAGCTTCATAAAAATGAAGACAGTGAGCTTAGCATCTTGAGGTATCTGACAGACAACTAACCTGCCGGAGCAGCGTTTGACTGAATCGCAATATCAATCTCTTTTGAAAAATGACAAATATAGACTGGATATTTATCATAACTCTCATTTTCCATAATCGCTTGCAGATCTGGAAATACTTGAGGAGTCCGTTTCATGGCGTAAAAATCTTGTTTGGTAATCTCATAGAAATGAAGAATACCAGTGTATGCAAATTTTGCTGGTAAATGATTGTTTAGAATGGATTCTATTGCCTTTTCACACATTGAACATGAATCTGACGTTTTGGAAAGCTCTAACAGCCTGAAAATTTGTATTACCTTATTATTTATTAGTAAAATATATGCAGGGCTTTTTTTGCCATGTAACGCGGTGGAACGGCGATCCGGCACCTTTTTTCATGGTATTTTTAATGCAAGAAATTAGTCGAAACAATTTTCCCGCTTTCGTTGTTTTCCAAAAATAATCGGTGTATTAGACTTAAATATCCAATATCATATCGGAATAGTGTTTTTGCAAGTTTCTTGATTAAAAATAAACTATTGTGTAACAGAAGTAACAGGTACCTCAATATTTTCTATGGATTCGGCGGTAACTAATGGGCACCTCAATCTTTAAGTATTTCAAAAAGTCTTTGAATATATTTAATATATTAATGTTTTAACTATAAATAATACTGACAAATGTAACACTCCTTGGTTTATGTATTTTTCTGCTGTATACTCGTCAGTCGTAATATAAATAAGCCGGCAGGCAGCATTTCGCGATTCTTTGTTGTTCAAACATAATAACTTCTTTATTGCTGAGACACCATCACTTGATATAAATTCATTTTTTGCCTCACTTTCAATCACCAGTCCAAATATGACATCACATGATAGGATGCCAGTCTTGATTGCACTATTCTGATAAAAACACAAATATTCAAGTATCAGTTATCAATATTATAACACTTGAATGCTGAAGAAACACATCTGCTTATTATTTCTGAGGCCTTACTATCCAAGCAATTGAAAATGTTAAATTATCAATAAAGATCTTCATTATATCACTGGTAGGAACAGACACCGTTTGAAAAAATATACTGTCAATTAAGTCTACCTAACCTATCCTGCGGGTCCGTGATCGAGTGGTCAACGTCGTTGACTTCAGTTGCGGTGCTCACAGGTTCGAATACCCAGTAAGGTCAGAATTTTCCATATGTTTGGACTATAATTTTATAAATTTTAGAGGTCTATGTTACTAATTACCAGCTGTTTATCAACTATTAGATATGCTACAAAAATAGATTAGCAGAAACAAATAAGCAAGTTTAGTGAATTCTATAATGATAATTTAATGTTTCACTAATATTTCGATCAATTTTATTACCATCATAATGTCAATCATGTTCTGGATAAAATTTCTACTTAAAAGTCTCTTTCGAGACGCTTCATAATTTTCCATGCTCAAAAAACACTCCAATAGCGCTTGCAATCCATATTGAGATATATCTATAGTACAACCATTTAATTAGATATTAAATTATGTTTTCCAATAAGAGCACTGAGCTCAATCAAATATAAATTGCACTGGTACCTGTTTTTTGTAAGAGTATATCATTCAGTACTATATCTCCTTTTAACTCAATAAACTTATCAATCGAATTTTTGTCACTTTTAAATATTTCTGACAACAAAACTAGTGCATTTTCTTTGACGGGATGCCAGTCGATAGAATCAATTTGCAGTTTTTCTGAAATAATAAATCAAGTTACTATAAGTCATAAGGATACACCGGAGGAGCTTGAATCCCGCCTGTCTAATATATGTGGTTAGAATGACATTAGTCCGCGATTAAAAAATGAGAATTACTGTCCCTAAAGATAATAAAATTCAAAAACTTAAAAAGACATTTAAATTCAATGTAGTTATTTGAATTACAAGTCTCAATATGAAACTAAAGGATTTCGTTGTTTTATTTATGATACTGAAACCTAATATATCAGGGCTTTTCCTATAGTAAACTTAAGAAATTGTTCCTTCAAATTAGATTCGCTTCTTTGACTTCAATCAGAATGTGTAATATTTTTAAATATTTAAATTTGAATTATTGAGATTTTGTACACTTCCATTTTGTCACTAACGACCTGGGTTTCGCCTTTCGGCATCTTCAGGCATTCGAACACACGAATGGACTCGAACTGACAGTTCGAGTCCATTCGTGTTCTGGAATGCCTGAAGATGCCGAAAGGCGAAACCCGGGTCGTTAGTGACAAAATACATGGAAGTGTACAAAATCTCAATAATCCAAATTTGATATTGAAATTCCATCAAGCACCCTCAGTCGATGTCTTAAATTAAATTATATTTTAAATATTTGTTTATTGATACTTCGGAATTTACCCTGTTTTATAGGAGTCTATATTACATGGATATAATCATATGAAGGAACACAACATGCCTAATGTATTTTCAACAATCTGTTTGTTAACCATTATAGACGCTGACGAGCAGTATCTGCATAATAAAGCTGCTGCTTGATACGCATCCCCCCAAAGAAACTTTTCATCGCCAGCTATCACATCACAGATAATATCTTCCATGTCGCATTTGTGAAGCATCTTTAAAGGAATAAATTTAATCGTAAAACATCATAATGCTACAAAGAAACCTTAAAAACATAATGTGACCATCTCAATTGATAAAAAAACCATATACACCAAAGTGACATTATACCGTGTGTGAGCAATCAATCTACTTTTTAAATTGTTAATTTACTTATTTCACAATATTAAACGTTTCCTAGAGTCAGTTGACTGGGTTGGAAAATGAACAAAAATAAATAAATCAACATTGATGAATAAAATACATAACTTTTCTTTAAGCCCTTATAGATTTATCGGGCCAACCTTTGATCAATATGAAAAAGAAAAATACTAATAATTACGACTTCTTTGACTTTCATAATATTACCGGGGCTAAGAGCATTTAAATACTTCAGTAGTACCAACTGTACACATGCTTTCATTATATGAATTTATTATCATTTCGCTAAAGATTAACAATAAACGATATGAAATTATTTTACATGTCGCGTATTCAAAATTGAATACATGACCATTAATTTTAACAATTTAACACATATTCTTCATATGCTTCACATATTCACTGCTTACTTTCCTTCCTTCCTTGACCAAAGCCATCTTTAAAATCACCGAAAGCCATTGAGATTTATCTGCAGTTTCAGCAACCTCAAAATGCTTCATCATTCTTGAAAATCCACCACTGTCATAAAAATGATGGATACAATCGACAGCTTCACTGAAATTTCGTAAAATATCCAACACTTTGCCGTGCAAGTTTTTCAATGTGTACGACTAAAATATATCAAAAAGTGTATTTTATTTTCAATCAACTCAGTATCGGTAAGAATTATAAGTGGTTTGTACTTTATTATTTCACACTTACTTCTAAAACATCCAGTAAATATTCCAGTCCACCAGAATCTTTGAAGGATTTTTGCAAAGTCGAATCTTTTTTACGGGACAAGAGCTTGTCAATTATAGTAAGACTCAAACTCTGAATATCCAAATATTTGTCAGTCATTAGTTGTAAAATATGTCTCCAATTGAATTTAGGACTTTCAGATACCAAATTTGCACCGTGCGGGTCACATAAAATGTTGTACAATATCTACACAAACCGTATGAAAATAAGTTGTCACTGTCAGACATTACAAGACAAAATATTCTTATTCTGAATTAATTATTTACCTGTAGGAAATTCTTTCTTATGTCTGGATCTGATGACTGCAGATGTTCAAAAGCGATATTCAGTATATCTGTATTCATTAATGTTTCGCAACCATCTAAATTGGCAGATAAGTTTGATATTATAAAACTAACAAATTCTTGGACAAAATTGTCTTCTTTGTACTAAAAAAAACATAAAATGAAGACATTGTTAGGATGCTGACACAGGTTTTGACTGTTTCTAAATATTTGAGTGGACTTTGAATGTTTGCAATTCTTTGTAAACCAAAAAAACTGTTATTAAAACTATTTTAGCTTAGAGATTTGATACTTCATTATTCTTTTAGATGTGGTAAAATAGTCTCATTCATTTAAATGATATCTGTTTTTTATTAATAGTTCTTAATTGAACTTATAAAAATGCTCAGCAGGATAATTACATGTGTATTTTCCATCTAAAACTATAGTTCATCTGATCTATATAATTAACAAATATTTCAATGCAATAAGAGAATAGCTTCAAACCCTTCGCAATATGGTGACAAGATTTTCGATTTCTGTTGGGTCTTGTATAAAATATGTTAAAGTATCAGGAATTGCCATCATTTGTGCCAATAATTTATAAGTGTAACGTTTGACTCCAATATCTGAATGGGCAGTAGTTTGACACAATGATGCCATTATATCTAGGTCATAGAGAAATGAAAGATTTTCTTGTGATACTGCTGCATACTTGGAGAGTGACCGTACTGTCTGAAAGATGTAATTGATTCAGTTGTATATCTATTTTGATAGATCAGTATACTACTAGTGTTAATAAATATTCAACATGTAAGAGAACTCACATCCAATGCCACATGGTTTTCTGGCGAGGATAACAGTAAAATAGCAGTCTTGGCCGTTTCAGCACACACAACGAGAGGGAATCCATTATTTTTGGTTTCAGGTATTGACTCATTATCTGGTTTTCTAACAATCCGCTTAACTTTCTTCATTATTATAATATTTATTAGCTGAAATGAAGCTGTAAAAATTATTAAAAATCAAGCAGCAAAAATATGAAAATAAATAAAACAAAAGCATTCAATTATAATGCTTCCGTATTTGAATATTTTTTAGATGACATGCATAAAAAATAACAAATTAAATATAAGTATTTAGTTCTACCCATTTCCACCAATATTTTTGCAGGTATACATACTTACTTGAACATTATGATTGACTTTCGTTAGAAGAATCGTAAATTGAAAATAAAAAAATTAAGTAGGTGAGATAATTTCTAAAAAATTAGAAATTTGTTTATTTGTAAATTCATACAAAACTAATACATCTTTGAAATCAATCAGTATAAGAGATCGATATCTAGGAGAATATAACAGAACCATTCTATTCAAAAAATATGCATATAAAAGAATTGCATACTTTTCAATTTAATACACTTAACCTCACTCTTTTGTTAAATCAAAGGCAGGCATATTTATTTCTTAAGTATCGTATTGGACAGATTGGTTACATTGTATAATATTATACAAGACTATTCTTGTAAGTCTATAAAACTTAAATACAAATTAATTGTTATAATTTTTATTGATTGTATTGTCACCATTAAGAACTCATCAAACTCTTCATTATAGGTCATCCAAATGTGATGTCAAGGGGGATGGGATCATTGGTAATATGTTGTGATGATTTTTGACAATGGGATGGGGCTGAGAAAACCAACAAAATGTACACATTTCTTATATACGTATTTTTCTCAGTGCATGTTCATAATATCTGCTGAGATTTTTTATAAACTTTTTGAAAGAGGTAAATATTTAGTGATGAAATGGGGGAGAGGCATCAAAAAAATACCCAAAAGTGTGAGACATCACTTATGGGTGACCTCTCTTCTAAGTCACGTATATCCGTTTCATAAAATTTCCCATCCAATAAAGGACTGACAAAATCGACAAGCCCAAAATATTTTTAGTCATTATTTTATATTGTATTGCAATTGGTATTTCTCGAGTCAAAAAAAATGTGCATACAAATGACCTTAAGCAAAATGCAAGTCATAGTCAATCTTACCCACACTGAATGTGCAACAATTGGCAGTTATCACTCGAAGTTTTGAATACCTGAATACCTATTTATACACTATGTTGACATATTACAATGTGATGAATGTACTGGATTGCACAATTTAATGAAATAGTAATAAATTAATTCAATTTCTATAAAACTCTTTTAGATGATGATAAAATTAATCCATACCTTAATTCACAGAGTAGTGGGAAAACCCCTGAAGGAAATCAATCGCAGATAGCTGTGAAAAAATTGGTGATGTGACAGATAAAATAATCTAACAAACTGTAATATGTCTTTCATATAGTTAGAAACATGCAATATGAAGATATGTTTCCCACACTTGACTGCTATACATTAAGAGTACTTAGCATGAAAGTGTATAGAGGCATTAATCATAATTATGACCCGTCAGAACAAAACTTCAATATTATTTCATCATGATTTTCATATATTATTTTTAATTCATCATGACAAATACCTTGCAGTTTTTTTAATCATATAACATTACAATTTATTAACCTAAAGTTAAGAAGACTGTTATATATTATATTTAAATGATTCAGTCATTTTTATTTGTGATGAAAATTTATTAAAAATGTGTTGATTGCACAAGGCACATGTTTACAGGCACTAAAATTTAATTTATCCCTATTTGTTAAAAATATTTATATTAAATCACTGTATATATTGATTGGACTATTCATATTTTTATAGTACCTACATATAACTTTTAATACAATTTGATGCTCATTGCGTATATGTAAATCTTGGAATGGCTTTAGAAGTAGTACGGAATTATGATTATAGTTTAAATTTAAACATTAAATTAAGTATTACTAAGAAAGAAATCTGTGGATCAGTTTAATTATGAAACTTAAATACATAATATACTAGTGAGAACCCGGCATGCGTTGCAATGCTACTCAAAGAAAGAAAGTGTTTGTCTTTTAATTCTGTTTATTGAAGTGCTTTTGGTCACACAAAATTTTTTGTTTACTGTCTGGCAAGTACACGAATAAATCAGAAGGTTTTCCGAGATGTTGCTATTTGTACGAATATGATTCTTTATTTTAGATATATCTGGACTGTGAGATTGATTTTTATATATAATAAGACCTACTGTAAGTTAAAAATTAAAAAGTTGAGAGTCAGGCTCGGACCGGGCCGGGCCAGATTGTACTATGCCTATATCCTTAGCGCAAGTGCAAGCAATAACTTGACAAAGTTTTATCGGAATCGGAATCGGATGAACGGTATGGCAGTCCATAAAATACGAACAAACCCACATTGATTTTTATATATTAGATATTATAAAACGAATGACATCATATGAAAATTATTTTGTACAAAATTATTAAAATACATAATTAACCTAACAAAATACCTTCAACAATAATGTATTTATACATGGCTATTTCTCTATGTATATAAAGTATGGTAAGCATAAAATGACAATAACGAAAAAAAATACAAAAAATTACTATTATTTATATAGAGTAGGTAAAGAATTTATAAAAAAATGTACCGTATGAGTGAAATGTTTTTTAGTAATATTACATGATTGATTTTGAGTCTTTCTACTGTGTTATAAATCTTTAACCCTTTCCCCATCTAGCCGCAAAATGTGAATAATTATCGTCATACATTAAAAATTTGATGAATCAATCAAGTATATTTCAAAATAAATAATATAACAAATTCTCAGTTATTCATTCTACGACAGCAATTGTCTCATCTAACTAATTTGGTGCTTCTGGTAATAAGAAAAATATGATTTTTAATAATTGAACTCGTCCCTTGGAAATCTTTGTGACCTGCAAAATGATCTATGTTGACTTTTCAATGTAAAATCGTTTGATTGGAGCTTGCAGTACGAACTATAAAAAGTTACTCTAGGATTGTTATTCAGTAGCACTGAAAGTAAGAGTCAATAGAAAAACGTTGAAAAGTCAACACAGACCATTTTGTTGGTTACAACCTTTTCCAGTTGACACATTCAATTATTAATATTGCAAATCATTGTCAAACAACACTCGACAAACAACAATATTCACTTTAAGGGTGTTAAATTTTAATTTTATTCAATGATGAGGGCCGGCTTCGCTTATTGTGAACACGTTCAACTGATCTCAGCTTTATCAATCCTGATCATTATATAAAATTGAGGAATCATTATATTACAAAAATGTTGTGTTTATAAATAGCAATATGTGATACCCCAAATACTTGTATTAGTGGGTTACAACATATTGCAGGTTGTCAAGCAATATGTAGATGAGCACGAAAAGGGTTAAAATGGTACACTTAAATATAATTCAATGCTAACAAAATATTTGATTTCAATTATCAAAATTCACTTTCATTTCAAAGTAGTTATTGCATTCATAGTCACATTCCACAACAATTTGTACAGTTAGCTTCATCTGCATTCTATCGGAAGAGATTTGTAGATTTTTCAGACTTGTGTTTGATAACCCTGAATTCGTCATACTTGCGTCTGCGGAACGCCTCCTTGACCGATCTGCGTCTTGACTGTGTGCCGTGTCCGCGGTTTGGGCGGTGGGGTAGCCGTGGGTCTTCCGTTAGGATTAGGGCTGCTGGAGACGAAATGGCCCTCCTTGAGCGACACGGCGGAGCCTGATGAGGCTTGACTCGCCGGTCTCGAGTTGAGAGACAGAGTCTGGGGTCGGACCGGCGGCTTGTCTCTGTACTCGTATACATTGTCACGGGATCGATGAGCATTGTCTAAGCCTGGATCCTCACCGCCGTCTGGCAGCATGAAGATGTCACCGCTGTAGTAACGGTCCACATCCCTGAATGACGATATTTAAAAAATATATTAGTATTTATCTAAAGTAAAAAATATTAAGTTTGTAACAATGTTATAATTCATTTAACCAAGAATATTCTTAAATTTGATATTATTTACAAAATATCTCAATGAAATCCTCTTTCGAAAATTCATAACTACAAAAGAAAGAAATAAAAAGCATTTAATTGGTAATAATATATCTTACGTTTTTAATAAAAAGTGTTTCTTCCTTGGAATGGCCCTGCATGCAAGTCAATTAAAGAAAACATACAATAATGTCAAAAGTCATCGCATAAATATATTGTCAAAAATGAAACAATTACTACCCAAAATATCTCAGTAAAAAGAAGGCATTTTATTTTTAATTAATTATCAGCATTTGAAAAGGTTGTTATTAGAATGTGCTCACCTTATATACCTCGAAATATAAAGCAGAAAATGGATATTAGAGTTTCCATCATTCGTGATGTATGATGCAACCGACCGCACCGAATGATGGACCATTATGAAGCATATATGATAGTATAGGAGAAAAAGAGACAGTCCTTGCCCAGCTACTTGGTAATGTAGAGAGCACTGACCTGAGCCGACCTACCTCTTGGCCTGTCGCCAAAGCAAACAACACACCACCAACAGGACAACCAAAAGGAGACAAGCGCCCGACATACTCCAGAATGCTATCTGAAGAGGTTCCTTTGGCTCCCACCAGTACTGAAAATAATCAATAGGGAATTTAAGACATCGACTGAGGGTGCTTGATGGAACTTCAATATCAAATTTGGATTATTGAGATTTTGTACACTTCCATGTATTTTGTCACTAACGACCCGGGTTTCGCCTTTCGGCATCTTCAGGCATTCGAGCACACGAATGGACTCGAACTGACAGACAGTAAACAGTGTCTAACGTTTGTATAGAAGATACAAATACGACAAATATTATTTACGAGGTAAGATGTTATACGTCTGAGAGCCACACTGATACCTGAGTTAAAATTTTGAGAATTGCTTTAATCCTTATTTTGTAAACACCACATTTACAGAGTGGCGAATTGTCGCTTTCCAACTTCTTATGGAATTACCAGTGATTTTACAATTATAATAATATTGTGGGTTTCGACGGGATGCAATTCTATTACCCACAATACTATTATAATTGTAAAATCACTGGTAATTCCACTGGGTTTCGACGGGATGCAATTCGACAATGCTATTATAATTGTAAAATCACTGGTAATTCTAAAAGAAATTGGAAAGCGCCAATTCGCCACTCTGTTAATTTGTTGTTTACAAAATAAGGATTAAGGCGATTCTCAAAATTTTAACTCAGGTATCAGTGTGGCTCTCAGACGTATAATATCTTACCTCGTAAATAATATTTGTCGTATTTGTATCTTCTATATAAACGTTAGACACTGTTTACTGTCTGTCAGTTCGAGTCCATTCGTGTGCTCGAATGCCTGAAGATGCCGAAAGGCGAAACCCGGGTCGTTAGTGACAAAATTTATGGAAGTGTACAAAATCTCAATAATCTAAATTCAATAGGGAATTATTATAAAGCACACCCTAACTTTAGCAGCTCAAAATTTATCGAAGAGGTTTCGAAACCATTGATGTTTATCGAGGTTTATAATAAAGCAATGACAAAATTATAATTGAAATTAACACCAATAATAACAAGATAATATCTTTCTGAAATAGGAATATTACGAATGCGAACTGTGAGTCAAAAATATAGTATTTATGTTGTTCAGAATGAGTTTCCAATGATAAATTTTATTTATTAAAAAAGTAATTATTTTTCCTAAAATATTTTTAATTAGTGAAATAATTTTGGCTTTATTAAAAACGTCATTCTTATACAACCAATTTTGAAAACATACCTCTGTGACTGGGGGGTATGTGGGTACCAAATGCCCTATGACAGTGGGCAAATATTGACTCCAAAACGCACACTCAGTCTGCCGATAGTTGAGTAAAATACTAGAGTTGTAAGTCGTGTTAAGGTTCAAGTACTTCAGTTCACCAGCCTTGGCTACCTCAAAATGTAAGCCGAGGATCTGCTGCCGTGTGGGATTGCTGGAAATAAAACCCAAAGTAATAAAGCTACACCGAGTAAATAAATTGTATTTATAAATTTATTTGGTGTATAATTATCATAAAAGTAGGACATTTTAATCATCGCATACCCATATCTGGCAAATTCCGTGTAAGCCTTCATGAAAAAGTGGCTCATATTTCTATCGTTGTTCGTCCATGACTGTCGGTCAAGTTTCCATTTCTTGGGGAAGAATTCGACATCCATAAACGGAGCTCCGGTCAAAAAGTATTGCTCCATATTATGGGGGACTTTTCGCCATTCCGGTAGATTGAGAGTCTCCACAGTAGTGTTTAACACGTAAATGTACACAGGAACGCTGTGCTCGAGAAGTATTTTGGCCATGTTATCGGCGGGAGCTCGGTATAAGAAATCGGAGAGTAACTACAAATAAAAATTATTAATATCAAAAAGTATGTACAAATCAAACATTTTATTAAAATATATACCGCGCCTATAGCTAAGGTGTAAGCGTAGTCTTCTTCAGTTGTGGTGTTCACAGGTTTGAATCCCAGTACAAATACTTTCATAAATTGATTTTTCAGTCAAATTATAGATTGGTGTTCAAAGGCATGTATATCTATATTCACTCCAAAAACAGGGCATCGCTGGTGATAAGCTAACAATAAGCTCCATTCTTCTATGCTTATGCTTCCCAAAACAGAGAGGTTAAGAAAGTGAATAATGACCAGTTCATATACTCGTTCCAAAATAACACTCCAGAACCGGCAAAATTCTATGCTACAGATTGTAAATATTGTATTTGATACTGGTTACATAAGTCATTTATTCAATATAGTTTTGCCACACAAAATAACTGAAAAGTAATTCAAATACTCACATGAATATATTGCTCTCTGATATAGGTGGTATTGTGTGGGTTTGGCCAATATGTGTACATATATTTGACAGCTTCATAAACACCAATTGGATTGAGCGTATAGTTATACCGTAAAACTAACTCTCTCACTTTCTGATCAAAGAACTTGTCATCTACTTCAAAGTATGGAGACAGGGTTTCATTCTCATCTAGAAACAAAGCCAAATACTATTAGTGTTAATCATAGAAATAACAATTGGTCCACACAATTGAAGTATTGAAATAATAAAGTGGGAAACAGTAAAAAAAATGTTGTTTTATTAATTACAAATAACGTAGGCTGCTTCCTGCATAGTCACACCCATCATGTAAGACAGGCCGCGGTTAAAGTGTCCTTTTCTCAGCAACTGCTCCGGAGTCTCTTTGAGGAATACCCAGTCTTTCTCTCGCCAGCCCTCGTACCAATCGTCACTCGGGTAAGTAAAGTTAACGTCCAGGACAGGACCCCAGGGAAACAGTCCAACGTGAGGCTGGATACAATTGACATTGTTATTTAGATAAGTGAGAAATACATGGAAGAATACAATAAATTCATACTAGAAGTAATTTAAGTAATTTAAGACATCAACTGAGGGTGCTTGATGGAATTTCAATATCAAATTTGGATTATTGAGATTTTGTACACTTCCATGTATTTTGTCACTAACGACCCGGGTTTCGCCTTTCAGCATCTTCAGGCATTCGAGCACACGAATGGACTCGAACTGAGAGACAGTAAACAGTGTCTAACGTTTATATAGACGATACCCAAAATATACCGATACCGAGACGAGATGCCGAAAAGCGAAACTCGGGTCGTTAGTAACAAAATACATGGACGTGTACAACATCTCAATACTCCAAATTTCATACTAGAAGCTTTTAAAATTACATTGTAATAAGGTAGCATAAAATGTTAATCAAAAGAATTGAATTGAATTTCTATTATGTTCCTCCCAATTGTTGATTATTTTAAATGATATCTTGAAAAACAATAGATCAAGAATACACTGTTTATATATTGGATGGTATGACTGTCAATGAAAATATTTTACCTGAAATTCAGCATTTCCGATCTCATAGAAGTTCCTGCCTTGCTTGAGACAATTGACTAACTTCCACGAGGATTCAATTGAGCAGCCGAGCAATTGACCGAATACGCGACTGGTGTTTTGTGCTCGATACTTGTCCACGATGAGTGCCCAATCTGCCAGTGCAGATCCGCTCTGGTTTCAAAGAAATGAATCAGTAAATAAAGTATTTCAAATTTTACAATATTAACTGTGAACTGTAGAATGGCTAAACAATAAAAAGATATGATTGTTTAAAATCAAATTTATGTGGTTTTAAAATAATTACTGTTATTTTTTATTTAAACTAAACAATGAAGTTTTCAGTGAACAAAGCAATCAGAAAAAGTCGCACACTAATTAAGTTCATTAAACAATCTATGCAATGCAAATAAATTTAACAATACGTACATTCATTGTAACTAAGTTTCTCTATCAACAATATTTGAAATATACCTGAGCAATAACTTTGTTGACTATATCTTTAGTTTGTGGAGCGACCATTAGAAGACCCGCCGAAGCAGCTCCAGCTCCCGGACCGAACAGGGTGATTGAGTTTCGGTCTCCGTTGAAGAATTCCACATTGTCATGAACCCACCGTAGCGCCAAGGCCTGATCCAAGAGACCGTAATTTCCGGGGGAATTCGAATCGCCTGTGCTGAGGAAACCTACAAACAACCACAATTGTAAAAAAGATAATATTATCAAGTTTGAATCAATCACGTATCAGAAACTTAATTTTCATACATTTTCTATGAAACCAAGATAAATTATATCATTGAATTGAATAGATAGTATTGAGGTAAATAATAAAATACAATTGACATTTGAACATACCTAAAGCTCCAAGCCGATAGTTGATGGAAACTACAACGACATTATAAAAGGCAGCCATTATATGAGCGGGGAATGTGTTTGACGCCCCCTTGTAGAAATCTCCACCGTGTATATACACCATCACCGGATACTTTTGAGGCACTCCTGAAGCTGTCTGTAAATTTATTTTTACATTATTCACATTTCAAAATTATTTTTGTCCACTCCCAATTTATATTATATGGACTCAATGGTGTAACTTTAACAATAGGCTATCAATGAGGACTGGTTGTAGATCAGTTTCTCAACCACCCTTTTCAGAAAGGTTAATATAGAGGGATGTTAGGAATGGACTAGGTAATCGATCACGCTGTGCTTTTTTTGAAAGATCGATTAGGTACGATTTTAACCAAGTTTTCACAAGAAAATTTCACCAAATATTTTTTGTTGACACGTCAAATAATATTTTGAAAACATCAGTAATTTTTTTGGATACACGTCCACCAAAAAATTGTATATATTAATGTTTTTAATCTGAAGATTCAAATTTTTAATCTCTCAACCGAATAATCAAAAACCTCCATTGAGCACTTGGCTACAGGACCAGAGAATTGAGAAAAAACAATTGTCTACTATTTTTAAGAAAAGTGCAACAAAAATGACAAATAAGGATACTTCAAAGCAAACCCACTCAGTCCATTGTCACCAATTCAGTTCTTATAAACAGTTAAGAATAAACTTGATCAATTCAGCCAATTAAGATGTTAAAAGATCAAACAATTATCCCTGTCCTGCAATGACAATAGCAAATTACTCTTTCCGTTACAGTGACCCTTTAGCCCACCTAAACATCATCTGAGTTCATTTACTTGCAATGATTCACATTTTGATGCAAAATATATTCATAAATAAAGTTAGTCAGAGGAGATTCAACGTTTTCAACTACAAAAATTGATACGAATTGAACAATAGTAAAATTCATTGTACCACTCTTATCCATTGTAAAATTAAACTATGTTTTCTTATTATTCTCAAAAGCAAATTAAAGTTGGTCAGATTCACGGCAACCAATCAGAGAGCACGCGGCTTTCAAAATGTCATCAGTTTATTTAACACTGACATTGTTTCATTGGGAATGCTGCAATGAATTCTAATTCAGTTGAAAATATCCGAAAATATAATAATGTATTGTGAAATTAGTACAAAAAAGTTGTGTTTTACTTTATAAATATAATGCCTTCTACCATAGTAAATTTTCATTTAACATAATTAATATGAGTGGACAATAAGTTTAAAATGCTGGATATTCAGGATAACAAAATATTTTTGATAAAATCGTCGTGTCCTGGTCGAATTTTTTTGACCGGATTGGATTTTTTAGATAGAGCAAGGCAGTTTGAAATGTATCAGGCGTTACTTACATTGGGTGAATACACATTAAGGTAAAGACAATCTTCATCCATATCTCGAACTCCTTTAGTGGCTCCAGTGAAACGAACCGGCTGTGGACAGGCAGGACCAAAGTCCACAGCCTGCAGCAGCTGCCAACCTCGATGGGGTCTCGGAGGCTGTGCAATGAAATAAAAGATGTTACGATTGTAATTTATGAATAATCAATAGCATTGAATAACCTAGCGATTTGTGTAACAAGCAGTTGATTGAGATATATCAAATTATTCAGATATTCTAACCTTAAAGCGGCCTTCAAGTACAGGAGGAATAGCATAAGGAATGCCAAGAAAAGTGCTGACTTCTCCGTGAACCCTTTCCACTGGAGTATTCCATGGTCTGTAGCCGGAATTTGGATCAGGGTTGTCGTACATGTAGACCTAGAGATAATTTAACATTTATATGAATATCAAGCTTCTCCAAACAACTATAATAAACTTAGTGTTGACAACGATCATGGCTTTATAAAATCTGGACAAAGTGACTAATTCATCTTTATATAACTAAGATGTAAAATTGCCAGGTGGTAGTACCATCTGTCATCCCTTAATGCCCTTGATGCGCAGACAGTGAGTGTGTGCGGGTCTGTGTGTGCTGTGTCTTTCTGCGTTACAAACAGATAAATCAAAAAATTATTCAAATACACTACAAACGATTTCTTTCTGACTTCTACTAATTGAAATTACTGAAGATGTATACCAATCTAGCATTGATTCTACTCAACAATATGCGTGTGCGAATCTTTTTAAAACAATCATAGAAACACAAACTTCAACACATTCAGTAAGATTGTGCATCAACGCAAAATGAAAATAATATTTATGCAAGCACCTTGAAGCCCTGGACTTGACCATAGTTGGTGGTCACAAAAACATCTCTGGGAAGCTGTCGAGAATCTCTCCGCTCTTTTCCTTGCAAATCTTCCCTCCATCCGGAGAGCACTCCGGGAAATTTTGCGTCAGGATTGTTAGCATCTGCCGGTGGCTGAAATAAAGAGAAACCTAAATTAAATCTGTACTCGTTATATCATTATTTACACATGTAAATTTTCAGATTATCCCCATTTTGATCCAAAAATAGTTTTGCAACTTAAAATACATTAAAGAAATAATTTCAAAAAACATAAGAGACAAAATAATTGCAACATAAATATGTAGGTAGTACAAGTTGTACATTTTCTTCACATTTGCTTTTTGTTAATTGTATATTTAATGTACATAGTGGGTTTAACCCTCAAAAACGGATAAATAAAATAAAAGGAAACAATTATATTGAAAAAATATTTTTGTTTTAAACAGGGGTCGAATTGAACCGGAGCGCACAGTCTCGTGAAAAATCAAAACTTCCGTTTTTATGAAGCATCAGAAAACACGAAAAAAAATATGAAATAATTATTTCCGTGAGAAATATTGATAATATTGATCATCAAAAAACATCGATAAACAGATATTTTTAGATACAAAAATATTATGAGATAAGTACGCAGGTATGTACTTGAACTATGAACATAAAAACACCAAACGCTCTAATAATACCGATGTCAATGAATACCGACTTCACACGATTTTAGGTATCTTTATTAGGTAAACGTAACAAACATTTCTTTTAAATGACTATTTTAATACCTGCAACTTTGACTACAACTGTCAACTTTTAAGGTAGTAGAACAAACCATACATATGCATCAATGCATCTAAGAATTAAATCTAAGCCAGCTGAGCAATAACGTTATGTTAAAAACTGAACTATCAAGATTACCTTATCTGGTCTACCATGTGCACAACTGGGACATGATGCGATTCCTATGGCGCACCGTTTTGACATTTATTAGGTGGCGATTCGCGGTAAATAATAAGGCTACCTACCTATGCAATAGCGGATTACCCCGTAAGCGCATAGAGCCTCAAAAATAACTCATATTGGCAGCCCAAATATTTCTAATCCAATTTTAATCAATTTAAAAGGAATTCCAATAATATTACAACAATTTTTTCAATACATAACATAACCAAAAAGATAATTCTGCACAAAAATCTTTTTTAAAAAACAAGCAATGGTACCTACTCGGGACAAAGAACTTGTTTTTATGACTTAATGCCTTCTGTCAGTAGAACCTCGATATTTAGATAGAGGATTGATAGGGATAATATCCAGAAATGTCCGGATACTCGCGGCCTTATGTAGGGCGAGTGTTCCTAAAGTAGGCCGTCGTCAGTGGTCGGCCTTTTCAGCTTAAAACTTAAATAATAGTGGATACATTTAAAAAAAACAGATTTTTTTTTTAATTCGTGTAGGTAGTCTTGCTACTTTCCAATGTATATCTGCACTATACTGACCTATATGATGCAATACGCAATTGAAAAAGCACATTTTTACTTCGCAAGTTTCGACAAATTCATCTTGTATGGGGATCGCTAACAAAATATACTTTATATTGTCATGCCTACTATCAGTAAATTATTTCGCGATATTTATGAAGTTTCATAGTGATGGCCCAACACTGGGCAACGAAAGGCCGATCATTGGATTTTGGGGGCCAACCACAGGGAGAATAGGCATTTTTTACACTTCTATTATTTTATGCTTGGTACAATATTACCCATTTTATTTTTAGTTAGTTACATAACTTAATCCCTGTTTAATGGAATAACAGCGAAAAATATATATTTATCATTCATTGACTCAAAATCCCTTTTGAAAGTACACCTGTCGCTTAACTGGCCGACCACTGGCGAAATAACCCTATACCACTTGAATATAGGCGGATGCAGTAGGAACTGACCGTATGCTTCTTGAAATTATGAAGTTGTATAATAAATTGCTCGACTTTAATTAAATACTTTATAAGAGATTTTTTGCTCCTGTGCACTTACATGAAATCTAGTAGGTAGATGATTTTTTCATTTCGTAACATTACTACTTAGTTACGAGTTACATTATTTTTTAGAGGTGGGAAACCTGAGCTCTTCTAGGCAATAGAGCCACAAGTGCGACTCTTTGACTGAATCATTTTTTGTGTTTCAACAAAAATCAATAGAAACATGATTTAGGTGTCTATGTTGTAAAGTAGATTGATAAAATATAAAAATTTAGCTATCAGATAGCGATAAATGATAAGGGGGTTATCTTTTTTGCAATACCTACTTATTTCAATAGATCATACTTCGATGCGTAGATTTAGTATTATTGTTTTCAATTGCAATTAAATGTTAAATAAAAGAGTCCCACTCAGTAAAATAAAATTACATTGGCAGCGAAACGATTCCTTTGAATGCCAGTTAGCCACAAGAAGTGTTTGCCTACCGCATGAAACACGAAATAACAATAAACCTATTTGAAAATTCGAATTGTTGAGATTTTGTACATTTCCATGTATTTTGTCACTAACGACCCGGGTTTCGCCTTTCGGCCTCTTCAGCCATTCGAGTACACGAATGAATTCGAACAAACAGACAGTAAATAGTGTATAACGTTTATACCTATATAAGATAAAATACGACAAAAAATTATCGGATTTTTTGGGATTAATTCAGGTAGCAGTGTGGTTCCTAGACTTATACTATTTTGTCGTATGTTTATTTTATATATATGTTTATCTCAGTTAAATCTACTGAATATCTTGTTCTAAATCGATTCATATTTTTCAATTCGTTTTTATGTAAAATGGCTATTAATTTTTGTACATTAATAATTTTATATTTCCATATCAAAAATAAATAATGTATTTAAATGACTTATAGGTTATTTGACATATTTAAAAAACAAACCTGAGGGACTCTACAAATTTAATATTAAATATAACATTTGTAAATGACAGGATTGTAAAAATTTTGTACATATTTTTCAAGAAATTATGTTTATACATAAAAAATTTACCTGCGGCGCAATCTTCTACGTCGTAATGATTTAACAAATATCCTTAACCCAACACTATTGTCAATATAAAATCAACGCTTTTAGAGAAAAATTATTAATATTAAATATTAAATTTGTCAGGATTGTAAAAAAGGTGATTTTCAAAACTCTAACATTTTTTATTATTCTTTAGATTCTTATTAGAATCATTCATGAATGGTTCAATCAATTATTTCCGGAACGATCAAATATATATTTTTTTTAAATTTTTGTATAAGTATAACATTTAATATTATAATCAAAAAAATATTTTGTAGTTATAATCATAGCTTGATTTTGAAAGATTATGTCTCTTAATTCTCTATTAAAATTTAAAAATAATTTCAACTCACTTGATTGTATCGGAACCGATCGTCTAACGGTACATTTTCGTTATAGGGAAACCGGCCCTGAGGATTATTATTAGGAACATATCTGGTCCCTGGAGGCGGCAAATTCGGTCCATATCTTCTGTCTTTATAGATGAATGTTTGATAGTCACTATCGCCAGGATTTGGGGGCACATAAACTCCATTTAACACAACATCTCTTGAACTAGAACCAGGGTTCGATTGTGAAAGAGCACCATTCAAAAAACACAAACATAACAACAAAATTACGGCGGCCATTATTCTGTCAAAACAAAACAGTTGCGGGTGGGACAAGTTATTGCCTCTACAAAAAGTCAGCCACTGCCGACCGATATCACATAATTTACCTGTGTACAGGTGCAAACAATTTTAAAGTCCGTAATAAATACGTTGGCAAAAATCTGGTCATGATTTCCAACACTTCATTATGAAAGTGAGAATTAAAACTCACTCTTATTACGTATAAAGTACTTCAAGAAACTAGAAAACACCTTTATGACTAAACACGGCAAGCGACTATCAAATGGAATGTAACTTTAAATTAACAGGTAGCATAATCGTTGCCACATCACGATCGCGGAGATCACAATAATGGTTCTATTTTCACTTATATTTTATCAGACTTATTTAAAACAGGTGAAAATGTAGATGTAGCTTATCTTCTACGTACGCGACAACGCCCCTCTGACCGTTTGTGTAAGAACAAAAAGTTCCTCTATCAACAAAAGACTGATTTCTGTTGCTTGGTGACCGATGTCTTTTCGCGTTGAATGAAGCGCCATCTATTGAAATGAATGCATCCAAGTGGTAAATATGTTGCCAACGCAGAAAGTTTTCCATGTAAAAAAGTATATTATAGGATCAGAAATATTTTCTTTTCAAAACACTACGTCAATAATATTAGAGCTTATCGTGGTACCATAAGAATCATCGCCCTTTTTCAGAAACCAATTGCCATAATTGTTATTTTATGCGTATACATTTATAATTTAAGACATCGACTAAGGGTGCTTGATGGAATTTCAATATCAAATTTGGATTATTGAGATTTTGTACACTTCCATGTATTTTGTCACTAACGACCCGGGTTTCGCCTTTCGGCATCTTCAGGCATTCGAGCACACGAATGGACTCGAACTGAGAGACAGTAAACAGTGTCTAACGTTTATATAGAAGATACAAATGCGACAAATATTATTTACGAGGTAAGATATTATACGTCTAAGAGCCACACTGATACCTGAGTTAAAATTTCGGTAATTGCCCTAATCCTTATTTTGTAAACACCATATTAACAGAGTGGCGAATTGCCGCTTTTCAACTTCTTTTCTCAGACGTATAATATTTTACCTCGTAAATAATATATGTCGTATTTGTATCTTCTATATAAACGTTAGACACTGTTTACTGTCTCTCAGTTCGAGTCCATTCGTGTGCTCGAATGCCTGAAGATGCCGAAAGGCGAAACCCGGGTCGTTAGTGACAAAATACATGGAAGTGTACAAAATCTCAATAATCCAAATTTGTATACATTTATATTGTAAAAAATAAAGAAAGATTTTTATTTATGCATTATGTTTAAAATAAGCTTGTGATAAAAAAATTAAAATATTTTTTTAAATAAGTAATTTTATTTTAAGTAAAGAATATTTAATAGATAAAAAATAATATTTTTTTAGATTAACTATGTTTTAACTATACACACGTAGAGTAATTTTGTGCAAATTCAAACATTAATTTATAACTAAATTAAGCTTCATTTGTGAAACAGTGGCTTTTGTAACACACATCGTGTTTTGGAACATTTTTTTTATTAGATTATACCTCACACCACTGCTTTAATCAATAGTTTTATTTTCACACCACCAAATAAATATATATATAAATATAATTATGCAGTTATGTGCTGCTAAAATTCTATCAACCAGCTCGCTCCTTGATAAACATCAACCCCCAATTTGTATACATTTTTTTTTCAAATTAAAAAAATCACACATCAAAAAATTATTTATTTACATTACATCAATTCATTCCAAATAGTGTTTTGATTTTAATTCGAAACTTTAACCGTGGCGGGTCTTTTTCGTCTATCATCTGCTGTGTGACGGTGACTTCTGAGTCATGGTTTCACGAATGGTGTGGAATCCCATGAAGTTTGTGATAAACCTCTCAAATTAATGATTATAAAGTCTAATGTATGTTGAATACTTAAATTTGCCCTTTTTTCCTAATCAAATAGTGTTCATTAACGAAAATTCTCGTTCCGCGTCTGCAGAACTTATTGCAACTATATAATATTTTTAGCTTTTCTGAACGCTTCAGGAAGTTCATTGCGATTATCTCTTAAAATATTATCGATATAGTATCTGAAATTATTTACATTTATTTTTAACTTCATAAATTTACTTAAAATCTTAATATTAACGGCCGCAAGTTTTTACTTTATCCATATTGGATCAAGTATTGTGATCGTGTAAAAATTCGGTTTCGGAATTACGACAATGAAAAAAAGTTCGTATTTTAAGAACCAGCTCTCCGAACCAAAATTATTTTAACAACCGGCTCGAGAGAGGTGGTGTGAACCCATAGCAGCGCATCACTGTATTTATGTATATCTAACAGTTTCTTTATTAAAATCAAAAATTCTTACTTGAGTGTACGAAAAATAGTTTCACTAAATTAGGAAAATATTTTTAAGGTGTTAACTGTCAATTCTTGGTGGAGACATTATATTTAAAAAAAATAAAACACAATTCATTTGTACTACTTCCACATATTTATAATGATCAGGACCGGTTTCGCTCATTATAAATATGTGGAAGTAGTACAAATGAATTGTGATTTATTTTTTAAAATAGGGAAATATTATCGGATTACGATAGACACACTGAAAACCAACGTTGATTTTTAAATTCCAAACGGAAGATTATTTTTTTATTAAATGATAATCACTTGGTGTACATATGTATGAAATATTAATTTGTTATTTTCCCTAGCTAGAGAGGTAAGTGGTAATCATCAATTATTGTTGAATATCTAAAGAAAGAATTCTAGAGCTTTCACAATCTTCATAAAAGTACAAAAGTTGACGTCACGTATGCAATTTAAATATTATAACATAACAATATACATATTTATCATTAGGTGAAATGAGTCTGGTCATGCCAAAGCGACGCCATTAAAATTGAATTTATTAAGTGCGAGGTGAAAAAATTGGACATCTTTTTTGCGGTTATTAGCACGAAACCGTAGCGTGAATAAATGAATTAAATACAAACGTTACTCATTCATTGCGGTTATTTCAATCCGTTAGATTGTTTTAACTGTAATCCAAATGACAATTATCATCATTTGGCTAGTAGCCTGTTAACATACCGAAACTTGTAATGATGGATTATTACGTAAATTTGTTATATACCTACCAATTGAAAATGTGTTTTTAATTCTTTCTTCTATTGTTTTTTTTTGTTTAATACTTAGTTAATCATTTTTTTGCTGATAACTCTTTCTTAAAACGGTAAATTGATTATCTTGTTAGATTTCATATTTTAAATTGTTATAATACTTTCCTGCAAATATTTGATAGTAAAATTGTGATAAATTATAGGGGCGGTCTCGCTCAATGGCGGCACCTTGTTTAGGGAACTCAGTAGGACGATATACCTACCTACAGTACCTACGCTTTTTTTTTTTTTCTTTTATGTCTGTAACAGTGGAGTGCGGTGACTTTTCATACAAGACATGCTGTGAGGGTAGAAAATAAGCAACATTCATCTAGTTTTTGAAAACCAATTTTATTCGGCACTCTTTCTTACTAAAATCATCAATAACCGTATCGCTTAACAGATTTTCCTGTTTTAAAATTTCCAAAAGTTTTTTTTCAATAGATATTATGGCAAGTGCAGAAAGTCTTTCCTCGCTTTGACTATTTCTAGCGAATGTTTTTATTCTCTTCATCGTAGAAAATGATCTCTCTACTGAAGCACTGGTGGAGGGTATTGGAAAAATTAATTTTATTAAATTGAATGCTTCTACTAAAATATCTTTTAACTCATTTTTAATAATGGCGTTTTTAATACAATGTATGGTCTTTAAACGAAATTCTGGTGATGAATAGATGTAAATCATTTCATTCTTAAGTCTCATGAAGTCAAAATAGTTTCCATACGTCTGTCGAAGTGATGTAAAATAAATATCTGGATTTTTTTTTCAAATTCTTCAAACTCGTTCAAGTTTAGAAGTGCCATATATTTTAAACTTTCGATATCATTAAATGGGCCAGTAGTATTCAGGGAACATTCGTGACTCTTGCGCGCCTGACTTAGATTGTTTAAGTCAGTATATCCACATTTATTTCAAACAGTCACGTCTTGTGAAAATAATAAACATGGCCAGCAAAATAATTTTGATAAATGAGAACATCCACAAATCCACGTAATTTTTTCTTACACTTCACAATTAAAATATCTAGTGCATGTTTTTGTTTTAGACTGAATATTCAATCGAGAAGTGGGTTTCGGGCTTTTGATAATAATTTCCTTTTCAATAAATGGAAGCAAACCGAATCCTCTTTTCAGCAAAGATTCGATTAAGCAATTGCAGTTATTAATTTCCATATTATTAAATTCACTTTCATTTCTGAGGGGCTTATCCATGTGGAAGGTAGCGACAAACCAAACGCGATTTATCTGAAAATCCGCGTATGTACTAAAGAAAAAATGACGTCAGAAATGCAGAAATCTAAGCGCATGCAGTTTTATACTCAACTGTCTGTCACGGAACGACATGCACGGTTTTTGCCTCAAATTTGGTTGAGCGCATGCGCGATTTAAGTAAATCTGCCAAAGCATCTAGTATACAAGAGAGCTTCGAACGAATATCGCTAGACGCCGTAATGCGCATTTTATACTAGCGCCCTCGGCATAATATAACGAAAAATATGTCATTCAGAATGCGCAAACTGTTTGAATTTAGTGTATGTATGCAGATTTTTGAAGCAGTTTTGTTTCAACTTTACATAAAATTTTAATTTAACAACTTTACAAACATGATAAAAAAGCCATTTTATTTGAAAATTGTAAGGCATGCTTCGCATCTACTGCATGTATGGACGGCACGCCACTGTCTGTCGCCAAGGCGGTAGCAGTGGCGAAGCGAAGTAAACTAGGTATTTAGCGATAATAAGGTATATTGAGTTTGTAATGATTCTTTATACGAATAGGTGGTATTCTATTTAAACCCATTAGAGGTCTGCACGGGCCGAAATTTGATGAAATTATCCCGACCCGGCCCGAGCCGGCCCGAGCCCGAGACTTAAAACCACACTTGTTACTCGAACCCGACTCGAAGCATAAATTTATATTTCTCGGCCCGAAAAAATCCGATTTTTTTTTTAAAATACAATAGCATAAAATTGATTAACATTACACTGAACGTACCTACCCAAATTTGTCACATGTAGAAAAATATGTTATTTCAACAAATGATTGGCACACGTCACCACTTTTCTACTTTTTCAGGTATCGTTGAAACTCGTTTTTATCGAATCTATTTTATTTTTTTAAAATGATTTTTTTGTTACACGAAACTGTCAATTATCGAAAACCAATATAAAGCAGATACTGAATAATATCACACTTTATTTATGTACGAACTATTTTAACTAACTATCGGTGATTCTTAAATAAACAATTTATTGTTTCAGACTTCGCATCAATAACACACAATTTTATGAGCACAGTTTCAGGTTACCAAAATGTAAAATGAGCAGTATCACTTATCAATTAAAAGATTTCATTATTTAAAATGATATTCTAAGTGTAATAAACTATTTTAGTTATTGCCTTTTTGTTATCAAAAGTATTCAGTAATCATTAATACTCATGATCCGAACATAGTCCAAAATATTTTTCTGAAGAACAAATCCCTTACACGGGCCTGGCCCGAACCCGTGTGTGAATTGTCTCTACCCGCCCGAGCCCGGCCAATGGGCCAAGGCCGGGCCATGTAGACCTCTAAAAGCTATATTGTCATTAGTAATAATCAAATAGTAGCACTTAAGACATAGATATAGACCCAGAGTCGGATGAAGCACATAGAAGACCCCAGGCGCAATATAATTTAAAGACCTGTTTTCTGGATAGTAAAAAAGCGTCGCAAAAGTATTTGAGTTTTTCAAATATGTATATAAAACAAATAAAATATTCTTTCTTTGTAATCTCTTCTAATCACAAATATCTCATTTTATATGTCGAAGGTGTTCCAATGAAAACATAAATTGAGTTAATTATGTAATGAACAATGAAAAAAAAATATAATAATATAATGCTAAATGCACACCAAAGTACTCAATATTAGCGGGCCTCCACACGATATACGGGGGTTTGTATGCTTTAAAACTAGAAAGAGATAATGTAATGTTTTCGTTATGCACACACACCACCTAATCGCGCGTGGAAGCGCCTGTGTAAAGCCGGTAATTAAATGATTCTCGAAACTTTGCATACGGCCCTCGATATTTAAATATTATCAATAATACGTCAGATCAACTATGACTGTGTCATCGGTTAACAATCTCAATGATTCATTTCAATGCCACATTGTGGTAAATGAAGTTACCAATAAATGATTCATCAGTTTTATGTTGAATTTATTTTTTAGTATGTATTTGGATGGTCTTATCTTATCAATAATTCATAAGCAAGGATATGCACATGGCCGGAAAAAGATGTAGGGATCTGCCAAAAATGGATATGATTGTGAATGTACTTACTTACTCACGATGAGTTTAACAAGTAAGTTTAATTGAAGTAAAAGTAGGGCGCGTGTTAATTAAGCCAGACGTCGCCAGTGATCGGCATTTTGAGCTTAACACTTAAATAATAGTGGATATATTTAAAAAAACAGATTTTTCAAAATTCGTTTAGGTAGTCTTGTCACTTGCCAATGTACATCTGCACTATACTGACCTATATGATGAAATACGCAATTGAAAAAAGCACATTTTTACTTCACAAGTTTCGACAAATTCATATTGTATGGGGATCGCTAACAAAATATACTTTATACCGTCATGCTTTGCATCATTATGTTTTTTATTGTGCTGTATACTCTCAGTAAATTCAGTCGTGATATTTATGAAGTTTCATAGTGATGGCTGATCACTGGGCAACTAAAGGCTGACCATTGGATTTTGGGGGCCGACCACTGGGAGAATTGCCATTTTTTTGTAAACGTCTATTATTTTATGCTTGGTACAATATTAACTATTTTATTTTTAGTTATTTGTTGGTTACATTACTTAATCCCTGTTTAATGGAATAACAGCGAAAAAATATGTATTTATCATTCATTGACTCAAAATCCCTTTTGAAAGTACACCTGTCGTTTAACTGGATGGCCACTGGTGAAATGACCCTTGTATGTTTACAATTTACATATGTACATTTAAAAAGGTTGACAGAAAAATGTGTATTAAGAATAGATTTATCTGAATTAATTTTTAACAAATTACTTATTTAATGCTAAGCTTGTTCTGAAATCTTTGAAAACTGCTTCCAAACTCGTGGATGAGTTAGGTATTAGGGATTCCAACTCGAATATTCGAACACTCAATATTTGAATATATTCTACCCTTCTTAACTATTCGATATTCGAATACCATTCGTGATAATTTTAATAAAATATTACACAAAATCGACGAAGTAAAAATTTCTCGAGATTTCAAGAACAATAATGAATACCCCATATACCTAGTGATTATTTTTGTCTTACACGCAAGTCGGACGCTTTCAGTATCTAATTATAAATCAAAATACCTACTTGGGTTTGACGAATGACTCGCCGACATGCCGTAATTTCAGTATAACGTGTAAGAAATAACGTATGTGTAATCCGATGCAGCTGCAACATTTAAATATCGTAATACAATGGAACGGTATTGGAATGTCTATTTATATTGTGGCTGTCTGGGAGTTGATAAAAGTGGGAAAAGATTTAGTCGTAAATTATTATCAGATGTATCTCATCGTTGAAAATACTTTAATATATGTATATCAGTGATATTAAATTTGAATAAATGTGATTTTTACGATACATGAGCGCGTTTTCTTACAAATTTTAATGTAAAATTAAATTATTATTTTAGTATACAAATTGTAATGTTGCAGAATACCTATAATGTTATGTTAAAAAATTATTCAAATCGTTTTTTTTCAGAAACTACCTATTCGAATATATTCGAATAGTTACAGTTTTACTATTCAAAATCCGCATAGTTGATAATGACGAATAGTTGGAATAACTAGTGGCATGTTTCTTGATTTAGGTTTGATCTTATTTTAGTTTACATTTTATATTCCGATCTCAGTTTTCGACCATTAACTTTCGACAGTGGCTTAATTATATTCGAAAAAATTAATGAAAGTTTATAAAACAAAAACTGTTATCAAAGCATTGAGACAGCAATGGAAAAACAATTTTATATTATACCTAGATACCAGGCGCGTGCGGTGGTTTTTATCTCTTTCTCGCTCAATCACATGAAAAGTGGAGGTGCAAGCGAGATGCAACGGCATGCAGCGCATGCTCTTGTATCCTTCTTGCTCATACCCAAATTAGGTTGTGCGATAGAGATAGTGATAAATCCACCGCACGGCGAGTCTAGGTACCTATTTACCACTTTTTCAGTTTGCTATTTAGTATTTGGGAGTGTTAGGACCAGTGACGTCATTGCTGGGGGAAGGTGGGCAAATGAGTATTGGCTGCACTGACTTACTGTACGTCTAGACGAAATAAAAATGTCACAAGCTGGCTCCTTTTGCTCCCTCCCTTCCCTTAAAAACGGTTAGGCTCCTGGTTAGGATCCTCAAGAAATTAAAACCACACCAATTGTTACCCCAAAACTATCGAATTCAGAAAATCGTAATTTTATGAAAACTTTTTATTTATTTTTTATCGGAAAATATCAGGCACTATAGTAGCCTGCCTCCGGTGGCAAAACTTCTGGAGCCAGAACCTACTGTAAATAAATAAAACACTTACTAAAAGATAAATTCTAATATGACACCGAAGCTACTTAAGATCCTTCTAGGACAGTGATGCACAAACGCGGCCCGTGGGCCGCATGAATCCCAAAATGGCATTTATTGCGGCTCAAAATAACAAGTAATAAGCAGTAAAATGATGTAACTATTAAATTAAAAACAATAAAATGCATAACTTGCAGAGTATATCATTATTTAACACTTTTACCCTCTGCGACCCGTGAAACATTAGAAAATGGATAAACTGGCCCTTCTTTCAAATAGGTTGAGCAATATTGTTCTAGGATGTGTTATAATGTAATAACACTAATATTTATAGGTAGTTTATAAGCAAAAAATATCAGTTGAATCTCTCGTTTCCCCTCCACTCCCATCGTATGCGTAGTTACGCTACTGATTTTTGTAATATGTACAATGTCTAGTATGTACAAGATCTATAAAAAAGAATGAGGTTTTAATCAGGGAACCGACCCGAAAACCGGCAAAAATCGTTATTTTTGCCGGAACGAAAACAGAAAGCGAACCGATATTTCTTTGTTTTTTTCGATTTTTCAAAAGTCAGATTTAATTTCTAAGTTGCATCCAAAAATTGTAATTTAATTAACAAATTTTATTTTTATCATTTGATAATGCTCGTGATGAGCGAAACTTGTCCAGATCATTATAAACATGTGGCAGTGGTACAAAAAAAATGTGTTTTATTTTTAAAATATAAAGCCTTTCCGCCAAAAATTGTCAATTAACACCTTAAAAGTAATTTAAATACAAGCTGAACCGAAAACTGAAAACCGGAGATGGACCGAGATATTTTTTTTACCGAACCGGAACCAAAAAAATAACGGTTCGGGCCCCTGGTTTTAATCATATTATAAACTGTAGTGACATCTGTTAAATTGGCAGACGACCTAATTTGAAATCAGCTAAATATTTTATAGTTGCATTGCATTTCAATAGATGGCAGTACAAGTTACACTAATACCAAAAATTTTACAACCATTTAACACAGCCAATAACATTGTAAGCTTTTAGCAGGTGTCAAAAGGAGATAGCTGTAGTTTTCAACTATTGAGACAAGGACGGGAGATGATACTGCGCTGGGGGTAAACAAGTGATTTTGTTCTCATACGAGAACATCATTCGAGTTTGCTAGATAGTGGTTATTATTTTATTTTCATTTAGTTAGGGTTGGAAGCTTGCGTCGGGAGGTTGTGATCGTTGATGTTTCGGTGTAAAAGGCGGGAAACTACGACACGATCGTAATTTCTTAATTCAAGTGTGCAGTGATTTTATCTGAAAGAAGAACTATCAAATTTATGTTGATTGTTATAAAACAATAATAACAATTTTGCAAAATGGATTTCTTACAAAAGTTTCACTTGTGAAATTAAGTTTACAATATTAATAAACATAGGATTTTAGTATATTATGTTGTGCCGGGCTATTTTTTCAATGTTTTTAAGTGTTCTGAAATCTTAATTATCGTGATGTATTCGAATATATAATAAAACACAAAATAAATTGACAACAAGATATACGTTTCGACTGATGTTCAACTTTTTAGCAGACTAAACTAAAAAAAGTTTTTTAGCCAAATAAAAGATCGCGTAAATATTTCGAATCCGATTTGTAAAATAATTTACTAGTAACTTTTTCAAATATGACAGAAGAAACTTTCCACATGGGTGACCAGGGCGTGGAGTTCCACATAGCAAGGCTGATGGAGAAGCTGGAGGCTATGCGAGGAACCACTCCAGCATTGGTCGCAGCACCACTGGAACCAAGGGCTGAACTCCGTGCTCTCGAATTGTGGCGAGCGGTTATTTCAGAGTGCTTAGCGACATTTTTCTATGTTGTTTTGGTGTGTGGTGCTGCTGGGGGCGCCGGCGGAGGGGCAGGTGCGCCTCCTGCACTCGCTTTATTAGCCGCTTCTCTCGCCGCTGGACTCGCCGCCGCCACCCTCACGCACTGCTTCAGACATATATCTGGTAAGATATTACTGTAAATGAATTATTCAGTATAAGCAGGGACAAAAAATGATCACATGAACGAATTACTATAGATAAATAATAAACTGAATATTATCGTAAAGTTATATTAATTAGCTTGATCAAGGGTTAAATCCATAAATGGCCAAGGATATGTATTGATTGTGGCTTGTGGTGTTTTCATTTCTTTACTCATAATACCCGATCATTAAAACGGATCGCAGAGAAAGATATTAGCTAGTATGTATTCGTAGCTCCACCTGAGCTTAGAAGTGTAGCGACTGACTTAAAACTGTTTTTCTTCACACAACTCTTATTGAAAACCTCAATGATTGAAATAAGTTGGAATAAAGAAAATTTTCGTTATGTGAATACATATTCATGTTATCATAGTCCTCATGATGGCGTGATGCTTAAATAGTAAATAGCAACCGATTATATTTGATATGCCTTGTCAGATCAAATAAATGAATATCTAGGTATGCTTAGTATTACATAAATATTACAAAATCACCGAGATAGAATAATGATTTTTAAAATTGCAGAGAATTGAATTTGAGTTGATATGAAAAAAACTAATTCTAATAGCTTCCTGGTTCTTCAGACCATTAGTGAATCCTAATATCAATTTGTGTTGTTAATTTACTTTTAAATTTATAATTTTTTGTAATACCATATTGAGATAATAGTCACCATGAATCAAATATTATATAACTATGCACTTTATAAAAAGGTTTTTAACAATTAGGTCAGTAGAAGGATATTTAGAAATAATCTTTTTCTGACCCAAATATGTCAAACATTTTGCTTAATTCTTTAGTAGGTTATCTGCGTTAGCATTTTTGTAGTGGCATTTTTTTAGTTATCTGAATACTAAATCAGATAGAGTGCAAAGTTTTACATATAACTACATACAACATATTTAACTAAAATCCAACCTTTTGATGTTGTCTGACTAATAAACTGGCGATCGAAATATGATGAAAGATAACGGTGAATTACAATTTCCCATTATTCCAAAAGCATTTCCACTGGTCTAAATTCTAAACAAAATATTGCGATTCTATTTTTAAGACAACGTAGGTAGTTTTATCATATACACGAGCTTCAATATAAATATATTATTTAGTTATGTAACAGAGTTTTATGCATATTTACTTTCATGAATAGCTACGATTGATGGTGTTATCTTGACTAGAAGCTATCACCAAAGATATCGCAACTTTAAAGATTTGTATAAAAAGTAAACGTAATTGTTGGACTCTCGAGCGTGAACGGTATAGGGGCACTTGCTGGAATTCGATCCTAACTTTTATGCTGTAGTAAACATTTTTATTTTGTTGGTTTATATCGTCGGTTTAACATTCAAAATACCTTAAAGAGTTTGAGAAAAATGTTGAAGCCGGAATTGAGTAATCAATGAATTTCCTTCAATATCACAGGCTTGAAGTTTTCTTAATAATAATACAAATTAGATTTTGTGGACTTCCATTATCCGGATAATAATATCACAAACCAAATTTTTCTTAACCAAGTCGAGGATATTTAGATGTTTTTTTGTTAATTAAGTGCTTTCTAAAGATTTTGATATTCGATATATTCTGCTTATTTGGAAAGCACTTTTTGAGTTCGAGCACACGAATTCCTGAAGATCTCTAAAGGCGAAACCCGGGTCGTTAGTGACGAAATACATTGAAAAGTACAAAATCTCAACGATTCAAATTTGATATTGAAATTCCATCAAGCACCGTCAGTCGATGTCTTAAATTATTATCTTAAATTTTGAGTTAGATTATCTTGGGAGGGAAGTAATTCTATTCTGAACATTGGTGAAAAAGGGAATGGAGCAAAAAGAAGCCTCTACTCTCAGTATTTATAATTCAAATGTTTTGGCTTTTATTAAGTTGAGAAGTATTGCTTTAACATCATTTTGAAAAAAAAATGTTGAAATGATACCAAACGATACCAGTCCTCGTCTTTCTATATGATTATTTATACATAAGTTAGTATATTTTTTTATCGAAATTTTATTTGAATGGGTAGTGCGTATACAGTGTTACATTTATCTATGTTCAACCCTTCGCGTCGACGCCACCACTGAGCCAGGGCACTTCATTTCAAGCACCGCGTTCTTCGATCAACCGTAACAGGAATAGACAAGCAATCGACAAAGGCCCGGTTCAGATATAAATATAGGATTACAAGTCTTTAAGTCGTAGAGGAAGGCAGACAAAAGAGCTTTAGGGCTGTCATGGCACATCCACATCCGCCCTCGACCCAGCTATCAACATTTCACTGCTCAATGACGTGTATTATTCCTCTTCTTCCTTCCGGCCTCATTCTTTTCCTCCCTTTCTACTCGGCCCTCTGAAAAAATCACTCGTGGTCCTCATCCATTCAAAGGGACCGCACTAAAAAGGTTCGGGCAAATTAAGCTGATTGAATTTTTATATTTTGTGCAATTCCACAATCAGTAGAGCAGGCACACATCAGTTTTGGTCCATGGTAAATAAAAATAAATATTTTGTTCGTTCGCTATTTTTTTATGTAAGTGGTAAAGCCTTGTCCGCTCACAATCTGACGCATATGGCTGAATAAGTGAGGTATTTAATAGAAGTTTATTCTATGCGAACTGCTTATTACTCAGTATCTCAACCTCTCTCTTTCAAAGAGATTAGGGATAGAAGGTCTGGGGTAAAGTGTTATAGTTAACTAATCGCTCCTTCGAACAGAAATCCTTAAATTGATTAAAAAAATAATTTATCAAACTGTCCGTACTGGAATTGGAGCCCGTATAATCCGTGACCGAAACCAAAGACGTTGATTACTGCATTAAGAATACAAGAAACAATTAACTATATTTAATTACGCCTATTAGGCAAGTATGATTTCTCCATTCTGGGTATTTTAAAATATTGATAGCCATTTAGATTTCTTGGTATACATTGTGTTTTTATTTTTTATGCTATAGTTGTGTCTTCCGTTACAATAGAATAAGTTGAATGAACACCTTTGACATTATAGACTACCAGCCAATACTGGTAATGTTGCTACACATCAATTAAGATACGTATCGCCTAGGGCACTGGTGGCGAACCTTTTTGAGCCTGAGTACCAAATTTTTTCAATATTTCTCGTGCCACATGCCATGGAAATAAAAAATGCATTAAACGTTTGTGTAACTTCAGATTTCTAATGCAAACAAAGCATCGAAAAATTTAAGTACTTATTAAGGGCAAAATAAAAGAAATAAATAAAAAAGAGACTAAATTAAAAAAATGTAGAACCCTGAAAACTTCATTATTAGTGAGGTTTTTATTGTTGGATGCTAGATTAGGCTTCCTAGTTGATAACTTTTAGTTGGTTAGTCTACTTTTAATGTCTGATTTAATAATGTTCACTGAAGAAAATAATGATTCACAGGAATAAGTCTATGAAAAAATTGTTAAAATGTTGCTATATGTTTAAGACAAGAAAAATGTCTATGTCGTCATTGTTTTTGAATATTAAGTATATCTATTTCCAAATTTTTTGTTTGACTTTTTTGTATTTTATTTTTTCTCTTCATAATAAAACATTCGCGTGCCATAGGTTCAACATCCCTGGACTAGGGCTTCCAATCTTGGGATCCCGGTTAATTATTCAATCCCGTAATCCTTGGATTTCTGGATCCATTGTAAATGCTAAAATATAACGCAAATATCAAATTTAAAAATTCTGATAACTACAACGTGTACTTCGATTTGTTCATGTAGGTATTTTTATAATACTTATATGATTAATATAAATATATTGTAGTCTCCCTCTTTCTCATATTTCGTAATAGCCATTCTTAGTCACTTTGAAATGGAAGGCAAATTAGGACCGCTTCTTAAACAATACTTTAAAGTCGAATTGAATGACATGTCCTCTGTTTGGATACCATTTGGTAAAACCTACGTTATGACACACCCTGGTTTTTCTTAAGTATAAGTGTCATTAGTGTCCTGAACTGAAATCGGCCTGCGGCAAACAGCAATATTTCGCAGTATAGGTTTTTTTCTTGTTGCCAGGCGGTAAAAAAGAGCCCCCGGGCTTCTGCCGCTGGACGAGTCCATTTTTACGGAAAAGGGTAGCTCCAACTTTGCACGGAGTTTTTTTGAATTTTTGTACACAGTCGATGACGAGCTGCCGAGTCGGACGAACGAGGTCTCGTCGCGACGAAGGTGATGTGACGATGTGAACTGTTTGTTTGTTTTTGTGTTTTGATTTGCGTTGGATTTAATTTAAATTCGTTGTGTTATTTGTATTATAACTTAAAGTAAATTCAGTTGCTAAGTAAATGTAAATGTAGAATCAATTTTATGTGTTAAGATTTATATATTTGTGTAATATTAAACCACTGCATCTTGAATGGAAAATAAATAAGTTTTTAACCGGATCTGAAATGATGTTTGTCTGAGATCAGCCCTTCCAGGACTCCGGATAACCAGCCGCTCGCCTCTCTTCGATCCGGGGTCTTCTCAGTTAATAATGCAATAATATATTAAAGTATAATACCATTTTGATCATTATGTTTTTTCTTTTTCGTAAATAACTGTCTGATTCAAAATCAATAAAGAAAACCATTCGGATGCGCAAAAACATATTGAATCATATATTCCAATTGACACAAAAATGGACGCAAATCAAATTATAAATATACGATTTTATATATGAAATTACATTAAATGACCAATACCGGGATTGAGAAATTCTGAATCCCGAAATCCCGGGATCATTAAAAGGGTTCGGGATTGGATGCTCTAGTATCGACATCCTATTCTACATTCGTCGGGCTCAACGTAAACAGAGTCACTTTAAGTATGTTACCGCAATTATATCACGCATTTCGGTCTTGGGAAGGTAGAAGTCTTGAGTCAATTTGTGAATTTATGATCGCTGCGTCTTGCCCTACAATTTGATCAAGTCCGACGTTCAGTCTGACTGAGTTAAGCTTGAATTGATAGAACCCTTCAACTTCGGACTTTCATACCAAACCACAACACAACTAGGGCATTCAATCCCGGGATTGGTCATAAGTGTAATGTCATGTTTTAAATCGTATATTTAAAATTTAATGTGCGTCCATTTTGGCTTCAATTGGAATGCATACATGTATAATTTAATATTTTTTTGAGCATTGGGTTGGTTTTTCCTATTTATTGAGCATTAGGCACTCATTTACAAAAAAATATATATACAGTGATCAAAATAGTTTAAATTATATATTGCATTTACCAGATGGTAGCCAAAAAGAGGACATGTCTTTCAATAGGATAAAATATCAAAGTATTTAGTACTATTAAATTCTACTAGTTAGTCGACTAAATACTTTATAGAACTAAATACTTTGATATTGCATCGTAGTATAATGGAGTTCTACCATTTTTTCCTCGATCCATTTAAGAAGCGGTCCTCGATTTCGTGATTAAAAGCGGTCGTTACGAAATATGAGAATGAGGGAGACCACAATAAATTGATATCAATTATTTTTTTTCTTGTAATAAAACACACTTCATTTGTACTACTTTCACATGTTTATAGTGATCAAGGACCGGTTTCGCTAACCACGAGCATTATCAACTGATGCTAATACTCGTGATGAGCGAAACCAGTCTTGATAATTATAAACATGTAGAAGTAGTACAAATGAATTGTGTTTTATTTTTTAAAATATAATGTCTTTCCACCAAGAATTGACAGTTAACACCTTAAAAGTGATCAATTATAGGTATTGTAAAAAACAATATACATGAACGAACCGAGTTAGTTAATCTGAAAGTATTCAATTTAATTGGTATTTAGACAATTACGGGATTGGAGGCCCTAAACACAACGACTGGCTAGAATCAATTTGCACGTTTTCAAACAACACTGTTTTATAAATAAATTGAAACTCTTGCAGCAGAACTCATTATAAGATTACCGCGTGTTTTGCAATATTATCACTATCAATAATTAGAGCATTGCAAATCTGATGAAGCAATCCTAAATCAACCAATTAATTGCTACTGTTGACTTAATTCAGAATAGCTGTTCAAATTTTTCATTTCAATTTAATTATTTCATAATCACTCATCCAATAATTATTTGTCAAACAACCAGCTGATTGCAGGCTTAGAGTTGACCGGTTCAAATTGGGCGTTGAATTGATGTCCTGTCAAACTGGGCGGACGAAATGCAATACGTATCTATCTATCTTAAATAATTACAAATAATCCGTCAGCGCTTTCTATCAAATAACCAATACATTGAGCGTTCGGATTACACAGGATTAACGTAAATTTACAAAAACATGTTTAATCCTAGTTTTTTTTTGTTATGGTTACAAAGAAAAATAAAGCAGCTCTATATGGGCAGATATTTACCGTGTCTTACAAAACAGTTTATCAATACTTATTCTAATATTATTGAAAGTATTAATACTAAATTCAAGTCGTTAAAAAAGTATTAAATTCCCATGGAATAATCGATTGGACCGGATTATACCGGAGATAAAATATTAATCGCCTATTGCTTAAAATCTTCAAAATGTATCCGCTGTGAAACTGGTTTGGTGAGCACTAATTATTATAAAGCGATTATTATCCATAATTGATTGGATAATGGCCTGGTAATAAAAAAAGGTTTGGAATTTCGTGATTGTTTCAATTCTTTGTGTAAAATATTTACGCAGTGCTTTTTTTATTTTTAAAATCAGAAACAAAAAATAGAAAAGAACCCTTGTAAATATAAATAAAATTACCACGGTCTGTATAGATACAAATCATTTAATTATTCGGATTAAAAACGTTTGCGAAATAAATGAATTCCTTTAATAAATTAAAACATTAAAAACAGTAGCAGGAAAGGTAATATCGTGTCCCTTTTTCGGGGAAAAAAATAAACCTTTTTATAAGGAATAAAGTATACTGACCCAATTCTTCGCAGCCATATTTTGGGCGATGATTTCCTCCACGTCAAATGCTTTCCCGTACTTTTTTCGTACCGTAGAATCTTTTTCAGTGCGTTCTGCCTAGAGCAGTGATGGCTATACTATAACACGCGTGTCACAGGTGACACGCCAAGACTTTTTGGGTGACACGCATCGTCAACGAGAAAGATTTAATCAATTAAGAAGCACAGAGAAGACAATTAAAATAATTAAATATCTGGATTTAGTGGTCTACAGTACTTTTAAATTAAATTAATAGTCTCCAATGGATTCAATTTGGAGATTTTGGATAATTTTAAGATAGCACCTGCGTTCAAGAGTTCGTCGACTTGAGGTAAAAACTCATGAATATAATAAAAAATGAAAAAATGTGCCACTGCGAACTAGAAATTCTCTGTGCTTGGAACAGATTACCGTACACTTTTGATACCCTAAAAATCTTGCGATGGCTATTTGATATTTTCCTGTAAGTACTTTTGTAAGACCTTATTCTCGGTATTAAATAATATTAAAAACTAATGAAAGCAACCGACTGACTGAGGTTAGTAACGCTTGCGTGTGCTTGAAATGTACGAAATACCAGCCTCCAATTGAAGATTCATCAAATACATTTCAGCAACAAAAACTTCACTAATGTAATTTTTTATGCTTTTTTAATAATAATAAATAAATAGATAAGAAAAAATCTTTTATTTACTAGGGCTGCAAAATTATTGATATTGATAGATGTGACACGGCACCCGAGTTAAACTAGGTTTTTTCATAATTTTGACACGTCGAGCTAAAAAGATTAGCCTTCCCAGGCTTAGAATAAAACTGTCGATGTCTCGCAAAAACTAGATATGTCAAAAATAATGTCAACAATACCACTTGCATATTCTATTGAACTTTATTCACAGTTTAACTTCATGTCTGCATAAAGCGTAGGCAGGGCTTAACCCTTTCGTTGCCGATCCTCAAAACTGTGCTTCTAAAATTGACACTAATGTATTCACTAGAACAGAGGTTTCCTAAATTTTTAGCCTAACAGCTACACTGACTCCTCCAGTAAGTCCCAAGGGCCAAGACCTGGCTAGTTCATCATACTGTAGTTTTGGATAGAAATTATCAGAAAATGAAAACGTCAAAAAATACTGGCTGTTAGAATTGAGCTGACGATCTAGATATTGTTGGTTGTCACGGACTTAATTTGTGTTGTTATCAGAAAATTCAAATGTCTGTCTGTCACACGAACTCCTGCCACACGGTGAACAGCAGTGACGTGACATGTGCACATGTCTCTATGGCTGCCATTTGTTAAATTTTCAACTTGTAACATTAGTTAACGTAGACTCTGCGTTTGGAGGTTTTAATATAACAAAAATGTTATATTTATTGACGCGTGGAATATATGCTAACTTATTCCAGTATACAGCTACATTTTTTTGATCAGTAATGAAGTTAGAATTTGTTGGCTCCGTGGTGCAGTGGCTAACGTCGTTGGCTTCGGTTACAGAAGTCCTGGTGCGGATAGTTTCATAAATTGATTTTTCAATTGATTTATGGATTTCTGTTCGTAGTCATGAATGTTTGTGATGTCTTAAATTCTCTCCCACCCATCCGATCCTAAAAAAACGGGACATGGCGAGAACGATTGGCTAACCACTAGTCCTGTCCTAGCCTTATCCCTAATCTCTTTGCAAAAGTCAGGCTGAGTAACAAGCAGTTCTCATAGAAAACTTATGTTGAGAGACCTCCATTGGTAGGCCAAATGCTCCGCATCGGGAATGGACATAGTATGTACTCGTAATGAATAAAGAGTAAGTTTGAATCTATCCCGGGTGAAGCCGGGTAACAAAAACTGGTATTAAGTAAAATACATCTCGTTTTATAAGTTAAATTGAATAAAGGAATATATTCAGACTGGTATTTTGGACTTTTTGTGTTGTTGCATTGTACGGGGCACCAGGATTTTCCCTCCCGTATACCACCAAAGTAATGACTTGAGAACTTTCTTTCGGGTAGAGGGGCATAAATAACCCGGCGTACCTTCTTCATACACTCACGCACCGTTTGGGATTTATTGTCGCCCCAGCTGAATTGACTGCGACCTGTGTATGGAAATTTTATCCCGGAGGGTTGGCAATCCTGGAAACGCTGCCGATGTCGGCGTCACTGGGGGTGGATATTTTTTATGACAGGGCTAACGGGAACCCTCCCAATGCGCGTGCATTCAAATAAAATACTCAAAAGCGAGATTAAATCGTGAAGGTTCTGTAAATAACTGCTGAGATTTGTAAGGGATGTACGGTATATTGATATTGCTAGATGTTATCTATGTTGCGATATCGTCGATGAAACTTTCAATTCCCATCGGAGATATCGTTTTCATATTTACAATTGCATAAACATGAGTTCCACGGAATCTTCACATCGATATATTTCGTACTAAGTAATTTCAAATGGTTGACATTTCACGATTTGTACAACCTTTTTTGTTCAATCTACTTTAGAAATGAAAACTTTACTGCGATCAAACTCAACGAATGCTCAATTTTTAAATTTATTTTAATAATAAGGATGAAGAAGACGCCATAATCAATGGTGTTTTGGCTAATTGATGTAACCCTCAACATAAACGAAAATGAGTTAATGTTTGGATCTCAATTTAAAGACGACAGAGCAAGTCTCGGCCAAATGATATAAATTAGAAAAATAAATTTACCACTTTTTGGAAGGGAAGCATCATTTTACATTGGTTTTAGATTCAAAAATTCTAACCCCCCCCCCTACTTCACGTAAGTCACTATTATATCGAAAATCCCTACGTATAATCACGTATCTGCAAACATGAGAATTTACAGGATTGCATTTCAAAGATTCATAACGCAACTCACCATATAATGTTTTCGATAAAAACAGTTTTTACTCTATCCTAAACAATTTAAATTTTGAGGGTTACATCCATTGGCCAAAACACGGTCGATATACAAAATGCACTACATAGCAACCACAAAACGTGCTTACTTACACAAGAATTACGTAACGTGATATTATAGTTCTGACGATGGTTTGATGCCGGAAACACTATCAATTATATTACATTTTTTTTTCCTTATGACAGTTTATTCGTTTGGAAAACACGAGGTAGCGGTTACTGGATATAGTTGAATCCTAGCGAAAAGCTTTCACTTGTTTCGTTTTGAATTTCAGTAGTACAGTAATATTTTGGTACTTATTACGGGTTTTAATCAAATTTACTACGTTACAATTATTGCCATCAGTCAAAAATGAATTTCGCTGATTTATCTTAGTTATATGCGAAAAGTCAACTGGGTAGGGACGACTCGTTTTAGACTTCATAAAATATATTATTGGAAATGTTTTCATAGTGTTATTGCTAGTTTATTAAAATAATATTATTTTACGAATTATTGATAAAATCTTGAATACAAAGTCTTGTCCCATTAATAAGATTTAGCAGATTAGCTTTCTTGTAATCTATATATTAAAATGAATGTTTTTTTTTTGTCTCGTATGCTTTCCTATACTATTTATCCGATTTCGATGAAACTTTGGTGAGCTGTTTCTGAAAAAAAATGTAAAATCTAAGAAAAAGAATGAAATACTTACAGATAGCGATATCTTGGAAAATCCTCTGATTTGTTCGTTTAACACTTTCTTTCTTTGGGTGGCATTACAACGCATGCCGAGTACTCAGTATATATATATATATATATATATATATATATCAACCATGTCCGCTCCCTATGTAAAGCATAGGTTTAGCCTCCTAATGTAGTCACTTAACCTCTCTTTTCGGAAGAAACTAGATATAGAAGAATATGACTAGTGATAAGCTAATCGCTCTGGCTACGCCTGGAAGGGAATTTCAAACATCACAAACATCCATGCCATCGAACAGGAATACAAAAATCGATTAATGAAACGTGCTCGGATTCGAAACCGTGAGCACTGTAATCAAATCAAATGTCTGTAAATATAAATGAAGTGTTTTTTTTTTAAATATCTGCAAGAATTGATAAGGTAAATATAATTGGAATTCATTAAAAATATAATTGTGCTGAAGAGACAGTGTAAAAACCTAATCATCTCTCCTACGGACTCGTGTGTAATTATTATATTACTCATTCTATTATATTAGGTCTTCCTTCACAAGAAGAATAAGCCGATGAAGGAGAGATGGAAGCTTATTGATATTCGGGTAGAGTGTGCCTCTTTGCTTTGACATATTTAAGATAGAAATCGTAATAATTGATAACTTTTTTATAGAAAGAAACCTTAAATACTTTTATAGCACGCACGTATTCAGCACGCTTTACAAAACCCACTCGACTCATTAAAAGTACCTTTTTAGTTGTTTTAATGATAAAATTTCCAACCTTATAAACTTAACGTAAGGTAACGTACGCTAATATTGGCCACCGACAAATTATGAAGATAAGTATTTCAAAGCAACAAAAAAAACATGACCAGTTTGCTTAAGAATATATTATCATCGGCAACTAATTATAAGGTCAGTCAATAATTACGTTTTGTCTGTAAATAATTGCGAATTGGTTAGGTTAGGTTAAATTGAAAAACCGACCGTTTTATATAAATATCTGAAGGCTTAATTTAATAACTGACCATATTATATAAATTTCTTACAGTTTTTTTATTAATTGGCTTCGTGTATACTGACCATTTTAATTAATACACCAATAAATGCAGGCATTGCATGAGTTTAAATGTTGATTCTAATACGAATTGTAGAAAGTCAAGGGCTTAAATTGAAATTTCTTTCTAAATAACAATGACAGGTCTCGGGTAACAAATCTCCACGCCTGGTTAACGGTAAAATACTTCCCACCTTTCGCTGTATTGTATTTTAAGAGATAAGATTCAATACCTACGTTTTAAATAGATTAAGTGTTCGAATGCATCTCAAATAAGTGAAACACATGTCACGCATAATTAAACAACAATTTGAATAATGAATTGATTGAATTGTCATTTTTTAACCATATCCGGTCCCTAGTCGAAGCAAATAACCACGTCACATTGCCTAAAAGATTCTCCATCAACCACCAGTCTTCTTGCTCCCTTGGCATTTACTTGGTATAACTCCATTATAGTCATGTAAAATAGCAAGTTATTTAGTAACATTATTGATAGTTATTAAATATAATAGCCAATTTGATAGCTATCTAACTAGTTCCCACGATGACGTGATGCCGAAACAGCAATCTATCATTTATATTGCATTATAATTATTGTGAAACTAAACGCTTTCCAATTTTTACCTCCTCACTAATTGAATAATGAAGTTGTTAACTAAATATTTGAAATGAATTTCCGCCAAGTAACCCGCCATCCGTCAAAAAATGTTTAAAATTTTCCATGTGTACAATAATTGTCATTTTCACCCTGCTCTGAAAAAATATGTCGTCCTTTTCTTGGCTTATGTTTAGGGAAAACATGAATACGCTTAAAGGATTATTTATGCTATAGGATTAGATAAATGACTGGAATTCTATACAGACCGGGACAGATAAGCCTGTTGTAATAATTTGTTGCAGCTTTGGAGACCCTCTTTTAGGCCGTAAGATAGTTCCTTATCTAACTGGAGTTGGGAGTAACTGCCGATAAATTAGCTTTCTAGTAATGACCCACGAACTTTAAGAAGCCATTGTCGGCCTTCGTGGCATAGTGGCCAGAAGGCCGTTTGAAGATCAGAAGGTTTCTGGACTCGATCCCTTTCTAGATGATTTCGTCTTTTAATAATAAGTTGCATGAGTATTTTTATGCGGCTGAAATTTTTATATAGATACTAGTGAGTACCCGGCATGCGTTGCAATGCCACTCAAAGAAAGAAAGGGTTTGTGTTTTAATTCTGTTTATTGAACTGCTTTTGGATTAGAGGTCTGCACAGGCCAAAATTTCATAGAGTTACCCGGTTCGAGCCCATCATCTTCAGGTCTGGCCCGACCTGAACCCGAGTTTCAATAGCACACTTGTTATAACACAATATTTTTGTTTTTCGTTTGGTGCGTACACGAATAAATCAGACGGTTTTTCCTAGATTTCAATTTTAGATTTTCAATTTTTTTTCTTCAGAACCCTTCACGGGTGTGTGCAGAACAACTCACCGAAGTTTCATCGAAATCGTATGAATGGTAAAGGAACGCGTAAAGGACAAACAAACATTTATTTTATATAATATTTCCCGGCATGATCAAATAAGTCCTTCGTGAAAGTTTCGTCGCTATCGGTTGAGTAGTTTAGGAGCCTATAAAATCCGGACAAACCAACAAACAGACATTCATTTTTATATATATAGATTTCCCGGCATGATCACAATAAGTCCTTCCTGAAAGTTCCGTCGCGATCGGTTGAGTAGTTTAGGAGCCTATAAGATCCGGACAAACCAACAAACAGACATTCATTTTTATATATATAGATATATAGCTGTCGCAAGAATAAATTTAATATACTAATTAATTCATAACATAACTCATTCCCTGACTCAATAATGAAATGACTTTCAGTTAATTTCTTGATAGTGCTAACGCTGCTAACCAATTGTATTAATTATTTTTCATTGAAAATATATATTTTTCAGTCCTGTCTGCTACCAGTGTTTAATGTACGGAATCTTAATGGAGTATCTCAAAAGAGATTTTTCTAAGAAAACTTCTTTTTATTCAGATGGTCAACCTGTCTTTTTTCGAAGAGACTAGGGATAGAGCTAGGGCAGGACTACTTTTTAGGTAATCGCTTCCGCTACACCCCGTCTTTACGATCGGATAGGTGAGAAACAATTTTTAGACACAGATATCCGTGCTTTCGAACATAAACAATTTTTTACATCGATCAAAAAATCAATTTATGTAAGCACCGTTACCGAAGCTAACGACGTTGACCGCTCAGTTAAAGACCCGGCGGAGAGGAAATGTTACTATATCGACACACCCTACGTATAATCCCGTATCTACAATCATGACATTTTACAGTAGAGCGTCTCAAAGATTTAAGACGCAGTTGCAAAGTAACGGCTGCATCTATCTTCTTCATAATTATTAATTATTTTAAAACTAGTTTCTTATTTTATAATAGGTTAAAAATATCAAAGTATTTGAACTATACTTAAACTTATTTTAGCTTAGCTATATATACTGTTTATAAGAGATAGGCAATATTATGTCATCTCACGTATTTAAACATCAATACATTTATTTAAAATTAAACTATTTAACGTACTAATTGCGTTTTTGGAAAAGGACCTTACGTAGTGAAATTCTATTGTTGATTCGTAATTACATGAGCTTCTTGCGATGGCTTAAGCAAGGGTCTTATTTTATATAAAGTTTTGCTGGAAAGTTTATAGTTTTTGAAATATTACAAATACGACTTTGGACTTCAGATTTTCACTAAAGACTTTCGTATAAATGGTTTATTACGTGTTTACACTTTACAAAAAAACGGTGAAATAGGTACTTTTCTCAATGTTTGTTGATGCCTACCTATAGAGCTGAGTGCGTAGACAACGAAAATGTAAAAGACGTATAATCAGGTATGTGACACTGATTATACGTAAGAAGTGTCTATATGTGAATTCGTGCGGAATTTATTTTTTCATATTTAACTCTGTATAAAATTCCTTTAGAGTATAAATAGATAGGAACACACACAGTTATATAACACGTGAGATGAACGGCGATTACAATCGAAAAAGTCATTACTTTGTGATTTTTTCCTCTGTGGCTGTCTACTCGCTACCATAAATAACACAAGATTTCCGTTTCACACATCTTTTCCTAAATCATCATTCCTTGCTCGAGGGTGTTGCGGAGTAAAATATATAAATTTCATTACTTCCTTACGATTCCTTGGGCGTATTTCTTCACCATACTGTAGACATTTTTTTTTGCATATATATATATGGGAGTAATATATTGACAATCTTGTAAGGGGAAGGAAAGACCCTGCTTGCAGCGGAAGTCGGACCCCATCATTCTTTTGGTTGCCGTAAGAATTCGTATATAAATCTTTTTAAAGTCTCATCTAGATCATTTTTTTACAATTTTAAGCGTATTTACTGCGTTTAATGTGCTGCAAAACGTTGGTTTTCTAGACGGCTGAATTGTTAAAATATAATATCTAATGTTAATTGAAACGGTTCAGATTTTCATTTAGTGCGACATTTATTAATATAATTTACTTTAATAAGATTTCAAAAACATCATGTTCAAGCACGCCACAGCATTACGTTTACCAGAATTTCCCAACCTTTCATCGCCATTCCAGGTTTTACCAATGTTTAAAGTATAATTCCCCCCTTCCCAAGATAATCTTATTCTAATTCAACATGTGCTTTCCTAATGCATATATGTAATATTGAAAATCTTTAATTAACATCAAAAATCCACCCCTCCCCGTCGGAAACTTTAAAATTCACCCCTAGTGGGGAATTCCTCACTTGGGAACCCCTGACGTAAATATACTGTAAACTTTCAGTGGACTCTTATTATGAAGAACACCAATAAACTCAATAAACAAAATTTTACTTACTTTAGATTTTTTTATCAATTACACGCATATTTGTATACAAAAATTCAATTAATAGTCATTTTTTGATCAAATTTGAATTGTTGAGATTTTGTACATTTCCGTGTATTTATATTTGTATTTTCGTAATTGTATTTTCCATGTACTTAAATTAAATTATATAATACAGCCATGTCGCTGTATCGAAATCTCACAATCTAAACTCACTCTTTAACGTTGTGATCAAACCAATTAAAATAATACAAATGTATGTTCCTAAAATGTAAGAAGAAATCTAGGAATAAAAAATCGTAATAAAATTAAAATTGCTTACTTTGTTTCAACATGACACCATGCAAACAGATTGCTAACGGAAATTAATAAATTAGAATAATAATTAAAATGTTAAATACACCCACCCCTCATTTAGCACGGTACTCATTCCGCAGTTATTGTTTTGATTTTTTGTTATGGAAAGCAGTAGTGATAATGCCATTCAGTCTATAAGAAAAAGCCGTTTCAATATTTATACAGTGATAGTGACAATGAATAATACTTTATTTTTAATATAGATCTCTTTTTACCATATATGTATTTGTAAGTCTCGCTTAATACGATTTCGTTTTACACGGTTATCTAGCGGAACCTATCTACAAAGTTGGTCGAGGTGTTGTCACGCGAGAAAAACACAGATATTTAGCTATCTGTAAAATTACTAAAGTAACTTAATTAAATTCTTACTTAGATTAGTTATTATAATTATTAATTTATAATCAATTAACAAAGATGTATTCATAAATCTATGGCATTCTTGTCAAGACGACAATTAGAAATTATATTAGCGTACAATAAATTAATTACGCAAAGAAATTGTTGCGGATCATCAAGAAATTTCTACATTGATGTAAAAGAAAATAAAAAACAAGCCGACTTTAGTTTTTTTTGTAATTAATCGGTAGAGAGTGATTTCTCAAACAGCAGGTGATCTCGCGCGGCAATTATTTGGCAGAAACCTTTTTGGAAAGCCGTTCGATAAAAGGGAAAAAAAAACTTAAATGCACCGACGGCCATTGATTTACCTCTTTCGCTCTCATAAACGGCTTACTGTTGCTTAATTAATTCCGAAAAATATTTTTATACTCCTTGATGCAGAGAACAGGGCCGCTGTAAGCATATTTGAGAGTAAGGTTTATAAGAAAACACATTCAGTATTGCACAGTGCTAATTATATTCCCTTTATATTGCATAATTATGACGTAACTGATAAATATTTCAATATAATCACTTTGTAATGTGTTATATGTCAATTCATCGTGAAAAGTAATTTATTTTTTTTAAACATAAACAATTCGTTTTGTACCAAATAGCATTCAGTTAATAATGCTTGCTATGAACAAAACCGGTTATAATCATAATAAAAGATATGAAAGTAGTACAAAAGAGATTGTCGATTCGAGCCCATTCGTGCGCTCGAGTGCCTGAAGATGCTGAAAGGCGAAACCCGGGTCGTTAGTGACAAAATATATGGAAATGTACAAAATCTCAATAATTCAAATTTGAAAAAGAAACTGTGTTTGATTTTTTAAATTTCAACATTAAGTCGTTTTGAGAATTGAATTAAAGCCAATAGCCCAATCCTATTTTAGAAAAATAATAATAGATGAATTTTTGAAGACCGTCTTTAGCCAGTGTCACAAAACAATATTTTTGAACTGTCATACATATTTTTATATAAACTTGATGGAGTGCAACGGATTAAAAAATCCTTTCTTTCGAGTAGAATTTAATAAGCTTCTAAAAACTTAATACAAAATTGGTAACTTAGTTATTCCACTTGGTTTATGGTTAACTAAGTTATCAATTTTATATTAAAAATGAATTTTCACAAAGTTACCTCCGAATCCATAGAAAACACAATGAAAACATATTTTAAGCCAGTTGGAATGACTGATGTGAAGGTATGGCTAAAAATATTGGCAGAAATTCATCATCCTATGCAAATTTTCAGCTAGGGATTCGAATCTCAATATCAAAAGCACAAAACTATATTTTTTATTACAATATTATTACTATCTAACACAATATTAAAAGTATAATATTCGATGGATTCCGCAGTGAAAATTCATTTTAAATATGTATTTAAATTTGATAACGTTGTTGCACAAACGGTGGAATGAACAAGTTTTCAAATTTATTTTGTTTTTTACATTGAAGCTTTATAGTAAGCGTCTCAAATCCCTACCCTTATTAGCCCCCGTTGCAAAGCCGGGCCTGATGGAAGCTGAATTCAGAGAATGAAAAAAACGCGCTAAAAATTCAGTTCGCAGTTTATATTCTCTTGCTTATTTAATGATATAATCATTTTGTTGGCTTTTGACGCTTGTTGTTAGCATGCTTTAGTAAATATTGGAAAAATTTCTTTATGTTTCTCATTTTTAAAGGCAAGAGGCAATTTGTCTACGTGAAAGCCATCCGATGTTTTTTTTATCATTTTTAACAACTACATCAAAGAAAATCAATTATTTAGACCTGATCCACTCTAAGCATGTCAGTTAAATACGCCCTCAGATATTATTTCCTTCGTAGAATATCATAAATCGAAACGCATTATTTAGAGCTCAAAATACAAGGCGTTTGGGCTATTGGGTATATTTGTAATAAAATAAGATAAATATTAATAAGCTTTAAACGTAGCAGGCCTGGTGATAGTGAAGATCCACAGAGATTCAGTTTTTAGGGTGGTTCAGAGAGTCAAAACACGCCAGTTCAGTATAAGTTATCTTTATTGCAGTAAGTTCGTTCGATACACAGTTTAAGAATTTACAATTAAAAATTAAAAAAAATACATTGAAGGATTACAAATTTAATAAGTTATCTTTATTGCAAGCAAAAATTAAAGAATTAAAAAGAGGCGAAGAGGTTTTCTTAATAAATAATAATTATTAAACATGTTAAAATAATAGTCTGCTTCGGAAATGAATAGTATCTGGTTTTTATGTAACGAATAGTAACGATATAAAAATGTATGGATCGAGTTATCCGTTCGGCCACTTCCCACCATTAGCCCGTACTATCGGGAGTTCACTGTATTAACTGCAATTGTTACTTGACACTTATCTTCGATACTAAAAACCTTTTGCAAAACATAAAAATGCTTTAATGAATAAATACCGCCTGCACGCTATAATTATATCACCATATCATGATCGGTTTTTATGCAACTATCGCCGTGTGAAAGCTTATGCAGCAGGTGTTCGAAGTTCGCTTGCATTATCGTATGAATGAATTGGTGCACACTGCAATGGCTACTGCATCCCATTGAGAGATTGCTCCTCTTGGAAGTGCATCGCGAAAGATGAACTTTGCCGACAATACAATTAAGAAGTTATATTATTGCTGTGGGGAGTACTTAGTTTATTAAGTCAATTATGACGGGCTATTGCAATCCAGAGCGCGCTGCTAGACACAACTGTGTTAATTCAGCTCACTGTCTTATTAAAATATGATCAACTTTTTGTATACGTTAGCATGAAGCGGGTCTCAGCGATTTATATTTCGTCTCTTTCTGTCAAAATCGTTTGATATCTAAATGTTCTTTTTTTCTAAATTACTATTCAATTGTTGAGTTAATTTAGTATCGGCGTGCCAAGTTAACAAACGATACTTGATTGCAAAATAGAAGTTAGGCTAGGTGAGAGATTCTATCAGCTGTGAAACCTAAGTGGTTTAATTCTCAAGACATTATATGCTACTATTTCAAGACAGAGCGACGTAATGTATCGTATCTACGATAGATGATGGCACCAATGGACACGAGGGATGAGAGAAAAAGTCATTGAATAAGATTATGACCAAATCATAAAATACTCTCTGATGCTTGTGTGTTTGGTATCATAATTGGTCAAATCCGAAATTAAATCATTCATAATACAACAAGTAATTAGTTTTTTTTAATTTACGACATCGACTGAGGGTGCTTGATGGAATTTCAATATCAAATTTGGATTATTGAGATTTTGTACACTTCCATGTATTTTGTCACTAACGACCCGGGTTTCGCCTTTCGGCATCTTCAGGCAATCGAGCACACGAATGCCTGAAGATGCCGAAAGGCGAAACCCGGGTCGTTAGTGAGAAAATACATGGAAGTGTACAAAATCTCAATAATCCAAATTTGAAAAAGTACTTAATATTATTCATTGTATGTGTAAATAATTGTTGCTTTACTTGAAATGTTAAACAATACATCAATAAAACTTCCTAAAACTTGTAGTAATTTATAAAACGTTATTTTTATTTATCACATTTTATATAAAAAGGAATTTGACCACTTTTGATATCAGTCAACACACTTATGTGGTATTCCAAGGTAACCTTAAACTATAAGTAGCGCTATAACAATATTCGCAATTTAGAAGTAGTCCGAGAATTCCCTGTCTCACAAATTGCATGGTGGTTGTAAGTAGATCGAGTATGGCGGGCTTTGGTTATACATATTGAGGTGGTGTAACAGTATTTTTTTTTATTTATAAACAACAATAACTTTCCGAAATTTCCATCGTACTGACTTTCCTATTAGGGGCATGTAGGGAAACAAAAAATAGGTAAAACTCCATTATAGTATGTAAATTTACAAAATGTGTTTAAAATTCTCGGCTAGGATAATATTTCAGTAATGCCAGCTTTTCAATTTCCTGCTGTGTAAACTCATTTATGACAGGTGAGCGGCTTGCTACCTTACTATTTATTATATATTAAATTTAAAAGGAATACCGTCGCGATATATTTTATTATTTTCTTTTCTTCATGCAACATAATTTTTATTTCAAATGACATAGCACGAACACAGTGAAGTCTGTAGTTAATGATATTCATAATAATTTTTATACTGAAGTGCAAGTTGATCAATATTTACTTACTCTAAGACATAACCATATCCTTCTATCCCTACTCTCTTCGAAAAAAGAGAGGTTGAGCAACTGAGTAAGAAGCAGTTCTCGTAGAAAAATTCTGTTAAGACACCTCCATTAGGATACCATATGCTCCACATTGGGAGTGGACATGGATAAAAAAAAGACAATGCTTATTTGCTTATGAAACTGCAACTGATTAAAGAAAATGTATTCTTATTATATCGACCGTGGAGAGGAAAAATGACGTAACCCATACAAAAAAAATATTGCTTATGGCCCAAACAGAACGTGTATAAAATTGTATACACTGTGATTATCGAAAAAAAATATTAAGAAAAGACCGAGGAATAAGTCTTTTTGCCTTTCTACAGTCGATATTATTTTTTTCCATGTCCGCTCCCAATGTGAAGCATATGGTCTCCTAATGGAGGTATCTTGACAGAAGTTTTTCTACGAGAACTGTTGGCACTCAGTTGCTCAACCTCTCTTTTCTTTTTTTTTTCGAAGAGAGTAGGGATAGAAGGATAGGGCTATGACAGGACTAGTGGTTAGCTAATCGCTCTCGTTACGCCCCTTGAGGATGGGATTGGTGGGAGGGAGGACTCAGACTACGAACAGAAATCCATAAATCCGATTGAAAGATCAATCTATGAAAACCGTCCGCACCGGGAATTGAACCCGAGATATCCGTAACCGTAGCCAGCGACGAAACCAACTGCGCCACGGAATAGCCACAGTCGATATATTTATATATAAATATAGTGTATTAAGACGTCTTGTGTGAGCTATACACAATATATTTTGGTGTGGGTTACGTCCTTTTTCCTTTCCACAGTCGATATCTGATTGTATAATAGTTTAAATAGATTGGCAATGCTGAAGCATGATGGCATCGTTAATGGATCCCATGATGCTAAAAACTAGAACTAGAAGCAAATTTTTAAAGAGTATACTCTAGTACAAAATGAGTTGTGTTTTATTTATTTAAATATAATGCCGTTCCATCACGAATTGGTAGTTTAACGCTTACAACGTGAAAATTCAGCTAGCTATAATTCCTCAGATACCTCGATTGAGTCATTACTTCCATCTTGCAATACTACAATACTAGTATATATTTCCGTCCTTCCACTGTAAAGAAACGAGCATATATATATATTTATATATATAATTTAAGACATCGACTGAGGGTGCTTGATGGAATTTCAATATCAAATTTGGATTATTGAGATTTTGTACACTTCCATGTATTTTGTCACTAACGACCCGGGTTTCGCCTTTCGGCATCTTCAGGCGTTCGAGCACACGAATGGACTCGAACTGAACGTCTGAGAGCCACACTGATACCTGAAAATTGCCGCTTTCCAACTTCATTTAGAATTACCAGTGATTTTACAATTATAATAGCATTGTGGGTTTCGACGGGATGCAATTCGACAATGCTATTATAATTGTAAAATCACTGGTAATTCTAAAAGAAATTGGAAAGCGCCAATTCGCCACTCTGTTAATTTGTTGTTTACAAAATAAGGATTAAGGCGATTCTCAAAATGTTAACTCAGGTATCAGTGTGGCTCTCAGACGGATAATATTTTACCTCGTAAATAATATATGTCGTATTTGTATCTTCTATATAAACGTTAGACACTGTTTACTGTCTGTCAGTTCGAGTCCTTTTGTGTGCTCGAATGCCTGAAGATGCCGAAAGGCGAAACCCGGGTCGTTAGTGTCAAAATACATGGAAGTGTACAAAATCTCAATAATCCAAATTTGATATATTATATATGTTTAATAATTTATTATTACTCCACAAAAGCTATACGTTATAACTTTATTTTGAAAACCATATCGGAATAAAATAAACCGTTTGATATGAAGTATTTTTCTAAAGCGTATATGCCATTGGTGTCCTATTCCTTAAATACAGCATTCGATTTAATTTCTTGCGTGGAGCACATGGACTCCTAATGGAGGTATCTCAACAGAAATTTTTCGACGATGACTTCTTACTTAGTTGCTAAACCTCTGTTTTTCGAAGAGAGTAAGAATCAAAAGATAGAGCTAGGGCATGACTAGTGGTTAGCTAATCGCTCTCACTACGCCTCGTGTTTAGGATCGTATGGATCGATATCCATAAATCGATTGAACGTTTACCACTGCACCACGGATCCGACTACAATCGATTAGTGAAATATTCTTTTTTTTTTTAACCATATCCGCTCCTATTCGGAGCATATGGCCATCACGCAGTTCCTCCAAGCTACTCTGTCTCCCGCCAGCCTCCTCGCCTCCTCCCAGGTCATCCCAGCGTCCCGTAGCTCCGCCGAATACATCCTATGGATGGTCATCAGCGGCCTTCCAGGGCGACGGAATCCACCTGGTTGGTAGAAGAGACAGGCAGGATTCAGGCTCTCCTGGGGCATCCGCAGCACGTGTCCTAGCCAGGTTCATCGTCGCTTTTTATTTTGGACGTAATAAGAGGCTGGTCCGTCCGCTCTCTTACCTCCGAGTTCCTGACAAAATCAAACCACCGTACCCCTAGTATTCGCCGCAAACATCTGTTTTCAAAGCACAGTATACGGTTACCCTGTGCCTTGGTGAGGTGCCATGACTCGCAACCGTAAAGCAACACTGTCAGGATGCATGCGTTGAATAAGTGGCACTTAGTTCTGACCGAGTACAACCGTGAGTCCCAGACTTTCCGCATTGAGTTAAAAGTTGCTCCAGCTATCCCTAATCGGATTGTGAGCTCTTTACGCGGATTGCCATCTCCGTGATGTGTACCCCCAAGTACCTAAAGCCGTCGACTCTCTCGATGTCTTGCCCCGCGCTCGTCAGAGGGTAGTCTGGGTCTGGACAGAAACTGTTGCAGAGCACATTGGTTTTACTCGCATTGACTTTGAGACCAATGCGATACGAGTTGCTCTGCAGCCTGTCCATTGTTTCCTGAATACCCTCGACAGATTTATCAAATATTACAGCGTCGTCAGCATACTCGAGGTCGCATAGCCTCAGATTGGAGGCAACGGTTAAACCTCGGTCGGGTGGAATTGACTTCCTCAGGATGAAGTCGAAGATTATTATAAAGAGGAACGGCGCCAGAACACAGCCCTGTCATTTGGAGAGATCATTTCTGCGGGTTGCTAAACCGTTCTCCTCCCTCGAACCCCTTTGACATACCCAGCGAAGCCACACTTGTAGAAATATTCTTAGTATGACCTAATGGCCTAAATTGCTACTTACTATTTGTATAAAATTTAGTTATCTTCCTTAATATTCATTCAATGTATATTGTAATTAGTAGCCAAATTAGTATCGCTAACAGTCACGAAAAAACTATTTTTATGACATCACACTAAAATTTTACAATCACTCATCTATATGAAAGAAAACTATATTGCACACGTGTAAGTGTGTTCACCTTTATAAAGTTCAAAACTCTGGCACAAAATTAAAAAAAAAAAACCAGTCCAATGTATATTTTATAATATACTATAGCGATCAGATAATATTAAAAAGGTAACGATACAATTTAAAGTAGCTGCTTTTAAGTACAACTTGTTTTAAGTGCATGGTACAAAGGCCAAGTTACAGTTTTGTAATAAAGTGTATGTATCTTATGATTAAAATAATTAAATGGTTCGATCTAATCTATAACTTCGAAGTCGAATACGAAGAGATGTTAATAATGAAGAAATATTTGAGATCATACATACTTTAATCCTTTTCCGGACCTTGGCCGAGTGGTCGACGTTGTTCGCTGGGTGCTCACGAGTTCGAAACCCAGTACGGACGGTTTCGGAAATTGATTTTTCTTTTTAAATAAAACAAAATTTGTTTTGTACTACTTCCACATTTTTAAAATGATCAGGTCCAGTTTCGCTCATCCAAAGTGAAACCGGTTCTGATCAGTATACAAATATATAATTAATGCTAAAAAAATTGTGTTCGGTGAGAATCAAATGCCAACTATTCATGGTGCTTCACCAAAGCCCAGGGTAACCATATACTGTGCTTTGAAAACTGATGCCATGGGGTAGCTTGAATCCTGCCTGTCTCATCTACCAGCCGGATAGATTCCGTCGCCCTGGAAGGCCGCTGATGACCATTCATAAGATGCATTCGGTGGAGCTACGGGACGCTGAGATGAACTGGGAGGAAGCGATAACACCCGTGGGGGACAGAGAATCTTGGAGGGACCGTGTGATGGCCACATGCTTCGAGTAGGGAAAAGATATGCGTTGAAATGTAATGCCTTTCCGTCAAAAATTGACAGTTAACACTTTAAAAGTGAATTTAGATTTCTGTTCGAAGGCATTTATGTATGTGATGTCTAAAATTCTTTTCCACCCATCCGATCCTAAAAAAATTTGGCCTGGCGAGAGCACTTAGCTAACCACTAGATCTGACCGCTATCCTTCGCGTTATTACACGTAATCAATACAATTTCTAAGCTTTTACTTTGACGATTAATCACCTATGTTACTTTTCCTAGAACAACTAAAAAACACAATTGGTACGTTAGATGTTTTAAATTTAAATACAAGTTATGATGTTGGATAAGTGAGATGATATAAAATTAAAATTGATAACTTATTTATTCCACTGGCTGTGTTACTAATGTAACGCGTTAAGCTTCTTTAAGAACCATCTTCTATAATTCTTAAATTAAAAATTAAGAGTAGGGTGGGTTTGTTTCTTTCTACTTGACGACAGGGGGAAGTAAGACACAAACAATCAATGATAGTACTGATTACGATAACACTAATAATTACAAAATAATTACTTGTTCTTGGAGGTGAAAATCCCAAGCGAAATAAATTTGATAGTGGTCAACCACATGTCCTATTCAAAATGTTATTTACTAATACTCGATTACTGCTAATGGAATATTAATTTCTAACTATTCGTTTTAACGTCGTTTTTATTTACTCACTGGAGTATTTCGTTATTATTTATATAAAAATTATGATATACAATATACTCCCCGATAACACGGTATATAAAGGGGGAGCTATCGGGGTAACCATACTCATTCAAAATCAGTGGATACGCAATCATGGAACAGTCGAAAATTTTAATTAAAAAAGAGTTGTCAGTAATCGTGTTATCGGCAGGTCTACTGTAGTATTTTCTGTGTCTTCTAAAACAGGCTTTATATGGCTAAGCAAACTGATAAAACTGTTGTAGAACTGAATAGGGTGACTGCTATAGTAATTGGACACTTAAGGAAGTACTTTCCTTTTACAGTGTATAAGTAAAAAAATAAGTATGTAGGAAACATGTAAGATATGTAGAGATGACGAATTTAATAAGCTGCAAGGAAGTTAACACAACAGTAATAAAAATAAAATGTTTTTTTATGTATTTGTATTAGACTGAAAAATATGGAAAAACATATTAATTCGATACATTTCGTTTTTGGGTTGGTTGTTGTACCACTATTTAAATATCAATGAATATTGACAGCTTGTAGTCTCTCACGCTTTCCTGAGAGGTTTCGTTACGAAATTCACGAAACTTTTATAAAGTAAATGTCACTAAAATATCACTGTTTCTTAAAGGGTCTGCTAACACAAACACGACTTTGACCCGACATCATATACGAATGAAGTTTTCTCAGTATTGTCATCTAGTAGTGGATAATTAAAGCTGCAGTTACATAGAGATAGAAAGACTAGGTATATTTGTCTCCTTCACACCAACAATAATGTTTAGTGAAGTGTCCAATAACTATCGCCGCCCAATTACTATAGCAGTCACCCTACATGGTTATGTTTAACTTATTTTTGATAATAAACTTAATTAATTTACCCGATTTCTGCCGAACAAAATATTTTCCATGAAGATATCTCAATTATTGTTTATTATCATCCTTTAATGAAACGAATTCATTTCTTATGAGAAGGTCCTTCTGATTAAATCCTGTTATATTTTATTTATAATTCTAGCACGCGCACTCTACTTTTCGTGTGAATTAATTCGCCTATTGATTATGAGTTATACGCAGGGTCGGATTAGGCACGGTCCAATAAATCAGAGAAATGGTGGTAAAATAATATCAGACTACATATTTTTTTATTCCGCCCGATGTCGAGAGAGACTATTATTTATCTTGGCAAATAAATTAACGCGACACGTATCAATGAACTTGTACAAATTATTTAATCGTACACTTCTAATAATACTCCTTATATATAATATTCTGTCTGTAATAAAATATGATATAAATTATGAAGTATTTATTTTCCTTTCTTATACAAATTATCAGAGAGTGAGAGTTTTATAAATAATATAAATTCTGAAGCAGATTCTTACAAAAACATTAATTTTCCTTATTTTTTTTTGATAGATTCTGCGATAACTTTGTGAAAATTCATTTTTAATATAAAATTAAAATTGATGCCGTTGTAATTCCAATGTTTGTATTGCTAATTGCGTCCAGAGTTCCCATTAAACTGTTAGTTGCAGTTTAAGAACCTCCGCGCATTCATCTCGGGTTGGCGCGCACTTCAATAAAAAAAAATTCAAGTTTAATTTTTGAAGAAGTTTTTGTTAATTTTTTACCATGTACGCTCCCAATATGGAGCAGACGTACTCCTAATAGTCTCAACACAAGTTGTTTCTATGAGAATTACTTCTTACTCAGTCGCTCAATCTTTGTTTTTCTAAGAGAGTTAGGACAGGTCTATTGGTTAGCCAATCGTTCTCAATATATACCGTTGTTTAGGATCGGAACAAATAAATTGTCGTTTGCAAAGAAGTTAAAATTATCCCGAGCATTTGTTGGTTTGGCTTGTTCAGCCTATGTATTTTCCACGCAGAGAATCTCTCATCTTAGAGGAAACATTGATTGTGACACGTGTCTCGTATCTTTGAGAAGCACGTTCAGACCAACAATCGTAAGGTAATTTATTACTAACGTAAGAAAGTCACAATATACCGATATATTATATGTATATTATTGTAAACCTTCGATTTCTATTGCTGATTTTAACTTCTTAAATTTATGCCGAAGTTGTACTAAATCGATTTAATTGTAATAATAATTCAATGACAAACTATAAAAATATACTTTTAAGGTGTTAACTGTCAATTCTTGGTGGAAAGACACTATATTTTAAAAAATAAAACACAATTCATTTGTATTACTTCCACATATTTATAATGATCAGGACCGGTTTCGCTCATCACGAGCATTATCAACTGATCTGTTCAGTAGTTTATATTTTTAATTTAGGTATTGTTAATCTTTGGTGGAATGACATGATAGAATGGACATATCTATATCTATCCGGAACATAATATTTTAGCTAGTAAGAATTTTGTAGTGATCTTTCGTAAAATTTTCGTCATACTTTACTAACTGTTGTAATATATTTCTTAATATAAATTCTAAAAATAATAATAAAGTGTCCGGTGGGATGTTTTTTTACTGGAATTGAGGAAAGGATTAGACACAAATAATAATTGTTTGGAGGTGACCATTGACTAGTGTTCAGTGGTAATAAAAATGTGAAATTAGTACATAGCAAAGTCTGTTCTATCTTTCGAATATATTAAATGCCTTTCCACCAAGAATTGACAGGTAACACCTCAAATTTTTTCTTCACTAAGCTGTGGTATGGCACATTTGCAACTCTTAAATTCCTCTCTCAACTGCTAGAAGAATACATAATATCATTTTCATGTTTAATTTTGATCATACACAAAATACAACAAAGCATTACAATTTATCGCTTAAAAAGTCCACCATTTAATAAATTTACATTCATTATTTCATATCTACGTATGCAAATATTGTATTACACGTTTTGCAATTCCGTTTTAATTCGTTTCGCTGAAAGCGTGCCATCATTTTCAATTTAACAAAAACATTATTTTTAGTACTGAATATTTGAAATTATAATCTTCTTTCGCCGTATGTGTATGTGGAAAGCGACAATTAATTTTTCAGTCCGGTGATAAAGAGCTTTCATTTTTGATAAATTGACGATTTATTAGTTGACTATGACATTATTTTATGCGACATAATGATGAATAGCTATAAATTTTTTGGTATATGACGAAGAAATATTAATGATAATATCCTGTTGAAATTTAACATTCACGACGGATTTGGCGGTAACTTTATGGAAATTAATTTTCAATATAAAATTGATTACTTTATTATTCCACTAGTTGTGTTGTTTCGTCTATTTGAGAAGCATCTTTAGAATTAACTTGTTTATAGAGAGTGTCAGCTAGCAACAATAAATTAAGAGTATAAATGCAAACATGCCACTTTTCACCATTTGTTAATTACAGCGGGAAACGTACGAATTAACGTTCTATTGTAGCCAGCGGATCAGTGGCTGCTTTGAATTTACACGACTTTTCACAGTCATTTTTCTATAGTAAAAAGTCACTTTCGCATAGGTACAATATTTGTAAATAGATTATTAATCAATATCTTACTCAAATTCGGTAAAATTTGATAATTTATATTATGAGTAATTTATTCAATCTTATATATAATAGCCCAGACCGGTCTGTGTACAATAAAATAAACTCTTACACAATGGGCACACAGTTTTGACGTACTAGCTGCTCCAGACATTCAGTATTTCAATTTCAATTTCGTCATATATGATGGATACGGTTATACTAGAAAGTAAATGAAAAATCAGTACTCAAATATTATTTTAAAAAATAAAACACAATTTATTTGTACTACTTCCACACGTTTATAGTGATCAGTACCGGTTGCGATCATCACGAGCATTGTCAACTGTTAAAAATACAAACATAACAGGCCTATTTATATAAAATTGAGGGTATATAAAAACTGAAGACAAGAAAATACTGATTAGCAAACAAATTATACAATTAAAATGTTTTGTTATACCACTTACAAATCAATAAATATTAATCTGAAATCACAAATATAGCTACATAAAAAGTCTATTAACTGTGCAAAATTTTTCAATGATATTACTAATGCAATAAGCAATTGTGGATTGGGAAAATTATAAGAAAAAATTAGTGAACCATTTAAAAACAATCAAATATTAGGTATGTAATTAGTATTAACAATAAACAGCCATCTTAAGTGGAGAACGCAGAGCAGCTATGAGTATCCATCAAATTTTTATATCTGAAAAACAGAATAAATTCTTACAAGTTAAAAATAACATTACAGGTATAATACAACTTAATGAATGTGTGGAAGTTGTACAAATGAATTGTGTTTTATTTTTTAAAATATAATGTCTTTCCACCAAGAATTGACAGTTGTTAACACCTTAAAAGTGACTTTTATCGTGAGCTATGGACTTTCTCAATTATGCGACAATTTTATATTTGCATAGTTCTACGTTCACTTATTATCTGTCCTCTCGTTTTAGGAGCGCACATGAATCCAGCAGTGACAGTAGGACTTGTGGTGACAAGACAGGTGACTCCATTGAGAGCAGCACTCTTCATTGCAGCCCAGTGTGGAGGAGGAATCGCTGGTGCAGCTTTGTTACTAGGGTTAGTGTTCTAAGAGTCCTTTGCATATCTTTTACAATGTTTACTCCCTGTTTATGTTGCAGTGGGTGGGTTATGACGTCAATGTGTGTATTTTTCAATGGTTTTTGTTTACCAGTTGATTAATTTTAAGTTGTTAGCGTTTTTAACGGTAACATGAAAAATACCTCAGATTTTAAATATAGTTTTTACCTATTCACCAAGCGTGTCATCAAAGATATAGCAAGGAAGAAGTGGAAAAAATTTGAATAAGTCGGTGATGCTCAATTATTGGTTTTTTCTTATTCAATAATTGCAGCCATTTAGAAAATGACGGAATGAATAAACTATCTACTTCACGTAAGAAAGTTTGACTGGACAACGTCAAGCTGATAACGTTAGAGTGTACAATTTTTTTCGCTACGTTTGAGACACTAGCGATCAGAAAAATGAACCCTCGATTGGAAATTTCATCAGGAGGTCGACAGCCCGTGTTGGATCCTGGCTGCATCGAATACCTTTTTCCACCCCTCTATGTCTAATGTGGCTGTCCTTCAGCTGGTCTCCCCCAGCAAACGATAGTCACTTAGATCTATTCACGTCCACCTTACGAATCTTCGAACCGCCTCTTTTTCTGCGCCTTATTATTCTTGGGACATCAATCTTTTTGTTGTTAAAACAGTTCACGTTATCTAGCCAGCGCTAATTATTGGACATTTGCAACTATCAGCTTTTAATTGATTTTTAAATTTTTATTGAAAAGCAAGAAGGTCTATAGTGTTTTTATTCCTTTGTACTCGAGAAAGAAAGGTGATTTAACATAGATCTCTCTCAAACGAGTTCTTCTTTTATTATCTTTAATGAGGTTGAGTAAATGACCTTAAGGTATTCCATTAAGCTTCGATATCATTAAATGGAGTTAACAAGTGACAGAAAATAAATAGTACATTTCACAAACAACTCGCTACTTTTCTCTCCACTTTTCTATATTGATTGACGGTAAAGGTTCCCGTTCAATTTAATTAGAGCAACAAGATGAATACTTTTGTTGCCTAACTAACCAGTTGTGCAATCTAAATCATTGATTTTTTGTTAACCGGTAATCCTTACTACTTTTAATTGAGGCTTGTTTTTTTCTCATTCGTCTCGCGTACACGGACAATAAACATGACGTTCCAACTCCAAATCTGTTGCCATTTTTTTCACTGGTTGTTTACTTCACATTTATCACGTCCACTTGAATACAAACATCAATCGCTATAAATTGCAGGAAAAAACATTCACAATACTTCTGTGCACAAGGGTTGATTTGGCGTAACGTGTTATTCGTGCATGTTACTGACATCCAGTGTAATGGGTGCTTTGCTATGGTGCTTCTCAAACTTATTAGGCCGCTTAATTAACCGTAGACCCGCGATTTCACTGCTAAATTAAGGTTGTCAGCCCAGTCCGCTTTTATGGAAAAAACGATGTATTATTGTCACTTGTGATTTATCAATAGTATCATATTAACTGCGGTAAAAAGGGAATTTAAGTGCTAAGGTTTTTCTATTATATACTGATGAGAAAAGGTATTCAAAAATTATTCCATAGATTGCAAAAAAAGATGTTATTGTTGATGTTTGTAATGAAATTATTTGTTGATACGAATGTTACAAAAATCGAGATCACGATATCATATGTCATACTTGCGACCCTTGCTAGGTTTTCAGGCAAATTTATCGAAATGCGGATTAAATCTGCTAATTTTGCAGCTTTAATTTTAAATGACGGGGCATTTTTTGTAAGAGCTTTGATATTGATTTAGTCGTAATTATTTTGTATATTTAAAAAATGGGCAATTTAAATCATATCACATTGACAATATCGATGTAAAGGTTTTAAAAATCAAGAGTGTGTTCATTTCCGCATTCCAAAAAAGCAAATTAAATAAAGGTTTTAAAAATTAATTTGATATTATGAGAAAATTTGACAGGCCATATAAAACACGTTTATTAGTAAAGTCGACGGTCTTATCGGTTGAAAAACCGGTTCTATTGGATTTATTAAATTGCTGGAATATGAACTATGCGATTCGCAATAAAGAATTATTTCATTTACATTTTCAAATATGCGTTTCAATATTCTCAAAAAATATTCACTATTAGTTTTGTGTAAAACATCCCAATTAAAAAAACTCGCATATCAAAGGGTCAATACATTTCAATTACGGAATGTAATATTGTATAATTGTTGAACTAGAGCATAAATGTTATCAATAGCGGTGAGATAACGACAGGGTAAAATAATCTGATTGTTCCACGGATTGAGAGATGGTTTCTCGCAAGAACTGGAGCCTGTAATGGTCAAAGTTCATATCGATTTGGATGTTTATTATATCTAAATGTCCACTTGGAAAGTGGGTTGTTTTGATTGCACGGCCAGATACGATTCCTTCGTAACTTTATTGACTAACTGTATTAATTTATTGGACAGTTAGGGCCTGAAGATGCGCCAGGTAAATTTTATTTGAAAAAATCATTCAAACTGTCTCATTGCAGAATATTTGATAAGCACACTTTTCCTGTTTTTGAAGGTTATATTCTACATCTGAGATATTGACATACTATTTTAGGCGATAGTTTATACTGTTGCGTAAATACTTGCGAAGATAGAAAACTTTTACCATAAAATGCTGAGCGGGAAACATTCTTCTATCGAATTTAGTGAACCAATTTCCTTTTCCGCTTTTCTGTGATTTGCTTGCCTCTATAGTTAAGCTCTCCGAGTTGATTGTTTTCTTCTTTTGTCATCATTTTTTGTGACAGCATTAAATGAAATTTGGTCTATAGCAGGTTCTTTTATTCCGTCGAAAATAACCATACGAAATCTTTAGATATGTCGCCATGTTTTATTTGAAATTAAACATCGGTAATCCGATGATACCTGGAAGGTATAGAGTATAGAACATGTTATACTCGATATAATATGAATAAGTTAAATACATTGTATGTGAAACTGCATACAATGGTAGTTGAATAATATATTATTTTAATTCACATATTCAAATACTAATATTGCAACATGCAAACTTTTGTCATAAAACGAAATGATGCACCATAATGAGGGTATACTGACAGCACATTAATCAGTTTTTGATGATTTTCTGTTTTAAATGTTAGAATATAGGCAATTTAACACTCTACTTTCTGGTAGAACGCTTAAAGTCACAGAATATAATGACTTTTAGATAGAACCAGTATTGTCATCAGTGGCGGACTGGCTCTAAAAATATTGATTGCCAGGAGTCAATGGGAGAGCCCCTACCCAATATTTTTTTCCGTCTCCACTTCCAACGTGGAGCATATGGCCTCATAATGGAGGTATCTCAACAGAATCTTTCTATGGCAAGTGTTTGTTACTCAGTTGCTCAGCCTCTCTTTAGCGAAGAGAGTAGGGATATAAATATAAGTCTAGGAAAAGGTTAGTTAATCGCTCTCGCTACGCCCCGTGAGGATGGGATGCGTGAGTGAGGAGGGAGTTTTTAGACAACACACACACTCAGACTTCGAACAGAAATCCATAAATCGATTGAAATATCAATTTATGAAATCTGTCCGCACCGGGAATTGAACCCGAAACATCCGTAGCCGTAGCCGTAGCCTACGACACTACCAACTGCGCCACGGACGCCGTCAATACTACCCTATCTACTAATTACAAAATACTAAAAGGAGACCATACAAAATTTTGGGTAACATACTAATGCCTATGTACTGTGCTAATAATTAATTGATAATTACAAAAATTCACATGTTAAAAACAGACATAGAGAATAAGTATGTTATCATGATGAGCTATGTTTATTGTGTATATCGTAAGAAAAAATATTTATTTGTATCGATGAAATGCCCAAAGTGCTTTATACTGTATATTTTTAATCACGTAAAATAAAAAAGTTATTTGATTTTATTGAGGGCCCCTAACTTACAGCGGGGGCCACTTGTCATCGGGCAACCAGTGCACTTGTATAGCCAGTCCGTCACTGATTGTCATACTGTTTTTTTTGTTATTGCAGAAAGTATGACTATAACTAATCGATATCAAATCTTATGATTTGTATGTCAAAATACAATTCTTTATAATGTAAAAAAATCATACCAATATGATATGTAAAAAAGTAATAGTATATACTCTTCTCGACTAAATAATTGAACTAGGTGCGATACAAAATGAATGATTATAATAGGTGTTGTAAACAAACATTATAATACTTTATTGACAGTAAAACGAACAAAGTATTTCATCCTTGGCAACATTATTAGTCACCGAGGAATCCGAAAATTTTCTTTATCATAAATACTTAAAGAAAGTCCGACCGTTAAGAAAGCAAAGTATTCCCTTTATGGATACAAGCTATCAAGATTCTTTGTTGTTGTGTGGTGGATATAGTTATTATTTTGAGAAATATTTACTCGTAATATACGTAAAATATCTTGCGAATGCTGTACATACATATATTCGAAGATGTACGACGGAAAAAAATGAAGAATATGAGTTTTATCAGCCTAGTCTCATAATAAAATGTTTTACTTATCAAACTAATTTCAACGTGAAAAACAATTCTTTTTTTTTATATTGAATAGGGTCTTCGTTTCTGGTACTACAGTGTGTGGAAAACCTTGGCCCCTTTAATCAGTCTCCTCCACTCAACTCGGTCGTCCAACTTCGTACGCCATTTTGTTAAGTAACAACTGAGCCAAATTATTATTGATTGAATTATTTTATACTATTGGAAGTTGGATTGTGAAATTTTACCAACAGCTAGCATGCTATGTTTGTACTGAATTCTTGTTAAAGGTTTTTCTCTTTTCTTTACGTATTAAGCAAGAAAGATATACAATACATTTAATTATTCTCTCAGCTTCTTATAACTGCAAAACTTTTATCGTTTATGTAATTTTTATACTGTGATAACTCAAGTTTAATTTCGTTTAAAGAAAATATTAAAGTCATAGTAATTGAGTTTTTAATAATTAGGTATAATTCCTTTTAAGGTGTTAACTGTCAATTCTTGGTGGAAAGACATTATATTTTAAAAATAAAACACAATTCATTTGTACTACTTCCACATATTTATAATGATCAGGACCGGTTTCGCTCATCAAGAGCATTATCAACTGATAAAAATACAAACATGACAGGCTTATTTATATAAAATTGAGTGTAAAAATGAAGGTATAAAAAACTGATGATTCATGAACTAAGACAAGCAAATACTGATTAGCAAACAAGTTATACAGATTAGTATTTAATGATTTGCAAGAGGTCCATAACATTTTAATTGTAGACTCCTTTATTTTATCTATGTATAATTTGTTTGCTAATCAGTATCTGCTTGTCTTAGTTCATGAACCATCAGTTTTATATACCTTCATTTTACACTCAATTTTATATAAATAAGCCTGTCATGTTTGTATTTTTATCTGTTGATAATGCTCGCGATGAGCGAAACCGGTCCTGATAATTATAAATATGTGGAAGTAGTACAAATGAATTCTGTTTTATTTTTTAAAATAGGTATAATTCAGTGAGACCTATGAATGATTTAAGAAGAGTTAATATCGTTCCTAGAAATATTAATTTACATCAATCCTACAGTTTATTAGACAATTCCAAAAAGATGAAATTTTAGAACAAAATGTTGATATTACTGTCTATACCCGGATACAAGTCAATGATATTTGATTCGAGGTGACCGTTTGAATAATGATTTTCCCATTATCCCAATATGGGCTGTTTTTGGACGTCTGAGTAATGACCTGGACGATCGATATATCTATTAATTTGTAATTGCATTAATACGTCTACTCGGGTTTAGGATTGGAGTAATGAAATTATTATTCGTGGAATGAATGCTGAACACCACATCTTCCCAACTTTTAGTAGTAGATTTTGTTCACATACTCTTCACTGATACACTCCCAGAACCCTCCCATACTTGGCGATGTTAATGACAAGAAACATTCAAAAACCATTAACTTATGTTATTTCCTTACCGTGGAAATAATTCCAACGTTATTCTTGCATGCATTATTACAATACGTCTTATCCTTTATAATAATATAGCAAAAGCTCGCATACCGACATGACCGCGTCGTTAAAATAGTGAAATTATTATTTCTACAGGTATTCCGAATTTACCTGGATGTCAACCATAATGTGGAGCTTTCGATTATACGCAGTTTTTTTCACGCAACAACCTTCCATTATCAAAAGACCCATTTATTTATACTACGGAAGGTTTCGCAGTTGTTGTCAGATGTTTCAATGTCTCCTCCACTGGGTAGATCTACCTGGATTTTATTTGTATGGAATCCAATTTTGACAGAAGCATTATGCTATTTTAGAAACGAGAGCATTGCATCAATACTTAAAATAACAGGGCTGTCACAAGTGCTTGCATTTTTCAAAGTTAATAAAACAAAAGCTTACACTTGATAACCTGACAAATTTAATCTCAAAAATGTTGCTAACTTATGATTCATTTTGGAAAGAAGTTAAATTGCTCGTATGTATTTTACTTTAGCTATTTATTATGTCGAGTTGGAGTTACGGATGACTCGGGATCATATCCCGGTACGGACAGTCTCATAAAATTATTTTGTAATCGATTAATGGATTTCTATTCGTAGGCATGAATGTTTGTGATGTCTAGAATTCCCTCCCACCCATATCCGATACCAAAAATGCCACGTAGGTAGAGTGATTAAATAACTGTCTCTACTCTCTTTCCAAAAGGAACGTTGAGTATCTGAGTAACGAGCAGTTCTTGTAGAACAACTTCCGTTGAGGTACCTCCATTAAAAGTTAATATCCCCCCACATTGGGAGCGGACATGGTAAAAATGTATATTATTCACATAAACTCCTTTAATAAAAAGACTAATAATTATTTAGAAAATTATAAACTATTATAATTTCTTCATGATAATTAGTTTTATAACTTGTTAATTATTTTATATCCATAAATGAATGGGTTTACATACCTCCTGGTTAGTCATAAATGTTATGTTCAACTATATTTTTTAGTACTGATATCACTTGAATGTTGGTATCTGTAAAATATCAATGGAGTGACGATACATTATATCAGGTGTAAATGCTCTCTGTCGGTCGAAGTCGGTCTCAATCGTACGATAAATTTGTGTAGTACAGATTGATGGTTGACACTAAATTTATTTGTGTAGTTTTATATGTGTAAGTTACATTTTTTTTTTTCGTTTGATAGTTAGATTGATGGGCCTGATGAATCGGAAGATACCCTCGGCAACCCTATTGGCCAATCCTCCCCCGAAATCTTTTGGATAATTCTGCGAAAGTAAATAATACGGAAAACAATTGTATACCCATCTTAACAAACACTGCGGGGATTTTTTGATGCTTGGAATTTTATTCATATGCCTCGGATAGCTTGTTCTATTATTCTCCTCTGGAGTGAAGAGACACTATTGTTTGTCCAGTTTCTGTGATGGCTGCGGACGGTCGCTCCAGAAAAGCGTCTGAATTATTCGCTCTTTCGCCATGAGTGCTATTTTTGTTGTATCACATTAAGCCAAATACCCTTTTCACTTTCATGTCAATGGACCGGTGCCTTTGCTTTTAAATAATAGAATTAGGTTTCCCAAAAAATACATTACATATCGCAAGTAGATATCTATGTATGTCAATTTTAATTTCAATATAAATGAATTCCAACGAAAAAAGATTCAATTTGCATGTACAGAAGGTAATGCGTAGTTACCAAGTCTCAGATAATATTTATTTACATAGATCTTTACCTATATAATAATCTATATGTCTATAATTTAAGACATCGACTGAGGGTGCTTGATGGAATTTCAATATCAAATTTGGATTATTGAGATTTTGTACACTTCCATGTATTTTGTCACTAACGACCCGGGTTTCGCCTTTCGGCATCTTCAGGCATTCGAGCACACGAATGGACGAACTGAACTCAGTTTGAGTCTATTCGTGTGCTCGAATGCCTGAAGATGCCGAAAGGCGAAACTCGGGTCGTTAGTGACAAAATACATGGAAGTGTACAAAATCTCAATATTCTATATGTCTATGTATAACATATAATGTTTTTTTGTTTTGTTTGTTTGTCCTCTATGCGTTACTTTACCATTCATCCGATATAGATGAAACTTTCGTGAATTTAAAATCTAAAAAAAAAGAATCAATTATGTACGAACGGTGACATCTCGGAAAAATATTGTGTATCCATAAGAATTAAACAGAATAAAAACACAAACTCTTTCTTTCTTTGAATGGCATTGCAACGCATGCCGGGTACTCGCTTGTAAACTATAATATCTTACAAATTATTTGCGAAGTTTTTTTGTGTAGATCCGATGTTATTCGTTAAACATAAACCACATCAAAGAAAAAAATATCTTAATAAATAGATACGTAAATTAGCATAAAATTATTCAGTTTGTTGGTTAGTTAATTTAGTGATCAGCAATTTAATTCGTGATAATGCTGGGAATCTGCCAATTATTATATTTTTAAATTTAATCAAGTAAATTTGTACGTCCATCGGGTTTAAAAATTGCGTGGTCAGAATAATCACTTCAATTAAAGCTTGGTTTGCTGCTGTATTACTAATATAGATAATAATTTTTTTTTATGTGAGTTGTGTATAAGAAAAAACGCCACTGTCCACAAAAAGTCGAAAATGACAAATGAATGCACAAATATTTTCCATATTCTTGTGTATGTATACAACTTAACAGATCAAATGCAATATCCCCAGAAAACCGTTCAAAATGAATTTACAAATTGTGTTTACATGCAAACTCCTATTGTTCATTAGAAGTTCATTAAATTGACTCACTTGGATTATAACAGTTCACGTAAAACTCACATGTTCGCATAAAGTATATGAATTACCGCAATATCGGCTTTATTTGATTTCCCACGATATGAATTGGAATGACAATGGTGTTGTTGCTTTCATACAACTCGTATTATGTTGGATTATATCCTCAGATCAGGGATTTTTTTATATAAATACTCCACCGGATGTAGGTGCTGATATTGGCAATCGTTTCTCTGTCTACTTACGTCGTGAAAAGGGCTGATTGCGATAAACTAACCTTTCAGATTCATAGGCAACGCTCTTCTTTTACCGAAGCTTCAAATATGGGAATAATTCCATTCAATGATAAGATGTAAATGTTGATACTTAACTTGATAGAATGAAAACGCAAATTATTTTATACCACTATGTGTGTGGGCTGTGATTTAAATTGGATGAAGTAAATTATGTATATAAAATATGTGTTATTTTGTATAGGACCTGTGTCGCTCAGTTTGTGGAACCTGTTCTTTATGGAGTCGCTCTAGTGGACGTTCTGACCCAGTGGACGAGTCGCATGTCTCAGGTGAAGGCGCGTTTCGGATCGCATCCCGCCCGGAACCCGTTTTTTTCAATTCAATTCGAACTCATTGGCTAAGTGGGTTTTCACGGTCCGGCTTAGTGGTGATGTGTCTTCATCCAAAACGTTTTTTTACATTTAAATGAATAAATTGGATTGATATTTTTTCTACTTTATAAATACACAGCTTTGCATGTAAACTCATAAGAAATTATTTAAATAAGATACGTTTCTATGTACCATTACAAACATTCTTTTTATTTGAATGATATTATAAGTTTACCTGTTTGGTCCGAAGATTTCAGCTTTGATCTGTAGATATGATTTCAAACATTAGTTCAGCTGGCATACAGGTGGTGGCACCTGGAGTTTTCCCGAATTAAATTAATTTATTTGCACGAATAAATAAACTTAGTTAGTCAATGTCCATTGGTATTGACATTATTGATGATGATAACTTACAAATGAAATCCGATGTGACTGACTAACTTTATTTGTGAGTGCATATCTGGATCGTACTGTTTGTACATTTGTTAGACAAGTCCAAAAAATGAGTTAAATATGCAGCTCGATATAAAATTTTGATTCAGTAATCAGATAGCTCAAATATGCCACCAAAAAAGGGTGAGGGTAAGATAACCTTCTAATAAATTAGACAAAATGTTGACTTTCTGACTGCACTCTAAAAATACCTAATTGTTTTTATTAAATGTATAAAACTCTGGTACAAGTCAATAATATTTGATTTATGGTGACCATTTGAATATTACTTTTCCCATTATCTCAATATTGGTTATTAAATATGTCTGAGTAATGAAATGAACTGCATGATCAATTTTTGCTGCCTTTTTTCTTTTGTAAAACTTCGACGGCTGCTTTTAACGAATCACCTTCTGCTGTAAATTATTAAAAATACTTTACCCACTTTCACAAACAACAATTCATGATATTTTCGTTCTGAAAAACTGTTGACTCAATGGTAATTAAAAAAAAATACTATTTTGTGTTTAAATGAATGAATGCGGTTTAATGAAAGATGTTTAATATTGAAAAGTGTTTCTCTCAATATAATACTTAATTCTTCATTGACCCATGCTATAAAATGAGTTAAAATCAAATTCTTATGTATATTCCTAATAATATGGGTTACGAAACAATTCGTACGTAAAATCTATTTAAGTTTTATTTGTGTTTGAATAAGGTTGATATGAAGGTATTTAAAGATCAAAGCTTTGAATTTTATCTACGTGATATTTTACCTGGATAGTGAGATAGGCATTCGACACCATAAATATAATAAAAGTATCTCCGCTCGATAGGCTATTTACGGAATCACGTTTCCATATTTCATTAAGTATTTATTTTCATAATCCCTGAATAAGCCTCGCTAGCAATAAGTACAGTTTATTATAAATTAAAGATTATAAAAAAAACTGTCCTTGTAATAGATAGCATTACAAAAAACCCATGGTTATACAAAATTAATTAATTTACTAAACGTGGGTTGCTTTGTAAATATTCACAGCCTTTTTATTTTTAGTAGTAATATTTATTATAAAATCCATGTGATGCCTTTAAATAATACACGTTGTTATCTAAAACATCTGCTCATTTAAAAAATGATAATCTTTCTTTATATTTGGCACAAATACTATTTGAATATTCTAGCTATGATAAATTATTAATTTTAGGAGTTGTACCTTTTATTACCTTCTAGAATAGTGACAATGCTAACGGTATTTACAGAGTCATATTCAAACGTATTGATAGTTTATTGATTGAATTGGTAGAACTCTATTATGATAGAATAGAATTAACCACTAAAATAATATATTTATATAGCTAAGCTAAATAAGCACCAACAATGGTGTAATGTCAAAATAGCTATCAACAAACTGATTAAACCCTTGTAGAACTGAATACTTTCTTATTTTTACCCTATTTTAAGGATAGTTGATAGATTTCTTGAACGTATCTAAATTAAAGGTGCAGTAAATCCTCATAGCTTTTAAGCCATGTCCGCTTCCAATGTACAGCAAATAGTTCCTAATGAATCGTCTCAACAGATATTGTTTTACTCTTCTGACAGCGTTATGCCACAATAGCAATCAATTATATTACATAATTCGTGTGTAACTAACTATACAATTTGCCATGGTGTATCTTTTTAAAATTGAGTTCATAGAGTAAATGCCAATTCGATCATTGGCTGTAGTTTTCACGATAAGTGATTGTTGCTCGGTCGCTAAACCACACTTTTTCAGAGAGGGTGCGTACATATTATGGTAATGGGAATAGGAAAAGGCTATTTGGTTAACAATTCCAAAAATCAATTGTTGGCAAATTGAGGGCGAACTCCCAAGTGCGTATACCACTCGGGTACAGGATTGTCAATACTTAAATTACTCAGTTAGATCCATACCTCAAAAATAATGAATTACACTGAAAATAAGTATTATTTTACAAACACATTATTAAAAAGTGTATGTAAGTAACAGTTCATGAAACATATTATCGGTATATTTGCAAATATTGTATAGTTACATTTGTAAAACGTTAAAACCTTATTAAGGAATTTAGAATTAGTGCATAGTATCCTATATTGTATCTTTTTAAAATAATTTATAAGGCTGCGGTCCCCGTGAAATTTAGGACTAGAACAAATTACAACTAAAAAGGATACCAATTATTTTTAATGGAACACATTCCTGATACCTGATATTTTCAATAATTCATCGATATAAAAAAACCCTGTTCATAATATATGCCGCATTTTATTTAATCCATTTTCTTATAACACAATATGTTCATAACAATCCGGATTGATTCAATTGAATATTATTGAACAATACAAAAATAGGTAAAATGGTGATGACACAAAATCGGTGATTTTAGTCTCAATTAATGTGCGTTTGCCGGGTCCATTTTGCAGTGGTCAACGTCGTTGGCTTTGGCTACGAGGCTCATGGGCTCGACTCCCAGTCAGGACAATTTCATAAATAGATTTTTCAATCGATTTATAGCATTGTTCGAAGGCATGGATGTATGTGATGTATATAACTTCTTCCCACCCTTTCCGATCCTTAAAACTAGACGAAAGGAGAGCGATTAACTAACCTATCTTAGTCCTATCCTTTTATCCCTACTCTTTCCGAAAAAAAGAGAGATTGAGCAACTGAAAATAAGCACTTCTAGAAAACTTCTGTTGAGATATATCTATTACGAGTTCATTTGCTCCACATTGGAAGCGGAGATGGTTTTAAAAAAAATGAGAGGTCGTATGCTTACTTATTTTCCTTAATCATAGAAGAATGCGCATGGAATAGGCAATAAAATTTATACTACTTGTCCGATGAAACTATAAACACAGTTCCAATGAAAAAGTGGATATCTATCGTCTCACTTGCCACAGATTTTCTCTCATATTAAAGTGCATTGAACGACGAATAAATCGATATGAAACGGTCTATATACTTATTATGATTCAATGCAATTAATGAATCGATACCTAATTCATTTGTACGGATTCTTTTTAGACTGTTTTGAAATAGCACGATCTAATCTTATGGAACTTATCTCTTTTCATTTCATTCACTGTTGTTTTGTATGGAGCGTATCCATCGTAAAAAAAAAAGAATCGAACGTCATTATTTGAAATATTAAAGCAGTTTCGTTGTGAGTTAGCTATTTTAAGTAGGTACGTTTGCCTGATTTAAGAGTTTTTGCGGCACAATTATTAAAATATGGCATCCAAGTCGTAATAATATTACATATGACATTACGAATATGTAATATATTAGTCGAGAGAATTTGTATTTAAGTCTCAGATTTGATTATTGTCATCGGATTTGGTTAAGTAAGCTAAAACAACTGGTAAAAATTGAAAAATAATTTATTCACCTACGTAGTTACCGGAAAAACGGAAATTCTCACATGTGACTCAATATCTAATTTAATTTAAAGAATCGACCCCCGGCATTAACTTGGATTGACACAGATTTTTGTTACGATTAATGTCGTCATTCAAACCAGTGCAGAAAGTCTGGAACTCACGTTTGTACTCGATCGGAACCAAGTGCCACCCATTTAACGCATGCATTCCGACAGTGCTGCTTTACGCTTGCGAGTCATGGCATATCACTAAATCACAGGGTAACCGTATACCGTGTTTCGAAAACGGAACGGTAGTTTCACTTTGTCAGTAACTCGGAGATAATAGAGCGAACGAACCAACCCCTTATTAGATCCAAAATAAAAAAGTGAAAAAGACCTTGCTTGGACATGTGCTGCGGATGCTCATGTTTGTCTCTTTTACGAACTGTATGAATTTCACCGCCGTGGAAGGCCGTTGATAGCCATCCATAACATGTACTCTGTAGAGTTACGGGACGCTGGAGTAACCTAGGTGAAAGCAAGAAGACTGTCGGGGGACAGAGAGTCTTGGAGGTACCGTTTGGTGGCAATACACTCCGAGTAGGGAGCGGGTATGGTTAAAAAGAAATTCATCACTGGATTAAGTGAAACATCAACTGCAAATACTTCTAAAATATCCAGCGTGATATATTAAAATAAGGTTTTTATGGCACTTTCTAAAGCTATTATAGGCACGAGGCAGTTTTCGAGTTGAGTCTCTCACCCACTATTTTTTGTAGATAGCGACATGTTGAGGCGCGGAGCCCATATATTACGGCGGGCATGTGGTACACGTCACGGCACTTGGCTATGGCAGCATATTTTTGCGGAAACAGATGTGTGTGTTTTTTTTATATTCAAATCCTTGTGATGTGGTGCTGTGCCTTGAGTACTAGTCTAAGTAGAAGGGAGCGATGTACAAACCAACTCGAGGCAGATGATCTACTCATTCAATTGCTTATTAAATTTTCTCAAAGTTAACTAACTTACTATGTAAATTCGGTGCGTCATTTAACTCACGAACTTTGACATATGAGGCGATGAAAAGCAATTTCCACATTTTATCAAAATCGAATAAAAAATAAATCATTTCACTCAATGTGGCGAGTCATCAATATAGACGATGCAAAATTCGCATAATATTTATAAAGCTTAAGGCAGATGTAAATGCAGTCAGCAAATTCAAGCGATGGTAGACATAGACGACGCCAATTCTGCATACGTTGTGATAAATGTGAACGCCCTGAAAAAGCAAGTCATTTATGCAAGTGATTACTAAGAGAGAAAACAATACAGCCAACGATTGTATAAATATAAATGGACAACCATAAAAAAGGACCAATATTTTGTCTTCACATAATCGCCAATTTAAATCACCATTTTATACCTAAAGACGCGCAGAATCCGATAAGTGAAATAGCTCCAATACGTACAGTTTTATTTCGCTTCGCAATTTATTGCAATTAGCGGGTGACTGGTTACTAAAAATATGCATATTTTTCTTAATTGAAAATACAATATGATGGAAAAAAACTGTCGCTAAAACTTTAAATTTTACGTGAAACATAATAACGTCGTTTACTACCAATATTGCAAATTACAGATGTCAGTTTTTGCTTTTAAATGCCACATATATAATATGAAAACAACAACGCTTTAATGAATAATAGTAAATGAAAAAAAAAAAAAAAAAATCACGTCGTCTTCTAGTGTTGAACAAATGGATTCTTTATTGAGGATCTAAGTAGATTTTTTTAACTAATAATTAGTCTATCGCCCTATTTATGTTTTCAGAGAGTGTAAGTAATGAAAAAGAGTGGATGGGTAGAGCAGTATGAAAACAGTCACATATCCATCTAAAGGATTGCCGCTTAAATTTAATTGAATATTAATTTTAATATGTTATATCTAAATTATGAACACAACTAATCGAGAAGACCATATCCCCAATATTGGACATTGATGTCGCATGCGAGAATTTTGTTTTATTTACATTCAGGCGACGTTTTCGTATTAACAGATTTTTCTTCGTGACCAAAACTATTATGATTTATTTCTACTTACTAGGTTTTCATATCGTGATACCCCAATAATATTGATACCTAGAACAGGTAACGTATACCGTACAGGCGTACAGCAATCAGTATTCTCTTGTTATCCTATTAAATACGCATTGATTGTTTTTCGATGTAATGTTTAACTAATGAATTGAATGGCATCATTCACTTCTCTTCACAGTTCTCATTTGAACTGCAATACACAAGGATATCGCAGCTAGCAAACAGATGTTCAACCAAGTTGTATTTTATTCAGCAGAAACTTATTATTCAACAGTTTTCAAGAGATTTTTTATACTCGCTTACTTTTAAAGTGCAATAGACTGATAATAAATAAACAGTCACTCAGTATTGTGTTCTTCTTCATTTATAAAATAAACATTGTTTGCGCCATTTGATATAATATTATAATATGTACCAATGTGATTCTTTTAAGAAATAATCTTTTATTCGAATCTATTTTATTTGAGTGGTGCTTCTTTATCGATTTTTTAATTAGAAATGAAGTAACTACAACTCAAAAATAACTGTCTAATTGTCCATAAGCCGGGAAGAGTCGTTGGTAGCGGATTGTCGAGAAGAATAACCTAATTTATGCCAGCCATTTAAATACCATATGTATCATGTTCACATATGTTATATTGATGCAGTGGTTTTTTAATTAATGTTATTTTTAATAAATAATAACGCTGGAAAAATATGTGGTAGATTTTTGAAGCTCAATATACCATAAGTAAATAACTGAATATTCTAGGTTAGTATATAAGATGTACAAATAATTCTCGTATCGACTTTTCTTTCGATGCAATTTAATCATTTTTTAATAGATTTCTACGGTTGTAATTTTAAAAAACTATACTCATTCTTAGTATGCAAATTTATCTAGTTCATGTCACACTTAATTTAACGTAATTACTCCCTAATTTCTGGAGGGGAGTATCTGTAGGGGACTAATTAATACGAGTAGCAACACAGACGAGCTACCAAAGGAAGCAGACACGGCGCTAAATTATCATACAAATATACGTCATTCATTACTCGTCTATACTTCCTGACAGGTTAGCTACCGCTTCATTCCTAGAGTCTTGATAATAATAAATGTTAGTAACACTCTTCCTAAATATAGTTTTGCAATTAAATAAAAGATTTAAAATGCAATCATATCCATCAATTTAATGCTGTTTGGGCACAATGGATTGTATAACTATTTGCCTTAAATTGTAAGTGAAAATAGTTTAAAAAAATACCTGCATTACGTAGGAACTTTTCTAATGTACACTAGGTAACTTCGTGTTCGTAACTGAGCCATTCTGGCACCTTCGCCGAATTTTTAGTCAGGTAGTGATTCCGGGGGCGGGTTTCTTGCGGGGAGGTCAGATGTAAGATCAGTGGCGGCAGATGGTAGCCGAGGGCGTCGCAGCTGCGCGAAAAGTTACTTATTTTAAATACATCTCAACAAAACACATTTTGATTTAACAGCAACCCCTTTTCATAATCGGTCTTTCTTTATTATAAAACTGCTTGGGGATCATTTAATTTCGTTTTGATGGATGAATTAAACCATAGCCTCGATGTTCAATACATTTTAATCCTTGATAAATAATTGATAGATCTATTTTATATATCAATATGATGTTTAAAAAAAGCATTTACTTCTAGCAACCGTTTTATTTTTTTGTACTAAACGAGTGACATTTAATATTTTGATGTTCTTACTTCAACCAGTATCGTATTCATCGAAATATGTTCGTTTGCGTGACGCTAAATATTTTTAAGTCAACTTAGCTTACGAAAAAACTTAATATTTTAGTGATCTAAAGAATTGTTGAAAAGTGCACCAAATATGTAAATTATTGATTAATTTTAATTATCTATATCAATCAATACCGGTTTCAATAATTTTTATTTTTTACCAATTTAAATAATAACCTGTCGGGTCAGATCCAATACAATCGAAAGAAGGCTTTGCTAGATTTAGTATTTTTCAATATAACGTATTAATTATCGAAATATTTGCTGAATTCATCTTTAAATATGGTTGGTAATTAGGGATCCCAACTATTCGAATATCGAAAAATACAACTGAAAGTTTCGAAGTATGAAAATAATATTAAAAATTCAATTTGAATAATTACTAACATAACATTGTATTAATACACGTTACACTACCATTCCATCGTATTACAGTATTTAAAATATGCAGCTGCGTCGGACTACTACAACGGCATTTCTTCAATTATTGAAATGACGGCATGCTTAAAGAATTTTTTAGCCCCAATTCATTCGTCAAAGTATTATGAAAAGATATCGAAACCGCCGGAATTGTGATGTGGTCTTTCGTCGATTTTGTAAAATATTTCATTCAAAATTATTACGAATACTTACCCAAATATTCGAATATCGAATAGTTATAAAAGGGCCGAATGTATTCGGAATATTAGAGTTGGATCCCTGTTAGTAATTGATATTTTACATTTTTAGTACGACACAGCGGGCCAAGTGACATATTTCTGTTATAAATCGTTATTCTTTAGACTTTTGATTTGCACGAAGGCGCACAACTTTTCCGGGTGAACGATTATAAATCACCAAGCATAAAAATTATCATTTCTTCCATCAATTTACTTCGCAGCGTTTATTCTTCACACTCCTGAGGATCAATAATTTGTTATAACTACCGTGTTAAAATTCTCGCGATGATAAAACGATAAATTTATAATGATTTATAAAACCATGAAAAAGCTTAACATAGCGTGACATTTAGAAATCGTCAACATTTTTAATGACCTGTGTTATTTGATCATTAATTGTAATAAGTTGTAAATAATATTTCCAATAATTTACGGATAACGCTTAGTAAGTAATTCAAAGAAATTCACAACATTACTTAACCAAGATACTCCCATAATTATAATAATGTATTGATTACTGACAGTCAATACCGTCTTTTTCCGAAAATAAGACATCCTCGGAAAATAAGCCTTAGCGTGATTTTCATGACTTTTTGGAACATAAACGCTCCCCCAAAAATAAGCCCTAGTTGAATTAAAAAAACAATATTTTGGATGGAAAATATAATGCACGTATTTTGGACAAAAAAAGAAAGTAATTCAGTGTCTTATTTTCGGAAAAAGACGGTACATTCAGTTACAAATAATTCATATTGCAATTTACATCTGGAATGTTTGATTTTATTTCTAGATGTTTATAGCTGTATGGCTACAAATCAAACAGTCACTTATGCATAGAATTTGAATTTAGTTACATTACTGGATTCAAATAAATATCCTACTATAAATTTTCAATATATAATTATATTATGTATATAATGGATAACAATGATTCGATATTCATTTTTACGATTATCAATGAGTTGAGCTCTTTTTTACAAATAGAAACATGTTTTTCCTGTTTTAGAGATGGTCAAGTTTAAGCGTTCAATAATATAATCTTAACCATGACCGTTCCTGATGGAAGCGTAACGAAGTATTTTAACAATAAGAATTGAAAGATAATTATTGTGAAACAACTTTTTACTGACGATATGAAACCCAAGTCACTGAATAAATTGCGAAATATTTAATTTTGGGTTTTAAATGTTGCATCAAAACATGAGTGATAATAAATTATTTTATCAAGAAATTTTGGAAATCAATAGAGTCCAGTTAAATTCCTTACCAATTTTAAACGAATAACTTAATCTTCCAAAGTCTAGTTAATTGTATCCTTTACGTGAGATGAGTTCGTAAAAATAAACATAAATTAACAATCAAAATTATAAAATTCCCATATTAATACATCATTCCATGGTCACCCTGACAAAACCAATTAATTTGTAATAAGTAGGTAGTTCTTCGAATTGCATTTTAAAACCCTCCATTCCACCCATAATGCGTTTGTTTTCCCAACTAGGATTGAGGGTCATTGTTGGGATCAATCCAGGTGTCAATGTAGTTCCTGGACTCAGTTTTAATAATTTGTCGTATTTTGTCTTTTATACTAACATTATAACATATTTACTGTCAGTTTGAGTTCATTCATATGCTCTAATGCCTGAAGACGCCGAAAGGGGAAACCCGGGTCGTTAGTGACGAAATACATGGAAATGTACAAAATCTCAACAATTCAAATCTGATATTGAAATTCCATCAATCACCCCCAGTCGGTATCTTAAATGAGAAATATTTTTTATTCTGTGACATCATTTAGCGCTATTTTTGCATATGTTCGATTGGTGAGGATACAAAACGATTTGTAAAAAGTAATATTCTTGAAATCACCGTATATACATATATCTCATTGATTAGGATACGTATTTTATTTAGCTATCCTCATGGTGGCAGAATAGCTATGGCATCAAAACTATTACGAGCAAAGTTTACAATCACTGTTATTTGTAGTGTGGGGCAATAGATAGCGCTTTTTGCACCAGTTAGGACGCTACTTAAGCAAATATATTGCATTTTCAACTATGTAGATAGGCAATGCAAAGAGCGGCAAAAGATGAACTCTTTATGGTTACCATTTGGTACGAAGTGTGTAGTTGAGGTTCACAGTCGCATGGTAATTAAGGTAGACATTATTTTTTTACCTTCGTTAGCGAGTGGTCTCCATGACGACTGTAACTTTTTCATATCATAGTGGCGGGAATTTTAATTGGGATACGAATAAAAAAATATTTCCATGGTCATAATTGTCTTAAATTAATATTTTTGTTTGGCCTCACAGTCATATCTTTACGACAATACAATTTGAAGTTTCTAAATATTTGTCTTTAACCTTTACAGTCCGAGACGTTATCGCACGAATTTATTTTCAGTCAATTGATCTGCTAAAATGGTCACTATGGATAAAAATCAATCAATTTCAACAGTAAAAAATGAAGAATTATGTGAAATATATCGTCGTTGTTCTGGAAGAAGACACTAACTGAAAAATACTAGTATTGAGTAATTGGACTTTGAAGATTGACAAAAGTTTGAAATGTCACACCTTTTTCATTTTGTATGTTTGTACAAAACTTCATTTAAGTAAAAGTGTAATTTATAAAAAATGGGTTTGTTCTGCCGTAAGATAGAGTTTGAAATAAGGAACATTTTGGTATAACTAACTCAATATGTCATTTTCGAGTGTTTTCTTCCAGAACAGCGACGATTTATTAGCTATCCCAAATACATCAAGAACTAAATTAAAGTCGTCGCATTCTCGCTAAAATAAATCGAATAAAATTAAGAAGCTGAAAAATATTTAATCTACGAGTTAACAAGCAAAATGGCTGTGGCCAGTCTCAATATACACCGCCAACACGCACACAAGCAAGCGCGTGGTCGCATATGTATGTGTAATACATAGTTCTGACGAATAATGCTTCGTTTACGCAGTTCAAAGCTGAAATTCGAAAGACTGAATGCCGAGAGCTCTTTTCAATAATATATTTCTTTGTGTTCTACTTGACATTTTCATGATATGTTGCCTAATTTCTCTGCCTAAAGGTTTGAACTATTTTTTAAGGCATGTATCCACAAGTGTTTCCTTCTAGTTTTGCAGGAAATACAAGATACAGTCATGGACATGTAAACATGTCCAGCGCATTCATCGGGTTAAACGTTCAGTGGAAAATGCCACATCGAAATTAAGTAGATACAATAGTTTTTTTTTATCGATTTAACAATTTTTTAGTCGTTCATAGCTTTACGGACAATTCTGAAATATTAAAGTTTAATTTTAATTTGAATCATTCAAATTTTTTACACTTCCATAAATTTTATATTAGGAATTCAAATACATGGATAAACTCGAAATGACCAGGTCAAACCCGGGGTTGATTCAAAGATGAATAATTTTGAGTATTTATGTACGATTTCTTTATCGGAGATTTAATGCTTATTGTCTACATATATTATATAATTATAAATGTAGAGGTTAATTTGTTTATCAATCGTACAGAAATAATATAGTTGTTTCCATTACATAATTGTAGATCTGCAAAATCAAATTGTTTCATGAGAGCTATGCTAAAAACATTTTATTAATATGAAATATATATAACTGTACTAAATACATGTTTTTTTTTACTTCAATAAATGTATATTTTAAACTGTTTTTATGCTCCCCTGAAAAATTTTGTTGTTGCAGATATAAAATTTTGCCATTGAAACGACGATATATATAATTTTAATTAGCCACAAAATAAAAATATAAAATACTGTGCATAAAATGGCAATATATTGAAAAACCGCCTTGTAAATGATCTTTTTTATTTCATTAAATAAAGCAGTGTTCCTAAACCTTTTTCACCCACGGCACACCTAAGCACTCATAAATATTTTGCGGCACACTACAAGTCAAAATATGTAAATTTAATAAACAAAACTTACATTTTGAAACGGTGGCTAATATATTTTTTAATAAAAGTCAATTGCCTCTTTTACCTTTTCAAAGTGATGGGACACTTTCTTTGAAAATTAAAAATTATAAAAAAAGCATTTGCAAAAGTTTTACAAAAAAACAGTTAATCTTAACTACTGAAAACTATTTTAGCTAGTTTGGATTGAGATTTTGTAATGCCTGAAGATGCCGAAAGGCGAAACCCGGGTCGTTAGTGACAAAATACATGGAAGTGTACAAAATCTCAATAATCCAAATTTGATATTGAAATTCCATCAAGCACCCTCAGTCGATGTCTTAAATTATATTTTAGCTAGGTTGAGTGGATAAAAATACTCCACATTTTTTTTTGTTTGGCCAAATTCAAAATAGTCTTTCTGTTTTCGGGATTGATATTTTTTAAAAAAAAAAATGCATATTTAAGGCTGTTGGTTTGACAATGTGTATTATTTTAATACACTCGTTCATTTTTTGTAATAAGTCCACTAGGAAATATTTTACCATCAATACTTTCCAATATATGCAGAAATGTTTAATTTGTAGTGTAGGATTTTTTGTTTTACACTCGAGACAAATCCCTTTTAATCAATGCCTTTGCGTTGAGAATAATATTAATGTATATCTTAGCAACCGACTGGGTCTATGTTCGACTACTGATTTTTTTCTTATTTTTTGACGCATTTCGCCGCGGCACACCTAGGATCGTCTCACAGCGTGCCGCGGCACACCGGTTGCGGAGCATTGAAACAAAGCATCGCGTTTATTCACGAGTAATCAATTTCAAATGAGAAATTAATAGAATGTCGAAACTTTTTCTGCGAATCCAATCCGAAAACGATCGTGGAATATCTATATAGGGTTCATTTATTTCTTATAGCCGTATTCCATGAATGATTTACACTTAAAATATTAAATTTATAAATAAATACCTTCAATATTTTTCGGAAAGTCGTTCGGTCCATTATTGCTCATTCTACTTAGAAAGGGTTTGCTTTTAGCTTCTTGACAAAATTTAATAATCATTCACCGCCTGCACCTTTACTTTCAGTCTGCCACGTTCTTATTCTCGCCTCAAAAGCTTTTTGGCTCAGAAATTATGATAATATAATAAAAAGGGTTCTTTTTTTATTCAATATGAAGCTGTCAGTTATTTTATATTCAAATTAAATTACTGTCTGGGTGCGTTCTAAACTTATTCTAGCTTAGTTGGCCAGTAGAGTATACGCTTTTTAACTGTACACTTTTTACTAAACTGATACGCTTTGTGTATGCTAGTGTATTAGTATGTATGGATCCTAGAACCGGAATGCAAAGTTATAAAGTGGCAACTCCAGCTGATTTAAAAAAGGTAATGTATTTATAACGGTGGTTAATAGACAATGATAAACGGTAAGTTTGCCTGGTATTTAATATATTCAAAGAAGTTTAGAAAATTTTGGTAATTCAAAATATGAAATAAAAGTGCCACCTTATTACATCCAGTCGAAGACTACGTTATGCATAGATACATATAAACATTCGTCGGCGTCCGTGGCGCAGTTGGTAACGTCGTGGGCCACGGCTACAGATGTCTCGGGTTAAATTCCCGGTGCCCACAGTTTTCAAGATTGATATTTCAATCGGTTTATTGATTTCATGATTTTGTAGTCCAAGTGTGTGTGTTGTCTAAAAAAAAAACTTCCTCCTCATCCACCCATCCCATCCTCACGGGGCGTAGCGAGAGCGATTAGCTAACCACTAGTCCTGTCCTAGCCCTATGCTTCTATCCCCACTCTCTTCGAAAAAAGAGACGTTGAGCAACTGAGTAATAAGCTGTTCTCATAGAAAATTTTTGTTAAGATACCTCCATTAGGAGACCCTATGCTCCACATTGGGAGTGGACATGGAAAAACATATATTATACTCCGTGTTTTGAAAAAGAGTGCATTTATATTTTCGTTTGTTTCGGTGATAATTTAAATAAATAAATAAACATTTTTAGACTTAAATAGATATTGATTCTAATTACATTTGTCATTTGTGTGTGTGTGAGGGGGCGTTTCACATAGGTAATTTACATAATAGACATTTGTATTGTTTGAAATGTTATTTACATAGTTTCGAAAATAGCTGTAAACGCTTTTACTAATTTCATAGAATAATTTAAAAAGTGTATTATTTATTTCGTTCAATATTTCTAAATTATTAACATTAAATTCATTTTTTTTTTTCGATATGTTGGTTTACAACTTCTTAAAGATGATTATGTTCATTGATCTGTTTATCCGACATAAGTGGCTTGACAATTATCTCAAGAAAGTATAAAGCATACTTTTATAATCTAGTTATACGATGATTAAACGAATCGGGTTGGCTTTAATTCGTTCCTTAAGTATTTGTTCATTAGACGTGCGTAAAAGTTTTGGTAATAAAGGTTGACTACAGATGCATTAATGGTGTATAATTTTCATCTCAGTACCTATTGAATGAAGATTTTTAGGTAAGCTAATTAGGCCGCCCCTGGCATACCTGCAACGTAATCAAGGGAGGCAAATTGACGCGCGGCACGCAGGTGTCGTATGATGCTTTGTGAGTTGTGATCTTACATTTACCTTTTAGGAAACCGGAATTTAAACGGTTTTATTTTTTTTAAGCAATATTTTAAACATAATAACAACACTGCCATGCTAAATACACCCAAAAAAATCAAAACCATACCATTTATTGAAAAATACATATTGAATTTTCTACAGTGATATTGTAGATTGCAAAGTACGTTACTGCCATAACTAGATTTCAACTTTGAAATGATCATTTTATCATTTATCCCGTGTCTTGTTTATATGACAGCAAGAAAATAGTTAGAAAATGGTAACTAACTTTGGTAGTTAATAAAATACTATTAACACAAATTCCCTTCCACCTTCCACCCATCCGATCCTAGAAAACGTGGCGTAGCGAAAGCGAAAAATTAACCACTAGTCCTGTCCTAGCCCTATCCTTCTATCACTACTCTCTTCGAAAAAGAGAATTTGAGCAACTGAGTGACAGCTAGTCTTCGTAGAAAACTTTTGTTAATATATCTCCATTAGCAGGCGATATCCTCTACATTGGGAGCGGACATTAAAAATTAACGATGAAACCAACAAACCTAGAGATTTTAAAATTTGTTTATTATTTTAATAAATCTTATATGCATTCGAACAGAAATTCATAAATGGGTTGAAAAATATATTAATGAAAGTACTGCGATTCGAACCTATGAGATTCGTGACTGAATTTGCTGTAGCTTTTTAACATATCATATCTCGGGTCTGTGGTACAGTGGTCAACGTCGTTACCTTTGGCTACGGATGTGTCGGTTTTGGGGCAGTTTCATGAATTGATTTTTCAATCGATTTATGAATTTTTCTTCATAGGAATGGATGTTTGCAAGATGTCTAGAATTCCCTCCCACACATCTCATCCCAAAAAATGAGGAGTAGCGAGAGCGATTAGATAAACACTAATCCTGTCCTAGCCATAACCTTTTATCGTTACACTCTTCGAAAATAAAAGGTTGCGCAACAAGCAGTTCTCGTGGGATAACTTCTCTTGAGATACCTCCACTAGGATTGGACATGATCAAAAATATACTTATATACTTATTTATATATAAACGCATACATAATTTTTTTTTGAAAGACCATTAAAAAACGTTAAATCGGCTCCAACATAATATATTATTATATAAATATATAAGTTGGGCGAAAGTTACATCCCTTTTTCACCAAACTAAAAGCACAAAAAATACTTCCTTGCAAAAATAAAAAATGCAATTTTTCGTTCTATGTTGCCTGATAAGTTTTTAAAAAACTTTAAAATCGGATAAAGAAAACTTTCACAATGCAGCGGAATTCTGCTTGTTTTGGTAAGTTTTCAAAAAATGCATCCATCTTCTGGAAAAGATGCACAAGTAAGAAATAAATAAATACCAACCGACCAGTTTGTGTGAAGTTTAATGGCAAACACTTCCGTTAAAGTTTTTTCTTATTCAACCAACTTATCGGTTGCTTGGATATGCCGGCGGGAACATAATTATGCGCCACTTCGGTGATTCTTACACTAATTGCTGTATTTCCTTTATTATAATAAACCAAATGGCTGATCTATATACAGACTTAACTATAAATTTCGTCAGATGTTTTGAGATATTGAATGGGTATTGTTTTGATTCGCTTTCACGGTAATTAAACATCACTCATTATAATTTTATGATGAATCAAACTATTCGGCTTCGTACGTAGGTCTTTATGGTATTTTTAAGCGTCGTGTAAAATATATTTTGTAGTAAAAATACCTAAGCTGTACAGTGCTTAATATTTGGCTGCTGTAACTATTTAAGTCAACTAATTTTGGTGTATATCCGAACTTCAACGATAATCCAGGAACCTCTCTCTTCCGAAAGGGTTATGATAGAAAGACTGATTTGATTGCTCTCTCAGTACAGCGAGAGGGATTACTTCAAGATCGGGTTGAGTAGAACTAGCTGAAAATATTACAAACATGGCTTTATAGATTTTAAAGTAACTAAATGTTTAACTGATTTACTTTATCGAAATGATATTTCTTATCGTTATGTTTATAAACTAAAAACTAAGAAATAATTATCAACCTTGAATTACTATGTGTTTTGAAAAATACATTTCTACGTGAATGAGGAAATTTGTGTAAATTTAGTGAGGAATATTATGATGTTGATATAAATTTTACGTAGTTATGCAGTTAGTAGCCAGTCAAAATAAAATATAATATTCACTCATTGATCAAGTGCGTGAAGGTTTACTCTAGGTTCTGCTGAAAATAGCTTGGCTGCAAAAAATATATTCTTTAAATAAAACATTATAGAAATATTATGCTGATCATACAAGTCAGGCAATCGGGAAACAGTCACACTACTCTATATATACACTATATATATATATATACATATATATCATATAGATAATATCATAAGAGCTACGACTCTCCTACATTTTTCATTTCATGTGATTGTAAAAGTACAATTATCTCAGATTGACATTATGTGGATTAGCTACATTCTGTAGAACTACAGTCAATTCTGTGTGCTAAAGGAAAAGGCAGTTAAGGCAAGTTAATTGAACGAGTTAAAGTTAAATTTTCTAAAACAACTACAATACATACATGCATAAATAATATAAAAAGGAATGGTCGAATCACTGCTGCTGAATTGATAAAATTCATGTTTAAACATCATATTTTTAACACATTTCATACAAATGCAAATCTTGTTTTGGCTCTCCTGAAAGTACCAACTTTAAATTCAACACCCTTTTCCTTTCGCACACAGAATTATGACCTTAATATGACATTAAATATTGGTTTGTGTGGTTTAAAATTGTCAAATTTACACATCTATATTTTCCCAATAAATATTTAACCTTGGCGCTATTGAAAATCATTAATAACATACTTAATATGTATTCACAGAATAATCACCCGAACCGCAGATTTGAATTATAATATTGTCGTTCATCGTTTTATCTAACGTGGCGGAAAATGAACAATCTAAGCTGTCATCATATTTTCCATTTTGAACGGTAAATACGTCGCTTAAAAACTGTCAAGCTCGACAGCTAATCAAACCCTTACGAAGGTGTAAAGCTATCCTTTTGAAGTAGGGTTTATCGTCAGCCCCGTTCCACTAGGCCAGCACTATGCTCTGCCATAGACTCCCGCCAGTCTACCGGAGTGCGAAGCCTTTCTCAACCCAAACCCTACGATCATATGATCCGATTTGGTCATTAGCAAATATTGGTTTATCAGAATCTTGTGTGTCAGGCTGCGACCGGCTTTTGTGGTTAAAAATATGTACATGCCGACAATTCGTGTTTCACTCTCGGAATCAATCGCTAGATTTCTGATGTGTTTACACTTATGCAAATATAACCAAATTCTGTCCTTTTATAGTATTATTATTATTTCGCGACAATTTGCTGAGATTTTCCATCATCTGGCTTAATGATAATGGAAACCTGCTTATCACTGTCTAAATATAATAAAGTTTTGTCAATTGTGTTGAGGGAAAATTTTCTTCTGATGAAAAAATACAAATGAACATGAGCATTGTCCCTCTACGCTGCGCGCAAGAGTTTTAGAACCTTTGCGCTTAAAATCGGAACACTAAATAATAAGACATATTCGTTGCAAAATGGTTTAAATTATCCCGCGCATTTGTTAGTTTGGAATAGTCAGTTTATGGATTTTCCACGCAGAAAATATCTCCTCTTATAGGGAACAGTGAACATGACCATTAATTCAAATTATTTTTGTATAATCAGGAAGTATATGCAACAGTTGTTGTTTTATCTCATAATATAAGATTGATAACCTTGTTATTCCACTGATTGTGTTACTAGATGTGACATGTGTTTCGCCTATTTGAAAAGCTTTTTCAAAGCTCACTACTAGTAAAAAAACCAGTGGAAAATAAAGTACTCAAAATTTTTCACAAAGTTGCCACAAAATAAATTTTAAATAAAGATTGCATGTTTAAAAATTTGAGATAATGTAACAATTGTAAATAGTATTATATATAAATGCGAAATGTTGAATAGTTCAGCTTAGTTCGGCTCGCCGTGACGTTCAGTTCAATCTCAATAAAAGTTTATGACACGTTCAGCGCAAACTGTTCGTGAACGATATGTTTGTGACCGCCTCTTGTGGGTCAGAGCGCCGGGCTGGTACCCACTGACGTGTAAACTAGGTACGGTTTACATCGACCCTATTGTGTTTTCGTATATGTTACATGCCGTACATGTACGTGGATTGAGCCTCGAAAATTTTCATTAACCCGGAATTTTTTTTGTTCACATGTACACGTTTTCCCGGATTCCATTTCCCTTTTGTTATAAATGTTTTTGTTCTGTTATTGGGTGATGAAAAATTATGTTTTGGCAATAATTGAATATGTTTTACACGTGTATACATAAATCTCAAAATCAGTATTACTAGCATTCATATAAAATAGAACGGCAGTTTATATTGTACAAAGGCATTCGGCATTATATATTATTCTTATTGACTCCGATTAACACCAGACAGATAGTATAAAATCAATGTTTACGCTAAATTACAAATTACGATATTAAAGTCTTAACTTGCAAACTCAGTATCTACATTTAGGCAGGAAATGATGAAAAAGAATTTTTTCTATTAAATGCATCGTAGTAAATTGTATTATGTTTCAATTACTACAGCTAAGATTGCAAAAATTTGAAAGGAAATTAAAAATCAACCATTAAAGAATCAATGAAACGCGTCATTAGAATGAATTTCGTTTGTCTAGATTTGTCAATTTCTAATATTTTTTATTTAGTTATGGGGCAAAGAATGTTATAAAGTTATTAAAAAAGTGAAAAACAATTTAATAATTTAGAAATTGAAAGAGGCATCCTTATTTTACTAAAGATTTTTTGATGGACATTGTGGATATTTCTTTTCAATAAAAAAAACACAAAATTAAAAACGCAATTATCAATGACGATTATTTAACCATTGAATCTTGCTGAGGAAATAAATTTATCAAAAAAAAATGAAATAAAATTTTAAATATTTAGTCCATAAAGCTGTAGTTTGAACAGAACCGGATTCATCTAGAGAAAGAGGGTTTTAAACTGTTTCTGAATCAGTTAAATAATAATTTCTATGGATTCGGCGGTAGCTTTATGGAAATTCATTTTCGATATGAAAATAAACAACTTTTTATAAAAACGATTGTTTTTCTGATTGTAAAACTTGTTTCGCTCTCTTAGAAGCATCGAGAATCAGTCTGAATATGCTTCATAATGGTGCGAAACACACGTCACAAGTAGTAGCACAACCAGTGAAATAAAGAAGTTATGTTTAAAAAAATAAAACACAATTCATTTGTACTACTTCCACATATTTATAATGATCAGGACCGGTTTTGCTCATCACGAGCATTATCAGTTGATGTGATTATGAATTGTGTTTTATTTTTTAAAAATAAAGTCTTTCCACCAAGAATTGACAGTTAACATCTTAAAAGTTATGCATTTAAATTTTGTATTAACAGCTGAATTTACTCAAGATATTTCATCTAAAGAGTGACGTTTTCAAGTTCAATGAAATTCATTTTAAGGTTATTAACTTAATGTTATATTAATTGTAAGGTTCTTCTAGCCATGATATTAATATTTATAATATTTGCTTTCATCTTCACCGCAGCTTCAAAACTACTTTTCGATTTACGTTTAGGAAGATGGTGAAATGCAGTTGGTACGTTATTGCATGAGAGTGCACTCAACGTTTACATTTTCACGTAAAGTGAATTACGATTACGTTACGATGCCGTTGTTAGAATGATCTAACTAACGCTTCGAAGAGCGCTGTTTAGAACTTAGCTGGGAATATCAACGTATCCAGCCACTATTTAACTTTGATTCAATCTACACACACAGCAAGGGGTGGTGATATTTACGAAAACCATTATTCAATGTTTTGTACTACTTTCACATTTATATAATGATCAGGACTGGTTTCACTCATCGCGACCATTATCAACTGAAATTTTAGTAACATTCCTTTCACTACTATACTATTTCATACTATTTCACATTTCGTCATACAAGAATTGGTTTGAACCAAGTCATTTTTACCTGTTCAAAGAAATTGAATCTAATCAATTCCCATTTACGCGGAAGTCGAAACCGTTTTCTTGGGAGTAGCATAATTGTTGGAGTAAATCTCATGCAAAATTAAGGGTTACGTTTTTTTTCGCGAAAAATAACTGCCAAAACTAAGAATAAATAAAAAAAATTTAAATGAACGAAATATGTAGTTACTGTGTGTACAGCAACAACAAAGGAATGCGACCGCGCAATTGGGCGATTTGCGCCGACTATTTCTATTCGGCGCGTTATTCGGGGTAACGTACTTGGGGGTTCCACTGTATTAATATAAGCTTTTGGGCGGAATACAACATTTCAACATTAAAACCGTATTTTCTTCTAACAGGTGAAAATGACTTGGTTAAAACCAATTCTTGTATGACGATTTGTATAACCGGTCTTGCTCATCACGAGCATTAATTATCAACTGATAAAATTTAAATCTTATCAAGGCTATTTATATGAAATTGTGTGTTAACAATTACAAGCTATGGTACAAAACACATTGGGTTTTATTTTTAAAGTATTAGTACCGTGAAAACTCCAAAGAAGCATTCAGCTACATGTCAGCCTCTGTGGTCTAGTGGTAAGAGCCTTGCCCTAGCGATCAGGTGGGTTCTAGTTCAAGTCCCATGAATTAAATATTAAATTTAGGTTTTTTCGATTAAAATTTATAATCTTGAACATGTTTTCCGATTTCCAAAATATTTGACACATTGGCTGTCAGCTATTATGCCAGATATACACTTTTTTGAATTATAAAATACATATAAAAAAAGAGCGCTTCATTTCACGCCCTATTGTCAGATATTATTATATTGAGTAGCGATGAAAGTTAGCCTCTTCACCGAGACGGAAAGGAGGCTTCGCCGCCACACTGCCTCCTTTGAGCGCAACGTAAACAACTCACAACAATGGCGGAAGTACATCCCGCGATCGCGTTAGTTTATACAATTCCTCTGATATTAAATCATTCACTCAGAGAAGCAACGACAAGATATAATATCTTACTCTACTAACATTCATGGATTACATTTTATTATATTTTAAAACATTGATCCATATGTAATGTGCTTAAATTTACAAAAAAATAGTTAAAATTTTATAATAATGTCACCTCCTAGAGGTGAATTTTAGAGTTCTAAGTGTGGAATTGCTGCCTTTTATTGGAGATTTTCAATATTACATATATACATATTTGGAAAAGACTTTTGGAAAGGGGGGAATTATATTCTGAACATTGTTCAAAGCGGAAATGGAGCAAAAAAAGGTTGAGAAACCTGGTATATAATGTCTGATCTTGTATGGCAAACGGGTTGGTTTTTAAATTTCCACCAGATAAAACAAAATAAGTCAATTAATATTTTAAAATATAAAACACAATTCATTTGTACTACTTTCACATATTTATAATGATCAGGACCGGTTTCGCTCATCACGAGCATTATCAACTGATGATAGTTGATAATGCTAGTGATGAGCGGAACCGGTCCTGATCATTATAAATATAATATATGGAAGTAGTACAAATGAATCGTGTTTTATTTTTTAAAATATAATGTCTTTCCACCTTAAAAGTGATCAATTAATATTATTTTTTAGGAAAACACGTTATTTGAAATTCGATCATGAAAACTTGTCGCGTAATATTTATATTTAATAATTTTTTTATGATATTTGGCATATTGTCATTTTATGAAAAAAAACCCCTGAATTGCTATTATTATACTACAATTGTCATAAAAGCAAAAGTAGACCATCACAATTTTAATGAAACATGCGAATAAATCAAATGTCTTAATCTAAATATATGTCTCTTTAATCGCGAGAAACTAATTCGGTGTCAACCGGTTTTAAGTTGAAATACTCATTTCAAACGCGTATCGAACTGATTGATTTGCAAATATCAGTGGATGCAAATACAAATTCTATCGTAAAAAAGAAATTGACGTATAAATTCGTTAGTTTTTCCAATTGTCTAAAAACCACCATTACGCAAAATAACACATTCAGTCAAAGAAGCCGAGACGAAAAATAACGAATTATTCATATCGTCAAAAAACTTTATGTACACGAGAGTAGCTTAAATTTTCTGAATGTAAAAACACACTGGTATATAAATCAAAATCTAGTACTTGTATGTCAGAAACGGAAATTATACAAACGTTGTGTGTAATGTATAACTGACGTTTAAAAAACCCTACGTCACAAAAACCCGTCACAGCCCGAGCTGTCATGACTCAAATGTCTAGTGGAAATGTGCCGCATCGGATATTTATATATTTTTTTTGTATTCGCTGTCCAAAATTACTTTTTATGATGAATGTTCTTCTATAGCTGAATGCGCGTGGGTGAATATGCGATATTTATCATTAATTCCTCGTTTTTATCAGTTCATAAATAAATAAAGAAATATACATGTAATATGACAGACTGCGAACTCCCTTATTGAACAATATTTTACTCTGAAATCAACGTATATAGTAGAATGTGGCTAATACAAAATTTTCCAATCAAAACGTCATTTTAGGCCAAAACAGGCCTTTTCAAAGTAAGGTAACAAATATATAAAATATATCTAGAAAAAGCTGTTTTAAGACATTATCAAGCATGGATACATTGGTATGTATTGGTCGTTACTAACTTTTGTGAGTAACGACCTGGATTTCACCCATCATTTTCAGGAATTCGTGTACACGGATGAACTCAAACTGACAGTAACAGTTGGTAAATAGTTTATATTTTAATATACATTTAGAATCGTTCGTGTCTTACGCTCTCCTCACGTTCAGTAGAAGGAAACAAAACCACCATAAATATCATTTTTAATTTAAGAATTAAAATCATTATTTACCTTAGAAATAAATAACCTTGCGATATAGTTAGTCTAAAGATGAGAAGATAATTGAAATAACTAAGAATTTTCGTAAATTTACAGCTGACTTTACAGAACAAAAATATTGTAACTACGTCTAAGAACTACATTGATACCTGAATTATTTGTGGCACTGATTTGATAATAATGAATTTCAACCTTAATTATTTGGAAAATAATTGCATAAACAATTACAAACTTATAGCTATATTTTGCAATTGCAGGTGGTCATGAGAACCAATTATCATTGAAATCTGTTTGAGTTTTGTTACAGTAAATATAGAAAGACGTATTATTGGAAGATTTAAATTTTATTGACTGCTGGAATAATTTATGATTATTTTACGAATTCATCTGACGTTTTTTTAACCAGATCCGCTCCCTATTCGGGGCATATGGCCATCACGCGGTTTTTCCAAGCTTCTGTCTCCCGCCAGTCTCCTCGCTTTCTCCCAGGTCATCCCAGAGTCCCGTAGCTCCACCGAATACATCTTATGGATGGTCATCAGCGGCCTTCCAGGGCGACGGAATCCATTTGGTTGGCAGAAGAGACAGGCAGGATTCAGGCTTCCCTGGGGCATCCGCAGCACGTGTCCAAGCCAGGTCCATCGTCACTTTTTTATTTTGAACGTAATAAGAGGCTGGTCCGGCCGCTCTCTTACCTCCGAGTTCCTGACAAAATCAAACCACCGTACCCCTAGTATTCGCCGCAAACACAAGTTTTCAAAGCACAGTATACGCTTACTCTGTGCCCTGGTGACGTGCCATGACTCGCAACCGTAAAGTATCACCGTCAGGATGCACGCGTTAAATAAGTGTCTCTTGGTTCTCATCTGTGGTCATCTGACGTAGAGGGTACAATAATGGGAAGTTTAGCGAGATTGGTAATTATTATAAAATTATTGTTGTGTACTCGTACTGCGGATGAAAATGTACAAAATTTGATGTTAAATTATAAACATATTGTGCAAAAATTGTCGGAATCTATATGTATATAAAAATGAATGTTTGTTTGTCCTCTATAGTATAGAGTCTATGCATTCCTTTACCAGTCAACCGATTTCGATGAAACTTTGGTGAGTTGTTGTGCACACATCCGTGAAAGTTTTTAAAGAAAAAAATTTAAATCTAAAAGAAAAACTCAAATACGTACAAACACCGACATCTCGGAAAAACCTTCTGATTATTTGTGTACCCAAAAGCACTTCAATAAACAAAATTAATATAAGGTACTAGAATAATAATTAGAATTGGGTACTCAATATTGCTTTATATATATTATAGTTTCTGTTATCATCGATAATAATAACATCACATTTGAGAGCATAATATGTCTTACGATGACTGTTTTTAGGTTAAAAGTACGAGACATAATACACTATTTACTGTTCTACAAATTTTTGGTCAAATAAACATCATTTTTTGGATGGCCTACCTAATAAAGTCGTCGCTCACATTCCCAGCGGTTCTTGTGTAGATTTTACCATTTTTCTTCGGCACGAAAGAAAACACTGACTTTGTTCAGTGGTACCCTTCAAAGTTTAACGTAGAACGGTAAAGGTAACTCAACGCTAAGTCTATATTGAACAATGGAATTTATGTACTTTGCCAATTAAAAACCAGACATCACCTATATAAAATACCTGCATAGTTTTAGAAAATTTGTAAGGTTTCATTACTTAACCTTCAAGCACCGATTTAAAAAATATATCTACAGTTTTAAGTGAACTTTTATAAAATGTAAAATAATATACAGCTTAATATTTTACTTTCACGAACAAAAATATGTTATTTTTAATAATATATGTAAACAGATTTTTTAATTACTGGTTAAATAATAAAACTGCTTGAAAGATTATACATCAAAGTTTAAGTGAAAACCAACATTTGAATCACATATTTTGAGTCCATCAATGGTTGATAGTAGAAATAGCATGTGAACTTCTTAAATAGTAAAATTCATACCGAGATATATAACGTAACAATGATTAATAAACAGTATATAAGTACAATATGCGAACATACTTTTCTTCATGATCTATTCGTTAAGGGTTTTCTTACGTTTTCCCTACACAAAAAAATGAACTGAAAGAATCGTTTAACAAAAAGAATATAAAGTCTGTGTCCACCCTTGTAACTAAATTAGCTAAGAAACCAGGAGCACGCTTCGCAGACTCCGCTCTAGATTCAGCAGAAGTTATTAGAAAGCAGTACAACGATAGCCCGCCACTGATTTCTATGGGGACCACACAATATTATTTATTAGCCCGGGGAACTTATTTCGACACGTTCTTCCCAGGGTCCTTAATCAAATAATGCAGAAATATTTTTTATCGGCCAACTTACTTAGGCAAGCTGTTCTCCGACTTTGGTTTTTAATCAATTTATTTTCCATAACATTTATTTGTGTTTGTTTTATTATTACAATATTTATATTTCCTATAAATCAATGTCGGCGTCCGTGGTGCAGTTGGTAGCGTCGCTGGCTACGGTTACGGATGTATCGGGTTCAATCCCCGGTGCGGATGGTTTTCATAGATTGATCTTACAATCGATTTATGGATTTCTGTTCGTAGTCTGAGTCCTCCCTCCCACCTATCCCATCCTCACGGGGCGTAACGAGAGCGATTACCCAACCACTAGTCCTGTCCTAGTCCTATCCTTCTATCCCTACTCTCTTCGAAAAAAGAGGGGTTGAGCAACTGACTATCAATCAGTTCTCGTAGAAAATTTCTGTTAAGATACCTCAGTTAGGAGACCATATGCTCCACATTGGGAGCGGACATGGATTTAAAAAAAAAAATCAAACTCAACTTCGTAAGTCGTTTTGAAATATTTACGTAAGTGTAAAGCATTGTATTAAATGTTTATAGAACGAACAGAGATTGTCCAAAAACAATTTTTTTGTCAACTCATAAGTAGGGCTTGCAATAAATAATTCCCCCATTACCGTTTATTTACCGGTACATGAAAAAGAATAAGATGTGGATTAAATGATTAAAATATTACTGTATGTGGCTTCTTTTACAAAAAACGGAATCCTAGATTGAAACGTAAATAATTTAAAATTATACTCAAGTGAATAATGTCATATAAATACATACAATTTTCTTAATAAGTCACCAGTATGACCAGTAACAATAACAATGTGTGTTTCAATGCCGCCATAGTTAAAAAACAATACTGAACAACTAAACACACTCAAACTTTACTAATCTGTCCGTAATCCACTATTATTTGTTATATTCATTTTTAACCTTCTGTCCGTACCGGAACTTGAACCCGAGACATCCGTAGCCGAAGTCAATAATGTTGAACACTGCACCACGGACCCAACAATTCCCAATGGGGAGTTTTCGATGATTAACCAGTAAAACTGCTTACGGGTAATGCAAACTCTACTCGTAAGCAAGTAAGACGAAATGTAAGAAAGGCCAAAAATAGTCTGTGATACATTATAGTAAAAACAAAATCGATTTCACCGAATAGGAAATCATTTTTTGCTCTCATAATTCATTTTTGAATCCTCACTCAAATCAGGGTTGAAAAAAGTTCAAATGCTCACCGATCAAGAAGTGAGTCTAGCAGAAAAATACTTTCGCTCCTTATCCCTTTCATTGTTATGTATGAAAATATTTCGATGATACAAAACACTTTCACAAATATTGTGTACTTATTTTTTTCATTTTTATGGCTATAGAGAATAAAGGAAAAGTAAACACATGGCTCGTTAGCGATGGAACCAAAGTGGAATGTCAGTGACCTCCCGAACCTCCCTTGTCAGAGGACCCTTTACACGGGAACAAGTGTATCTCGCGTGTTCCCCGTTCTGCCTCCGCTTTACCGGCGTAACAGGGTAAATGGTATGTGAACCACTGCGTGCGGGCGAAATGATAAACGACTTTTGGCGAGCGCACTACGCCAGGATCACGGTGCCGTTTTCAGATATATCATTGTTACTCATATAAAGGTTAATATCTGGCGCAATCATCAGGTGAACATTTGAGGGCTCTGGAAACAATGGCGGCAGTTTTAATAATCGGAAAATTAATAAAAATGTTTTATTTCTTTTTCATTGGTAGAACTTCTGAAAAAAGTAATGTCACAGCAACCTTAAGACAATAGGGGGCTTTGGTAATGTCAAATGTTTTTATTAGTATTATCTTACTATTTTAACATAATTTACTTCGTTTTTTTAAATATATCCATTTTATGATTTAAGATATCGACTGAGGGTGCTTGATAGAATTTCAATATCAAATTTGAATTATTGAAATTTTGTACATTTCAATGTATTAGAAGTCATGTCAATTTGAGTTCATTCACGTGCTCGAATACCCGAAGATACCGAAAGACATTGGTATGGGTCATTAGCGACGAAATACGTCGAAATGTACAAAATTTTAACTATTCAAATTTTCATAAAGAAAGTTTAATTAGGTTGAAACATCAAAGTATTAAGTTTTCTTAGAAATTTTATTAGGTAGTTGATAGCCATTTCGGCTTAACGCCATCGTCAGAACTATACTGAAACTTATTTTAGCTTTGCTATATACATTTAATGTAAGAGATATACAATACAATCTCATCTCAAGTATTCCAACGTCACAACATTTATTTCATCATAACAATACATAATGTGAATACGTGAAATGACATGATAATTCGACGTTGTTTTGGCCAATTGAAGTAACCCTTAAAATTGAAATTGTAACGAAAACATTATATAGTGAGTTGCGCTACGAATCTTTGAAATGCACTTCTGTAAATTTTCGTGTTTGCAGATACGAGATTATACGTAAAGATTGTCCGTAAATTAGTGGCTTACATCAAGTGGGAGGGTCCAAATTCGTAAACCTAAACCAATATAAAATGATCTTTCCTTTCCAAAAAGTGGTCAATTATTTTTTCTAATTTTAATCATGTGGTCTTTAAAATGAGATTCAATTCAACTTGTTTCGTATATTTTTGAGGGTTACTTCAATTGGTCAAAACTTCGTAGATATTGTCTATTTCTTCTAAACGGTACATTTAGCTAAGCTAAAGTATAGTTTTCACGATGCCGTTAATCCGAAATAGTTATCAACTGCCTAATCAAATTTTGTAAAACTAAATACTTTGATATTTTATCCTATTAAAATGGAGTTCAACCGATTCAATCGATAAAAAATAATTAATCTTTGCCGAAGTTCTAATGTTGAAATGTTTTATGCTGTCATTTTATATGAATTATTAAAATAATCATCTACGCCGTATCGGTGAATTATCGATTATGTAATATTTCATTGTTATTCAATGTACACAACAAAACGAGTACCACTGTTTCAGAGCATCACGTTTGCGCTCCAATACTCGTACCAAAACTTTCATACCCCTTTCCTAATAACGGGGAAATACTCCTGGTACATCTTCCAGTCGCGTATTACATTATCAGTATTATTTTTCGGTAGCATTTTCACACGTGCAGTGGAAAAATGCCGTGCCCGTCCGTATCCAACATGGCCGCGGCGTGGGGCGCCAAAAAATAGGAAATACAATATGATTTATTGCAACCTGTTCACCGAGGGCGCCGCTTCGAGTCTCGCGGAGAGCCAAAAGCAATATCCGCAGAGTAACGGCCCAAGTTTCACTTTCAGACCTCCCCAAACTATTACATCCCTGCAATTCGGGAACATAGTGCAAGTCTGCCTTTGCACATGTTTCAAGATATATGCGACGTCAGTATCGCATTTCTTGTAAAAATTGCGGTCTGATTATATCCGACTCTCTAAGGTGGTCGTAAAACTGTCAATTGGGAACCACCCGTACCTAGAAAATGTATTTTTGGTAACTCGTGTGAGAAATATTACGTATAAATATGGAACAAAAATGTGGTTTATTGTTACATACAAATGTAGCTATAGGAGCTAGCTGTACGGACCAAATCAATCAGCAACCATTGACAAACATTATATCAACATGACTGGCGCCAAAGAAAAGGGACAAATGATTTATTCACATGCTGTAAATGTATACAAAAAAGTAACGACAAAAATAAACATACATAAAATAAACCACACGAAAACAGCAATACGATCTAATAAGCATTTTTTGAAGACATGACTGAAACCTTTAATATGCAAATATTGTAAATCCAGCATTCTGCTAACATTATGATACTGGAACAAATTTGTGTTCGAATGTCAATAAGACATGAACCGAGTAGATAATAGTATTAGCGTTCGACCGTATTCGCTTCTTATATGGAGCATATGCGCCTTCATGATTTCCTGTCACGCGCCAATCGCTTTGTGTCCTCCCATAACATGCCAGAGTCCCGTAGTTCCGCCAAGTACACCCTGGGTACCCGATGGTCTTCCAGGACGCCGGAATCCCACCGGTCGGAAGAAGATGCAAGCAGGATTGAAGTTTTCCGGAGGCAACGTGACCCGGTGTAGATAATAGAAGATATAAAGTAATACAATCATGGAAAAATAAATAAACTATCGAATTTACATCTTTACATGATACTCATTATTTTATATTCCACTATCGGCAATGGAAATATCCCATTTTTTAATATTTGCCTAGTTACTTACTTTTAAGGTGTTCAATTGACAATTCTTGGTGGAAAGACATTATATTTTAAAAAACAAAACACAATTCATTTGTACTACTTCCACATGTTTATAATGATCAGGACCGGTTTCGTTCAGCACGAGCGTTATCAATTGATTCAGTTGATAATGCTCGTGATGAGCGAAACCGGTGCTGTTCATTATAAACATGTGAAAGTAGTACAAACGAATTGTTTTTGATTTGAAAAAAATGCCTTGCTTCATTGATTGTTTAATTTAAGACATCGACTGAGGGTGTTTGATGGAATTTCAATATCAAATTTGAATTTTTGATATTTTACATTGATTGTGTTAGGTCTTAGAAATAATTTTGGTTAAAATTAATATTTAATGAGTTACTGTAAGATTCTGAAACATTGTCGTGACGAACGGTATGTCCTTTTAAATGAACGTTTGGAAAACGTAGTTTCTACTCTTTTAGTCTGTTCTTTTTCTCCTAAAGCTCTGCATTATATTATTATATATGCAGCTTTTTTGTTTGTTCAGCGCTACGCCAGTGGCTTTTTGCCATTTTGCCGCTTCCATGCTTGCAACGCTGTGCAAAATGTTAGATGACACTTAAGGTTTCACAGATCCCGCTCTGGTGGCTCACTATCATCTTGCAGTTAGCTTTAACGTTAACCAGATTCACGTTTCAGAGTGCGCCGAAAATGAAAAAGCATATTATTATATCGAGGTTATACTGACTGAACGCATTAAGTCAATATAACGCCATCGTCAGAACTATGCTTAAACTTGTTTTTGCTTAGCTATGTATACTGTTGAGAAGAGATATTATGTCATCTCACTTGTTTTTAAGTTTCCCTGAAAAAATTAGATCTTGCAGATATCCGATTTTGGAATGGAAACGACCAGTGGTGTTGTAATAAATAAAACAATAGGAGCGCTGATTAATTTTAATATTTTAATACCTTCTATCCGCTGTGATCCAATTTCCGCACCGACAATACTGACTTGTCTTTGGGATCGATAACTATCCATGTGGTCACTGAATTACTTAAAGGTCGAGTTTATTTTTTTCATTAGTATAGTTATCTCGTAGTGTATTTAAATTCGTTTATGGAAACCATGTGGAAACATATATCACGACATCACAGCTGTGTTTGTTTGTTTTTTGCACATTTGAAATAAACAATATTTTCAACGGAAAACATTTTTGGGTCCTAAAAAAATTTTAAAAAGTACAATTTATATTACGCAAAAAATCCAAATCGTCTACAAAAAAGTGTGGGAGTGTCAACCCCACGCGCTCCTACCCACTACACCACTGTAAATGACGATATATTATGTAGATACATGTCGTTTTATATAAATTCAATATTTCGTATATTCCAATACATTATGTTCTCGATAACTCAAATTTCATGGACCATTTATTACCCTATCGGTAATTTGGTATTGACAAAACAATATTTTACCATCGCCCTACAAAACGACCGCATTTACTTGCAGGCGCATAGATCATTTATTTAATAACACAATAAGATAACATCCGCGGCGCAGTTGGTAGCGTCGTGGGCTACGGCTACGGATGCCTCGGGTCAATTTCCGGTGCGGACAATTTTGTTGTCTAAAAAAAAACTCCCTCCTCACCCACCGATCCCAACCTCAAGGGACGTAGCGAGAGCGATTAACTAACTACTAGTCTTGTCCTAGACCTATCCTTATATCCCTACTCTCTTCGATAAAGAGAGGTTGAGCAACTGAGTAACAAACAGTAGTCATAGAAAAATTCTGTTGAGATACTTCCATTATGAGGTCATATGCTCCACGTTGGGAGCGGATATGGAAAAAATGAATAAGATAAAAAGTTCTTAATACCGATAAACAGTTCTTAATACAAATTTTTTTCAGAATAATTCTAGTTATCCAATCACTAATTTAGTCGGTGCAAATTAAACAATTTTAATAAAATATTTTTGAATATTTTAAGATATCAACTAGAGGGTGCTTGGTGGAATTTCAATATCAAATTTGAATGGTTCAAATTTTTTAGATATCCCTAAATTTTGTCATCTACTACCCGGGTTTTACCTTTCCGCAACTTCAGGCATTTCTGTTTACATGGATGAACTCGATCTGGCAGTATCAGCATTAGTTTATATATAAGACAAATTATTGAATACATTGACATGTGAATTAATTTTAATACTGATTTGATAATAATGAATGTGAACCTCAATTGGGAAATAATCGCATAAACAATCACAAACATGAAATCATAAGAAGCAATTATACAATATAGAGATACCCAGTGATTTTCAATTGGTGGGGCTTGTTAGGTAAATTTAAATTTCAGATGACGTATTGTAATAATTAATAATTTTAATTGCTGGAAAAATTTGTACGGAACTAATTAATACGAATAGCAACACAGACAACACTCAAAAGTAAGCATAGACAGTCTTAAATTACGATAAAAATATACGTCAATAATCTGTCACACTCGACCTAACGAACAACTCTGATTAGCTGCCGCTTCAACTTATGGTCAGTCCCTTCAAGTTAGCAATACGATTACTAAAAATGTATGGTTATTTTACGAATTCACCTCACATAGAGGGTACAATAGAGTGTAATTAGAGCGAATGTTATTCGATTAGTAAATTTTTAAGGTTAGATCGATTTTTATAAGATTGGTATTTTTTTGTAATTATTATTGGTAAACTTATTGTAATTGTTATGTTGAAGTAGCCTCAAGAGTTATAAAATATAGTTGACAGCTATTTCGGCACCTCGCCTTCGTCATAAATAGTTTCGTGCCAACACTCTGACGTATGTGGTAATAATGGAAGAGAACAAAAATTTATACACCATACAAATTTCATAGAAATAAGAATGAAGCGCGCTCTGTTAAAAATACGTTTATTATAGTTAACCTTAATATTTAAAATTTCATTTATGTAGTAGATATTTTCATTTATGTCACGTAGACCAAAAAACCATAAAAGACTCTTTGTTAATTTGTCTTCATGTAAAATTTCGCTCGCGAATATCGCGTTGTAACAATACATCATCCTCGTACTGAAACGAGTGATTCACAATTCAAAATGTAGGCATACTATTTTCGCATCGCCTCCGTCTAATATACCCCTAAAAGCTATAATCGAGAGTAACGGCCTGTTAAAGTTTACTCCAGCTCCTTGTAAAATTTTTGTTCCCACTGTTTCCTACCCTTAGATATGTCAGGCAGTGTCGCGCGGGAAAGTTGGCCGTAAATTGAATCCCCTTTACAGCCCCTAACAGTCCTATACTGTCAAATCTGTGTAATATATAAATTAATGGACGCTGATATACTGGTATTAAAATTTATATTGCGTTACGTTTATTAGTAAATCTGGTTTTCCTTCGTTATTTTGTCAGTAATGAGTAATGCAATTACGAATAACTACGATGTATTTGTTTATACATTGACGTGAATTATTCCTTTAAACTACGTTGAACTACAGCGTGTTTTGAAAATAAAATGAATTAAAAATCACTTGTTGTTATGATGTAGTATTAATTCTCTAGATTTTCTTCACAGACCTATAAATATGATAAAATGTTAACATTGGGATCAGATTTATAAACATCGGAATTTCAATGGTAGAAATCTTATCGTAGAAAAAATAAACAAAAAAATTGTGAAACAACTATTTTTTGGAAAATTTACGTATTATATTAAATCAGATGGCGTGAGCTATCAATCAATTTATATAATTCTTGTGGAACTAAATACCTTTACCTTTACCTAATTATAATAAAGTCGTACTGAGTACATTTTTATGAAATATACTATATGTCTTTCATAACCAATTTTCTGTTGACTCAATAAACTATAAGACTTAAAATGTAATAGTAGTGAATATTTATTGAATTTTAGTTCGAATTTATAATATTAATATTTTATTTATACACATTACATTCATTAATTTTAAAAAAATACCTAGTTTATTATCCAATATAGCAAGATTTGTATAAAAGATATGGAAAGAACGTTTTGTAAAAGTGACTCATCGAGTGTGGTGTATAATTGAAATATCCATGACCGATTCGTTTTACTTCCGAGACAAACCCAAAACTATTATCTATATGTATATTTGAATATCATAAACCCACTCCAACTGGTGACCTCAATCTATGATACGAAATACAACTAGGCGCGACACTGCCAATACCTGGTGCCTAACCGATGTACGACTTTCTAAGATACTAGAGTCAACATCATTTTCCATGAGACATATAGAACACCCGGGGGTTAATGTTTTGTACGCATGTATGTCGTAGAACTCGTAGCACTGTATCATGTTCCCTGTGTCTAATCTTCATCGACGTTTTAAATTTTCCTCTCACTGTCATAAGGTGAACACATTATTTTCATGTTTTAAGCGTCACTTACTATTCATATTCAAAGTTATTCAAAGAAAATTATTAATAGTAATATTAATAATCTTGAATACTTCAACATAACTCGGTTATATTAATATTTAATTCCTTACAACATGAATTTCATAAATTTAAGTATGTCATAAATTTAAGTTGTTAAATTCAAGACTGCCTCAGGCGACACAAACCCTAGCTACGCCACTAGGTGGTAAATTTCTTATCAGTGCGAATGATATAATTGATTTTCAGAAATAGAAATAGAAGTCTCTCTAAATTTGATGAAACAAACACTTAAATTCTCATCTACCGTCTTTAGCCGCTCTCGCTTTTTTGATTTCATTTCCAAACACCCCTTATGAAAAACCAAAGCGTCTAGGCTGTGAGTTTTAACTTCTAATTTGTCTTCATTTGTCGTGATAAACCTGAGACTTCTTGCGGCACATTAGTGTGCCCTGGCACACAGTTTGGCAGGCACTGGTTTAACGGTACGCATAAACTGAAATAAATATATATTCATTTATCTTTGAGAATTCCTTCGCATGCATACGATGAAGTCAGTAATCAGTATTTAGTTGTAGGTATTTTATTGATATTTATTCGAAAGATACGTGATTCTCAAATAAAATAGACGAAAATAAACGTTTAAATATGTTATTGCGTAAGAATAAATCCTAATAAAACCCTCGGTATCTTGTGTTAAGTGAAGACGTATGGTCTTCATAACTTTTCCCGTTTCGATGGCGCTTTCTTGGCGACAGGTGTCGAAGCTTTCCCATTAAACGTTGGCGCGCTCAAAGCTATGGACTTGGTAAATTTTCCCAAAGTTATAACCGTAAGATTAATATTTATGAAAATGAAACCTGCCACCCAAAATCATTTGCAATGCTCAGATGCTATACAATATGGATGAGTTTACCCGATATTATATTGCCGATAAACAATAGATGGAAAATATTTTACCATCGCAGGAAATTCAGACTGTTTTCGAATATTAGTTGTGGATATAGTGTCCCACTGGCCGAAATGAATAGCTTGCTAATATGCTTATATAAATCTATTTTTGATGAACTGTAAAGAAAGCTTTCTTCCGCTGGATTGTGAAGATTCGTATTACATATTGTATTAATAAAAATGAAACACGCTTTTTTGTACGAAATCCACAATTTCTTAATTATGAACTCCGAATAAGTTATTAATAAACATTATTATTCATCAATGTATGTAAATAGATCTCTGTACATGTGTTAATTTATTATTAATTGATTCATGGTGGAAAGGCATTATTTTAATAAAACTGAAAAACACTTTTTTGTACCAATCCTACTAGTTAATGATCAGGACCTTATTTCACGCTTCGCGAGCACTTCAAATTAGTGCAAACAAATTATTGTTTTATTTTTATAAATATTATACTTTTCTATAAAGAATTGACAGTTAACACATTAAAAAGAGAATATATTGTAGATAGAGCCACACAGGCTTTTAGGGTCGAATGGATGGGAGGGAGTTTTAGACATTACAGACATCCAAGCCTTCAAACAGAAATCAAATTATGAAACACCGTAATGGGATTCGAACCCGTGAGATCCGTAACCGAAGCCAACGATCTTGAGCACTGCATCACAGATCCGACTCGGACTCACAAACCACAAAATATATTGTATAAAGCCGAAATTTCAAGATTTTAATATTTTTTGTTATGTAAAATCTTGCCTTAAAACTTTTGTGATAGCTTTTACACAGTGTACACACAGCGTTTTCCTCAGAAGCTGGTGATGTTTTAAATTCCGAATGCATATTTATTGAATCAAAAATTTTTACACTTTATATTCACGCAACATCAAAAGACCCCTTTCAATCATCCCTTTCTTCTGCTCGGGCACACATCTCAAGGGGTAAGAAAAACATTACGATTTTTTGTACACGAAAGGCAGCGAAATATAATGCAAATATAATTTCAGCTTCTACGTCCCTCGCTCAAGTAAAACACACCCACCGAAACGCATTAGCAAAAGAAACAAAAGTTAGCTACCTCGACGATAAAGCAAAAGTGTGCGTAAGAGGATTTTTTTATATACGCGCTAAAACGTCCCAGTCCAAATAAACGGAGCAACAAATACTTATTAAAATTAAAAAAAAAAAAAAAAACGATAGTAAAATAAAAAATATTGTAAAAAATATAGGATACGATATAAATCCCGTTTTAAGCTCCTTGAATTGCTCGTTTTTTTTATTGTTCTTTATAAATAAAACTCAACTATAGGAACGGAACGAGACAGCAAAAACGTAGTAGAAACTTTAAATTGTTTTGTTTAAAGTAACTGCTTTCTAATTTCTCTTATTTGTTTCGTTACTGGTTTAATTATAAAGATTTTTTTATATTACGTGATCTAAAATGTTTTTTTAATCTCGTTCTTTTAATGTTCTTTCATGTCTAAAAATCGATTTGCAATTTATTTCATTTATCCCAGAATAATACGGTAAAAAAATAATTTTACTGCACAAAGAATATCTAGACATCTTCACACCGCTCATTTTAAGATTCAAAATATCATTAATTTTATTTTAACCATGTCTTGGAAAATGTGTAGTTGTTAAACACCTGTTTATAAAACGTATGCCACTAGTATAAATACAAATCAATAATATTTGTTTTTTCGTCACCATTTGAGTATTGCTTTTCCCATTATTCGGATATGTCTGAGTAATGAACTGGACATTCGATATACTTACTATTAGTCCATAAGCCATTTCATATCATATTTACCTTAGAAAGGCAAAATGACGTAACCCTCAGTGCTTTCAATACATTTTCAGTCGATATGCAATGATGTCGTCAACTGGATGCAAAACTAGTTTAACTTTTAATTAAGTTTAAGTTTTAATATTTCGATTGATTTTCGTTATTTATCCGAAGTCTCCGTAAACAGGGACATAAACTTAAATCTTGAAATAGTTCTCCTGGAAAATTTAAGAAATGTCAGTTAACTTAGTTCTCGACAAAATCATACAAAAAATATAGTTTTACTTTTCCACATGCAATTTAAATCACACACTCATATACCTTAAACACATACCCTTGTCACAATCTAATCGTACCTAGAACAAGAACTAGATCGTCGGCATAGTCTGATCTATTTTAATTCCATTGTATTTTATGGATAATAGTTATATTTACTGAGGTATATAAACACATATTCAGCAATTATATTAATTCCTGTTATTAATGTAAGATATCTTTCGCAATAAAACACTCGTGTTCCATAATAGATAGCCATTGTTTACAAAATCCAAGAGTTATTACCGACCGTATTCACGGCAAGATTTTCGCGCTAAACTTTCAGCAAATTTCACAGTCGAGCACTCGGGGAACCCCCGGCAAATAAATTGCCTCGTTTGTTACCACCCTATTGGTGGCTTGAGATTGGAGGCTGGTAGATGGAAACTGGAGAGCGTCTTCAGATCTTCAGATCTTCACCACACCTTTCTGACTTCTCTGAGTGTTTATTTTTATTTACAACGCCATTTGTTATTCGCCACCCAAGTGCTGAGAACGCTTTTATTAGTAATTTGCGGGAGAATAGACGATCGAAAGAAAACCTATTTGTTCTCATATATTATTCAGATTCAAAGAATACATTAAATGGTTTGATGGATACCTGATTGATGGGCAAACAGTCGTGTATTAATTGTTAATGGTCGTTTTATTTAATGATTTCGAATAGATTTTTTTGACGAGCTAAACCGGCCCTAGATAATTATTATGATATACAAGTGTCGAGTAATTACTGTAAAAAATGTATTTTAGTAAGTCATAATATGTGATAATATTTACGTTTTTTGATAATTATTGGCTATTAATTAAAGTTTATTTTTAAAGTTTTTAAATGATCATGTATAAATGAAACTTGATTTAATGAATTTTGTACATTTTCATTATTTTCGTCACGACCCAGGTTTTGCCTTTCGGCATATTCAGGCATTCGAGTACACGGATGAACTTGAACTGACAGCATTGGAATGTACAAAATTTGGATGATTCAAATTCCATCAAGTACCTTTAGTCGACATCTTTATAAATGAAACGTTAAATATATAACCAGACCAGAGTCATGATGTCACGTTTAGCCGAAACGTCGTGGTCTAAGTATTTTAAATTTGCTTAAAAATATTGAAATAGCCTATGGCACAAAATGTGTTTTCAGTTTAAGAAACGCCGTATAATATTTTTTTTCATTTAAAGTGCTCAGAAATTTCAGCGTGTGTATCTGGAGTAGACACGAAAACACCATTCCAGACACTCCATCGCTGGTTGTAGATCATGTTCTTTATGCTTTGGCGAAAATTATTATAATTACCAAGCAAAATTGTAATTACTAAGCTAAGAAATGCCTTAAATGTAATACTAAACTTTTAACAAAAAACTTTAAATTACCGTTAAAAAAACAAATTAATGGTTTCCTCTTGACGATGATAATTACGGTCTGGTATTCAGTTGTCTATGAAGTGCTGTACACACGCTATAATTATGTTTACCCATCCAAACTAGGTCTTAGTATTTTATACGCGTGTCTTTCAAACAAAATGTGTTCATCTGTTTATGATTTATCACATTTCATCATCTGTTAGTTTGAATAACATCTTTCATAGACTCAAAAGGAAACGAGGAGCATGTGTCTTATGTCTCTTGTCTATGGAATACATTGAATATTATTAAGTGCCCGCTGTCTTTGTTCGTTTTCGACAGCCATATTAAAGTACAATTTTGAAAAAAGAATACTGTAGAATAAATTTATAGGTGTTTACTTTTTTTTACTGCCAGCTATCTACAGTTTGTCGAATAATTCAATGGAAAAATTGACGGAGAATAAATATTTAATTATTATATGATTTAAGAGTCAGTTCGAGTCCATTCGTGCGCTCGACTGCCTGAAGATGCCGAAAAGCGAAACCCGGATCGTTAGTGACAAAATACATGGAAGTGTACAAAATCTGAATAATCCAAATTTATTTAATTATTGTTTAAGAAGTCAGGTTTTTCTAGAATTTATTTGATAATGTTTCGAAAATTATCCGTCATTTGCAGATAAATGAATCACAGTAAAACATTATATTGTATATATTCAAATACTGCTCAGTGAAGTAAAAAAAAAAAATGGTCGATGAATAAATGTTACCAGATAGAACGAATTAATTACCCATTCACGTTCCAGTTTTGAAAATTAGCATTCACAAAAATGGCCGAATATCGCGTCATATATAACGACGCTTGTTGACAGTTGATTATTCTAAATTTAAAATTCGCGCGCTCTGTGATATAATGAAAGATCCGGCAGCGTCAAAATTACGATGGCCAAAATAAATGTTGGTTATTCGCGTTCCGGTCCCCATAATGTTGCAGCTTTTTGTCTGTTTTTTGCCATTGTCTCTACAGGTCCTTAACCCGACCCAAGCAAACAAGCGAGAATATTAATTGCCATACTGAGAATCCCCCTTTATTAAAAGTATTATAATGCAATGGTTCAGTGAGAGCGGACCCTTTCTTACATTTTATTATTCGACCTCATCATAAAATCACAGACCTTATTAAGTTGAACTAACTATATACGTATTCTAATACGCCAAATAAACCAGAATTTAATCAGGATTTATTTCTTCAACGACATCTACTTATACCGAGCTTATGATTGCGTCAAGTGGACCATGTAATCTATCATTAATGGAGATGAGGAAAAAATCCACTCGGCTCCATCTTCTTATGGAATCAATGGCATATGAATGTAAAATTACAATTGGTAACTTAGTTATTTCACTGGCTTTGTTACTTAATTCAGGCGTTGCGTTTCTTTAAGTATAACTAAGTTACCAACTTTAATGTTATATTAAAAATGAATTTCCACAAAGTTACCGCCGACCCCATAAAAAATATTAAAGCCAAATGAACTTTGGAATGAGAGGACAAAACATTGACATCTTTAATGAATAAAATAGTGATGTCCAGATAATAATTATTAGGTATGCAACAAGATTTTCAGTGGTCTCAGGAAAAAATAGGCCACGCTGACTTGATCTAAACTAATACCAACTTTGAGGAAAGCTGGTTTTTCCCTCTACCACCCGTAGTATTTTTGAAGCCAATGTTTCATGACCGCCTTCCATAATTCTATCGATAAATTCATATACTATCTACCCCATATTCATATAGAGTGGATATATAAGGATATGGCTAGCACAGGGCCAGTGGTTAAATAATCGCCCTCGCTTTTTCTCGTTTTTATGATCGGATGGGTGGGAGAAAATTTTAGAAATCACAAAAATCGATGTCTTCAAACAGAAATCCATACATTGATTGAGAAGACAATTTACGAAACTGTCAAACGTCAACAAAAACAAAGTCAACGATGTTGACCACTGCACTACGGACACGACATTATTACATACATATTAGTTTGCATTGTTACATACATATTTTATAATTTAAGACATCGACTGAGGGTGCTTGATGGAATTTCAATATCAAATTTGGATTATTGAGATTTTGTACACTTCCATGTATTTTGTCACTAACGACTTGTTATGTTTATTGCGAATGATGGGGTTAAACTGTTGCATCGAAACATGGGGGATCATAAATTATTTTATCAAGAAATTTTGGAAATCAATAGAGCCCAGTTAAATTCCTTGCCAATTCTGAATGAGCAGCTGAACCTTCCTAATTCTCCGTTATTGTATCCTATATGTTGAAACACCTAACAGATGTCACTAAATGTGGAATGATTGTATATATTTACCCTTTCGTCGAATTGCATCCCGTCGAAACCCACAATGCTATTATAATTGTAAAATCACTGGTAATTCTAAAAGTAGTTGGAAAGCGGCAATTCGCCACTCTGTTAATGTGTTATTTACAAAATAAGGATTAAGGCAATTCTCGAAATGTTAACTCAGGTATCAGTGTGGCTCCTAGACGTATAATATTTTACCTCGTAAATAATATTTGTCGTATTTGTATCTTATATATAAACGTTAGACACTGCTTACTGTCTGTCAGTTCGAGTCCATTCGTGAACTAGAATGCCTGAAGATGCCGAAAGGCGAAACCCGGGTCGTTAGTGACAAAATACATGGAAGTGTACAAAATCTCAATAATCCAAACATACATATTAGTTTGCTTTGAATTGTGTATTACATATTTAATAAGTCATATCTGCATACTGTACACAAAATGACATGGATAAATAAGCTGGAGCCAACGATGTTGATCACTGCACCACGGACCCGACATAATTTAGATAATTATCAATTAAAATTCCAACATTCTTTTAAACGCTGAAAAAACATATACTCGAAGATGAGTTTCTAATTCTATTTTATTCCATTCACTTGTTAAATATTTTTTTCTACAATTAACACATATTTACACAATCAACAATATAACACTTGAAACACTGCACTCGTCCCGAGTTAGATGGGATTCTCAAAGCTTCCGACTTGGCATTTTATTGACGGTATAATCTGATAAATACATTCCCGTCGCACGTGAGCCCCAAGCAACCCTTTGTGGGAATTCGTACGAGCAAATTCTACTTACTTATCAAGTGAAATGGTTTTTTCTCTCAATATTTGAGCGCTGACAGCTGAAATCATAAAACTAACTTTTATGTCACAATGTAACACTGATGTCTCTTTCCTCGAATTATACAAAAGCGAATAATATGAATAACTAGTATTTATTACCCAGTTTCTTCCGGGATAGAGGGCGTTAACATTTAGACGTTGGCGTTATTTTAGTATAAGCTAATTTTGAATGTTGGGAGATTAAAATATCACCGCGAAGAGTAACGTCATAAAACACCCACAAAATATAGTCTATCCGTTAATAATAATATTAAAAGTTAAAACCTGAAAATATCACCGTGGACCCTACCTCGAGTAACACACACAAAATATAGTCCATCAATTAATAATATTGTTGAAAGTTGAAAATAGCACCGTTGGCCTACAGATGGCAACCAGAATGACTAGCTATATAATAACTTTTAACGTGCTAACTGTCAATTCTTCAAATAAAAAAGTTATGTCATAATATACTGTTTATATTAGATGATATAATATCGTCGCTCTTATGGAAGAAAAACACTAAATCGAAAAATTACATATTGAGTTAGTTATATCAAAATGTTCCTTGTTTCAATCTCTACCGTATGGAAGAACACACTTTTTTATGAGTTATACGTTTACTTATTAACAGTTTTGTACAAACAAACAAAATGAAAAAACATTTGACAAACTTCAGTGTCCAATTACTCAAAACTAGCACTTTTCGATTTAGTGTCTTCTTCCAGAATGACCACAGTATAATAGCTAAGTTTAATAATAATTATGTTCAAACATATATAGGTCTAACGATTTCATGATGCCGAAATAACTATAAACAAACTGCTAAAATTCTTGTAGAATTTTATTATCTTTACCCTATAAACTATAGATATGTCTTCCGACAATCGTTCTTAAACTAATTAAATTACTATTGAATAATGTTAATGGAATGTAAATATTTTTTATAGCGTTCAGGTTCTGAAGACTAAAGTGCATCCAAGTAAAGTTCGTAATCGCACCTCCGTCTCGAATAGTATGCGCTCAACAAAAAACGAACTTTTACCGTAGTATATACTCTATTTCAGTGTTTCGCAACCTTTTTTTGCTGCATTTCCCTTTTCACCGATGCTCGGAATATAATTCCCTCTTCCCAAGATAATCGAAGTCTTCCTCAAAAGGTGGTTTTCAAATATGCATATATCGTCGCTGTTCTGAAAGAAAACACTTAATCGAAAAAAATTCATGTTGATTTAGGTATACCAAAATGCTTCTTATTTTGAACTCCACCGTACTTAAAAAAAGTTTTGTACAAATAAACTAAATGAAAAAATCTAGCATTTCAAACATTTGAAAAACCTCCATATGTTATATTGTAAAACCTTAACAACTCACTCTGGAACTCTAAAATTTCCCGCTGGTTGCGAACACCTGCTCTAGTTACTCTACCAAAGAAGAATTTCTCAGACTTCTGAGTGCATATTACTCTTTATCTCACACACTACAATATGTTCACATGAGACTGTACGCAGTGCTGTATTCGAGGGTATACAGGGATATACGGTGAGCTGGATTTACACGAAGAGAGGTCATAGGGCCTCTAGGCTATTCCGCTTATGAAGCCCCTGCGAAAAAAATGTCTACCAACCGTTCAAACTCATCTTTGGGACTAACATAGACAATAGCAAGAGGTCCGATTCATATTTTTTTCATCGTGGCACACAGAGAATTTATAAAAATCATAATCTAGTAGGTTAAAGGAACGGGGGGTGGTGGGTCTGGTGCTCGGGCGCTACAATAAAACTATTTATACCTCTTTCTTCCGAAAACGAGGGCGAAAACTTCGACAATTTTTTATTTTCATTTGAATATTAATAAATTAGAAACGTATCAATTGACTCTAGGGGGTTTTAAAGCCATATGCTTTAATCTAATTAGCTTATTGGTAAATCTGGCTCGGGATATACGCCGTCAACACTCAACGCTATATTTATATAAATATGGTATACCCTCTGATTGAATCGAAATATCAAACAAAAAATAAAATACTATATTGGTTTGTATATTTATATTCTAAACACATTTATGCCTCTTTTGGCTTTCGACGCAGCATGCCAACATTTAACCGTCATAAATTCATTTGCATCCTGAGTGCTGATTTATTAAAATAATTTACACATCCTGGTTTTTTTGTTTAAGTGTTATTAGGGTCCATAACTAAAAACGCACAGCGTTAATGACAATGATTCCTATAAATAAATATTCCTAGTCAATAACCGGCGGGCACGTTCGCTGGACGAGTCCATTTTTGACGAAAAGAGGTGGTTCCGACGATGCGGGAGTCTTTTTGATTTTATGTGTGAAGAGTCGATCACCAGCCTTCGAGTGGAGGGGAGCTGCCGGCCAGCGTGGCTAGCAACGTTGACGTTGTGGATTGTTTGTGTTTGTTTTGAAATTGGACTTAATTTAAAATCGTTAGTCGTGTCACTTGCATTATAACTTAAAGTAAATTCAGTTGTTAAGTAAATGTAAATGTAGATTCAATTGCATGTGTTAAGAATACTTTTGTGTATTTTTAAACCACTGCATCTTCGATTAAAAATAAATAAGTGTTGAACCGGATTTGAAATGGTGTTTGTTTGAGATCTCAACCCTTCCAGGACGTCAATAACTAGCCATCCGCCTCTCTTCGATTCGGGTCTTCTCAAATTATAATCCCTATACCCCATTTTTAATTTAATTAATTTTCCTTCCCTTTTCCAATCCACTGTACGGTATAGTACAATACGTGAATATGTCACGGGGTATTAGTATATGTTTTAATTGTTATCAATTAAAATTTCTTTTTTTTCCACAGGTGAGTTGCGGGTTAAGTAATAAGTATTCATAAAAAAAGCCATGGCAGAATTTGAACAAGGTAAGTTTTTATGAAATTACCTAATTCTTTCTTCTTCGTGGTCGTTCTCCTCGCTGGTGAGGGTCGCGAACCCTGCTTATCGCTACAACTCTGTATTCCTCGAAGATCCTTCGCCACTAGCTCCTGAAAACGTAATGTATTACTAATATTTCAATACAAATAATTAATTTTAAAACTATAATAAGTAATTTTTGGTGTTTTGAATCATTGGGTTAACTAGGGGAGGCTTACTCGAAGCCCTTTACAGTCGATTTTACACTATTTCGTCGTATTCTAGTTAAAATCAAAAATATGTTTAAATTTTAGTATACATTTCATACAACTTGTATTATACTGAAATGGTATTATCAAAACACTTTAATAAAAATTTTATAATTTAACTTAAATGGAAAATAGGCATACTGAGAAGTTTAAAGGGTACCAAAGTGTAGTTAAACCAATGCTATTAGTGTGCATACGAATATTAACTTAATAACCTATTATTTTTTCAGCTGAAATATCATAATAAAATAGAAAAAAAAACTCCATTTTTGATGCAATTTTTGTCACCCTTTAAACTAAAATGATTATTTTCAATCGATACTGCATTAATCAGAAGTCAAATTTAAATATAGGATATAATTTAATACATCGACTGAGGGTGCTTGATGGAATTTCAATATCAAATTTGAATTATTGAGATTACATGGAAATGTACAAAATCTCAATAATTCAAATTAAATATAAGAGTTATTGTTGAGAAGGAACAGAAATTGAATGATGCTTAAAAATAGGCTTATTTACCGGATGATATACGGCAACTTCAAGTTTATTTTTATTATAAAGTAAAAATTCTCCTGTATTTTATATATAAGTCGAATTTATATCAAATATATAACACAATAAATCAGGCGTATTGTTAAAAATGCCGTGCGTGCCTAAATCAAGTTTGTAAAGAAAAGTTCTTTGAAATATGTTTTTTCTTCTCCCTTTTATTTAATTCCCTTTTCGTTACAAGGAATGTATTATATTTGCAGTAGCTTTATTTCGATTTTGTTTACTCTTTTTTTCAAGCGAAATTATTAAATATTAATTAACTTTTAAAGAAATCTGACTCTGCAGATAAATAAACAATTGCGATGCCTTTTGATTAAAATTTATTCAACAAAGATACATCAAATCTTGATAAAAGGACGCATAAAAACTGCTACTTTAACTTTCATTCTGTACTTTTTGCTTCACTAAAATATACACGTCTACTTCTTATTTTGAGATAACTGCTACCAACGATGGCAATGATGTTCGCAATAATATTTTTGTTTATGTTGCTGCCCTGAAAAGGACTGGAGTTTTGATTTCCAAACAGGCTCTCAGAATCCTGTGCCACGACGTGTATCTTTAGCGAACTCCTCGCATATCTAAAATCTATCGTTGGAAGCAAATATGAAGAGGCTGATACCTCTCAGAGTGCCATTATTTTAGTATTCGCACTAAAGTATGATTTTCTTAATTAAATTTGCATTTACTTGATAGAATTCCGTTTTAACAAGATAAAAATAGCAAAAGTATTTAGTTCTACGACATTTTATCAGTTTATTGATACCTATTTCATGCTGTCGTCACAACTCTATTTAAATTTAATTTAGTTTAGCTATATATACTGTTTTAGAAGATATAAACAATACTTAAATTAAAATATTTTATCCTTTTTTTAAATTTTAAAATTAATTTAAAAAAATATGTATATCTGGCATTACAGTTTACAACCAATACGCCAAATATTTTGAAAATTGGAAAATCATACGAGACGAACTCGATGATAATTTAAAATTTAAAATTTTCTATGGATTCGGTGGAAACTTTGTGGAAATTCATTATTAATTTAAAATTGAAAAAAATCTAAATTTGGTATTGATCTTGCTAGGATTTGAATCAGCATCCACCTAGGTCATCCTCATCTCACTTATTCCAGTAAACTTTTATTTCAAAATTAAAATAGTTGATGTAATTACTAATTGTGTTTTTTGGAAAAGGAGCATAGATTAAGGAAACAAAAGGAACAAGAAATTAATACTTATGATGTAGATATATTAAGTCACAAAATGATTACTTAAGTAGTGAAGCACGTGTCACTCAATAAGTGGGAAAACAGGCCAACCAAATTTGTATTAAATTTAACTTTTCATCCCAATGGTACACTTTAATACGAACATAAACTATCAATATAAAACGCTGTAGTACTACTTTTGTTTTCAAAAAACACATGTAACGTCATAATATTGGTAATTAATACACTGAAATGCAGTTGGGCACATAACAGCTGCTTTTTGATCAGGTGGGACAGGTGCTGACTGACTGATCGTTTCTTTAAAACCAGTATACACCGGATGGGATTTATTTTCTGCACTTACCGCCTGCATGTACGACAATTGGTTTCTTTGTCCTTAGTTTTATTTTGATAGGAAGGTTAAGACGAACATGCAGTGATAATAATACGTTTCGTAAAAAAATGTAAAAGCAGAATCAATATTCTTTATTATCATAGTATCTTGTTTGAAAACAAAGCATGTAAGCAATATTGGGACGTGAATTCTTAACAGTATTATCGTTTCTACACCGCTAATTATTAGTGATAATCATCGACATTTCAAAACATTATCAGGTTTCACTCCACGTAAGAAGTCTGCACTGGCATGGGCTTGGCCCGTGACTCTTTACCCGGCCCAGCCCGTGGGACAGATTCAGGTAAATAAATACACTTGAAATTTGGTCCTTAGAATTGTGGCAACTAATAAATATAGACGATGCAAATTCCGTATATTATTTATAAAGGTTAATGCCCTTGCAAAGCAGTCAGCGATTTCAAGTGATGACTGATACAGAATATGTGGAAACTAATATAGGCGACACCAATTCTGTATACGTAATAATAAAGGTGAACACTCGGGAAAAGAAGAAAATCAACTCAAGTGGGTGACTAATGCAGAAAAAAATATAGCCCAACGACGGATAAATAGTATCAATGGACAACCATAGAAAAAAACTGGTATTCTGTCGTCGCGCCCTGAACTGAAAACATCTCTCCGGAACCACACAATCGTCACTTGAAAATACCATTCCATACCTAAAGTTAATTATACACATTTGGAATCCAATTTCTAAAGAATTTATTTTCAAGAAAAATATTTCGTCCTGTGTTCGAGTCACGACCCATGAATTAGTCATGCGGTAAAACTATTAAGTTATTAATACTGTTAGTGACAATAAGTTAATAGTGTAAATAATTTGTTCCACTTTATGTTCATCGTTGGAAACATTAGCATCATTAAATATTTTTCAGGAACTTCAATCTGACAAACACAAAATTGTATGAACAACAAGTATGGTATTAAGACACGGACCCGGCCTGAGCCGGGCTCGGACTGGGAGGCTTTATAAAATTTTGGCTCGTGCAGACCTCCATTCCATGTATTTACATCGGTAATTCCTTTCATAATTTCGAGTTGAAAGAATGTTTTTTTTTCTATTATGTGAAAGATGTTATCGGATGTGGCTTATTTTAATATTCTTTTAATTCAAAATCTGATTCGAATAACTCTTAGTTACCAATTACCAATCGTATTAATTCTTTCCAAAGTAGGTAATTATTAAATGAAATATCCTCTTACAATAAACAATAAATCTGACTTAATTGTACGATTTAAATTACTTTATTAAACAGATTTGAATATTAATTTAGTATTTGGCTCTCAGTTTAATTTCATTTATTGACAGCGGAATCTGTCAATCAATTTTAAAATTAATATTCGATCACCTTCCGTGACAGATTTCAAATCTAAATCTCATTGTGAGCAGATAATTGTATTTTCCTGAAATTGAGATTGCTACAATTTTCAACTGGAATTTTGATCGGTTTCAAGAACTTGGCATTCATCTAAGTTATGACATTTTCATAATGAAGAAGAATTCAATTTAAAAAATGTCATTCTATATTCCCTCCGTCTTCAATACTCTCTTCACTATACTTCAGTAGTAGTTTACTTTCACCAATTTAAGAGTGGATATATTTTATATAGACACGAGAAGAATTTATTTTAAGGCGAGCTTTAAGTCGAGAAAGCTTCAAGACAAAACTTTTAATTGCCATCAAGTTTGTTTTCTAACAACCTTCGTTCAGTTTATGCCAAAATATCAGTGATTTTTCTATTGTACTCGGATCCGATCCAAAACTTGTCGCATCCCAATTTATTTCCCTTAACTTATTTCGGGATATTCAAACATCCGGTAGTTTACTATTTTGATTTAAAAAGTCGTTTATTTCTAAATAATAAACAATTATTGTTTACAATTACAATTATTGTTAAAGTTTACTTTTTGTATTTAAAATGCTCACTAGAGTGTATCGTCCCCTTCGAGAAATACTTAGATATTATTTTTTTACTAAAATCATCGTAATTTTATTTAATATAATTTGCAAACCCAGATAACTTATTCATTAATTTTTCCAAGAGTTTAAATTTACAGTCGTTTGTCCAATATTTTCGATTTAACAGTTATCGCAAGAAAGTTTGTACACCTCTCTCCACGCCTGATCATGTAAGAATGGTTCAATGTAATCACCAGACGTCTCGGAACAATTCAGGTCTCATTCTCAAGACATTTACATTAATATATTATAAATCTCATATTTTAGATTTATAATTTATTTAATATTCTTACAATCCTTAATATTCAATTACATTTTGAATCTCAAAGAATGTAATATTTTTTGAAAACCAATATTCCCTCCCAGTATAAGCATATGGCCTCTTAATAAAGGTAACTTACCGCAAGGTTTTCAACTCAGTTGCTCAAATTCACTTTTTCAAAGAAAGTAGGGATAAAAGGATATGGCTATACAGGACAGGTGATTAGCTAATCGACGTTTTTATTATCAGATGGATGGGAGGAATGTATTTTAAACATCACAAAACACCATATGTACCTTCTAACAGAAATCCCTAAGTCGATTAAAAAATCAATTACTGTCCGTAAACACGTAGTCAATTCGAACCTGTGAAATCCGTGGCCGGAGCCAACGACGTTGGTTACTGCACCATGGAACCGAGTAATAATACTATGTAATAAAAAGATAATATATTATGTTTCTATTTTATCCAAAATCGATTGATTAGTTTGCGTTTTATTTAAGCAAGTCATACTGCACGCGGTAATCGAAACCCGTCCAGATCGTTGTAAAAGATGTGTTAGTAGTACATATCAAATTGTGTTTTATTTTTCAAAATACAATGCCTTTCCACCAAGAAATATTGATAGTCAACACCTTAAAAGTTGCTTTATTTTAAATTATAATACACATTATTAATTTAATTAAAACAGCTAGTGACTGAGAAAGTCCAGATCTCGTCAAGATTCGGTTGTAGAAGCATTTATTGTAAGTAAATTTTAATTCTTTTTTTCGTCCAATTGTTTATTTTCTTTCTATATCCTGGAAGAATTTTTCATCTCGCTGCAAAGCATGTGGTGTACACGTTTAATATTTTTTCATCCGTTTTCTTACTGCATTCATAAAACATGAACGGCCATATTATTTTTATTTGTCAAACAAGTTCGTTGGCACTTGAACATCAACCAGTTTTTTTTAATATTTAAGTATTCCCGAAGGATTTGTTTACAGTATTCAACAAATTTGTTTTTGTTAGTGTTCTTCAACCAGTTGGTGGTCCGTTAGATTTGAATAATAACTAATGACAACGGTAAATTAAATAAAATATTTATTTTATTAATTTGAGTCCTAAGTTGATTGATGGTTTCAATGCAGGCGGTCCTCGACTTTCATACATTTTACTTTTGTGCAATTCGCTATTTCGTCATTTCTTATCTAAGTATGAAAGTATGCTTATAACACCAATATCTATCAGTTACAAAATGTTACAAATGGTAGATTACACGTCGTATAACTTTTCACTCCGGCTCTAAGGTCGAGCTCTAGAATTTAGGATTACGGGATTCATAAGGCGTATAGTCTGATCTGTTGTTTTTTAGAATGATAAAGGTTTTTTATTACTTCAGATCCACATTACGAAAATCCTGTGAAAATTTCTTGAAACTCCTATTATTAGTATCAACAAAAAAAAACAATATTTGTTTATATTATAAAGATATTTTTAGATAATCCTAGAATTTCATTAAAATCTACAAAAATAAGATTTATAGTAGAAGAATAAATCTTGTTTCCTAATTATTTTAAAATTATGCTTTTTTCCTTGTTACGCTTTGGAACTGAGGTATCGAAATGAACTTAGTGTGATATTTCTCATTGAATTCAATGAATGCTGACATTTTCATTAATCTGATTATGGGATAACGTTTAGTTTTAATTGTGTGAAAAGTATATTGTGTATTACATATTTCATAAGTCATATCTGCATACTGTTCTCAAAATGACAAGGGTAAAACAAGCTCGGGAAATATAAACAACTCTAGTTCTCATACATTCGTGCGTGGAGAGTGAGTGGATAAGAATAAAGAAAAATAACACAATTTTGTGACACGTACATATGGAAAGCAAGAAACACTTCATTCTGTCGTGTGAAAGAGGCGTTCGAGCAAGCATTATGCACACGATCACTCAACATATTTTTTCAATCGAGTTTATTTTCTGCTCCCATGTTTCGATTAGGGCTCTAAGTACGCGGACTTATTAATACGCCGGACTCAGTGGTGTAGTGGTAAGAGCCGTAACTTAGGAATCAGAATGGTCGTTTATGTACCGGTAAGGTCAAAATTTAATTAAGATTTTTTCAGCTATAATTTGAGATCTTGGACAGTTCTTGAGAGACTTCTCTCGTTTATAAATAAAATCTGATTGAAAATTTGAAGACATTCGGTGCATTATAAATTATTAGCTTCAATACCGAGCATTTTTATGTTTATTTTACTTTATTTATATTACAAAGTAACCCGGTACATGGAATAAAACTCTAGGGTGATTTCTTAAAAGGTTATTCGATAATTAAGATTTTTGTAGCGATATTATTTTTTATTTTTGTCATATTACTAAATAAATAGATCTCTGTAATGAAATATTTAAATAATAAAGTGCAATAATATAAATTATTATCATCAACATCATTGCGCATTTTGAATAAACTTAATCTGTATTTATATTTACTGTCATTCTTTTGTCGGCACTGTGGTGCAGTGGAAAACGTCGTTGGCTTCGGTTACAGATCTCACGAGCTCGAATCCCAGAATGTACAGTTTCATAAATTTATTTAGGGATTTGTGTTCAAAGGTATGTATATCTGTGAAGTCTCAAATTGCCACCCACTCGTCTGATCTTGGAAAACGGGACGTAGACATAACGATTTGATAACTTAGTATTAGTCCTGTCCCAGTTCATCCTTCTATCATTACTCTATACAGCTGTACAAGAAATCTGTTGAGCATCTGATACTACCGACATACATCATTTTGTTGTCAATATGCTCTAAATTGTGAACGGATATTGTTTGAATTATGTTGTCTAGTTCAAAATGAAATTATATCGCTTGGTTATCTATGTTTGAGTACTAGCGGCGATTTGGGTAGCCGACTTCTGTGGTTGCCAACTTTTTTTGAAATAATTCCGGAACATGTGGCCGAAAACTGATACATATATATATGTAATTTCACAATATTATCTACTGAAAAACCACTTAAAATACCTAATTTTCCAAAGAAACATTTTTTTATGTACAAAGAAACATGTAAAACTTAATAGTATAGTTGTTATGTTTTTTTATTACAAGAGCCTGGTGCTTCAGTATAGAATTAATATTTTTTTATTTTTCTTCAAATAAAAACATTTATTTTGATAAAATGTTTCTGTCGTTAAATTCATATTTTTCTTTCAAATAGGTGATGAATCTCTTAGTCTTAAAGATACAATTAGCATAAAATTCTCTTCTTATTTACTATATGCCGATTTATGTATAATTTGTTTGTTAATCAGTATTTTCTTGTCTCAGTTCATGAACCATCAGTTTTATATACCTTCATTTTACTCTCAATTTTATGTAAATAAGCCTGTTATGTTTGTATTTTTATCAGTTGATAATGCTCGTGATGAGCGAAACCGGTCCTGATCATTATAAATATGTGGAAGTAGTACAAATGAATTGTGTTTTAATTTTTAAAACATTATGTCTTTCCACCAAGAATTGACAGTTAACACCTTAAAAGTGAGAATAACTTCTGTTGAGATAGCTTCATTGGGAGGTCATTTACTCCACACTTGGAGCGGTTGGTTGAAAAATGTATCAAAATAAATTTCGAGTCTTGCAATATTATGTTATAAGCAGATCTAGACTTTTATGTTCAATTTTCATCAAACATTATATTACATTTCTTGTTATGTATAATAAATGTAATAAATATACTCGTAAGGACTATTTAATTAAAACAAATCTAATTTTTCTTGAACAAGCTACCTAGAGGAAGCCGTTTGCTTTTGAACGCACATGAAAGATGTTTGAACAGTTTAATGAAACAAATTCGTAATCAAAATTTTCGTTCAACTTAATTAGGTGCACGGGAAAAGGTCATGTTGACAATCAGTTAATTCAGCTATATTAAAATATATCATATCCTGCCTTCCTGGACCATGTGACAATTGCAAATATTTTTTTATTACACAAAAGGTAATTCTGGTATATTTGAGAATGTCAATCTTAATATAAAATTATAATTAATAACTTTGTTATTTCACTGGATGTGTTACTAAATGTGACGCGTGTTTCGCTTTTCTTAGAAGCATCTTCAGGCTAACTACCATGCCCTCCTCCACCCACCCGTTCATTGTATACGGCAGTATCCAGTGGCATAACAAACGTTAAGAGTAACTATATTCTTTCCCCTTAATTGAGAGTGTCTTTGGAGCAACTGTCCAAGACTAGGTGGCGTGCATTCAAATGTGCAGAAAATCAATCCCTCCAAATAAATGAAAAGCTTCTATTAGTTTAGGTCTACTCGCTCTCCGTATGACGCCGAAAATTTTTTGAAGGCCTGGTAATTATTCTTATTCGTCACCAAGTCAACATGGCCGATCGGTTCAATGGAATGTTGGACCGACTTGCGCAGCACTTCCCTTTCTTCATGCATTAAATGACACTCTCATAAGATGTGTTCAGCATCCTGCTTTGTAGCACCACATTTGGATGTTGGCCTATCCACTAACCGGCCAAGATCAAAGAGCTAGTTTTATATAAAAAATAATTTTCCACAACGTTTCCGCCGAATCCATCGATAATATTAATCTTAATTTTTTCCGTAATCCAGGAATCGTTAAAATTACTGTATTTTTTTCTGCTGTGCACCGGGACTTGAACCCAAGACATCCGTAACCGTAGCTAACGACGCTAACAAGTGCGCCACATACCCTACATTAGTCCTGGAAAAAAGGCACTGTTTTATAAGTTTTCAAAATGTATTACATAGTTCATTACCTCATTTGTATTCTATTCTATTTAATTATATTCAAATAGTTATTGAACAAAAATTGTTTTTATTCATATTTAGTCTATTGATAAAAACCGTCAATACTTAATTCTTTGGTAAATAACTCACTGAGATATACCTATATTATTGTAATCCGGCATTCGTTTTAATACCGGCTACCGAAATATCCGGAGCCAGCTCCCATTTATTAAAATAATTGCTATTTCAGTGATCCAATTATCTCTGGAGATTGGATGGTGTAATCTTGTCTGCCGAAATCCAAAGGATGATTGTTTGCCAGATCTGTTCTCTGGTTTTTGACTTAAAGATGTGTTATTAAAACAAGTCTAACTTTAATTAATTCTCTCAGTGGCGGGTTTCAAAACAACCACGACTGAATAACTAACATCGAGTAACTTAAGTGTCTTAGAATGTTATTTTATTTCAATAAAATCCATTTTGGATCGGTGATGTCGGAAACATAGACGGTATATCAAACAATTGGTTCAAGAACTATAATAAGAATTTACAGATAATTAAACGAAATCAAATAGTCAAATAGATAACAATTAAAATGTGTAATTATTAACACTCAATTTCGTATTTAAGAATTATATTTTATTCGTCGATAATGCTCGAGATAAGCGAAACCGGTCTTACGATCATTATAAAAATGTTAAAGTGGTACAAAATAAAAACTACTTTTTAACGTTATTTTATTTAGATTAATATTTTTCGGATCGGTAATAACGAAGTAAAAAATTTAAATTGAATTTTCACCATAACCGCTAAATCCATCAATAATATTAAAGTATTTTTTTGAAACCGTATCCGCTCCCCACTCGGAGCATATGATTCAAGATTCTCTGTCCCCCGTCAGTCTTTTTGCTTCATCCTAGGTTATCCCAGCGTCCTGTAGCTCCGCCAAATACATCCTGTGGATGGCCTTCTACCAACCGGGTGGATTCCGTCACCCTGTTTATATTGCAGACATAATTATAAAAAAAGAATACTAAATCGTTTAAAATTTACTTGATAATTATGGAGTTAATTAAATCATATGCTTAAATATATTAAATCATATTTACTCCACAACCAGAGCTGTGGTTATTCTGTGTTTTATTCAAAACTATAAACAGAAAAAAGCTTTCATACTTGGTCATCTCAAAATATCCCTTATTGTCTATGGATGGTACTAGGAAACGCTATTCCAATTTCTTACTTTGATATATTATATGCCCTACACATAAATATATACCGAAGTTTCAAGACTCTCGAAAAATCGTACGTATTGCAAAATGAATCACGATAAATAACCCAGCGAGAATGTTTAAAACAAAAAACATTCATCAAGTTCGATTTTGTGTTTGAATAATATAGGTACGCAATTAGATGTTTTGTTCAAATGGAGCTGGGCGAAGATCGAGCTGTCAAGTAAGAAAAGTAATAAATGTCACAGACTTGATTGTCAGTAGTACAAGACTGTACGAACATTCAATTGAATATCTCTGCAACAAATCGTATTAGACTTGAAATGACATGCTTTGTAAATAATTGTTTTTCATCTTCATGAACTTTTATCTTATTTAGACGTTTTATTATTATCACATACACATGTATGTGATATACATGCGGTGTGTATAAGCAATACGCACAATTCTGACGTGACGAAAATTCCGAGGCAAACAAACAACAATCAATCTGTCAGTATGGAAACTAAAGAATAGATATTTTACACATTTCAGTATTTCAAATCCGTCATCTATGATGGGCGTTCCCATTAGTATTGTATAATGGCATAATAAAAGTATCTCTTCCGATGTAAGAATAATATATTTATTTGTTAAGAATGTGACAAACATTTTTTTATCATATCCGCTCCCAATGTGAAGCATATGGACTGATAATGGGGAGGTATCTCAACAGAAGTTTTTCTGCAAGAGCTGCTTGTTACTCAGTTGCTCAACCTCTCTTTTTCGAAGAGAGTAGGGGTATGATGATAGGGTTAGGACAGAACTAGTGAATGGAAGGAATTCGAAACATCACAAAAGTTCATGCCTACTAAAAGAAATTCATAAATCGATTGAAAAATCAATTTATAAAACTGTTAGTACCCGGACTTACCGGCAACCGGAAACATCGGTAACTGAAGTCAACGATGTTGACCACAAACAGTGATAAACATTACTTTACATTATTTTTGTATGATATTTTTGTTTAAAATATCGAGTTTTAATAGTATATGTCACTTTATAAGATAACAGATACACCAGACGCCACTGGTGGTTCTAAATTCAAATACGCTTAATCGAGTAACTTTTCGGCAGAGTTTTGGCTTAGATTCGTCCTATACAAAGAAGAAAATAATATTTATTGCGTGTAAGTAAAGTTACGGAGAAATGTATTCAGGATATTTCGAATATAAATAACAATAACACACTTCAGACCGAGTCTTAATCCTATATTTGCTACCCGAACCCAACCCGAAGTTTAAATTTATATGAAAAACCACCCGGAAAAATCCGATTTAAAAAAAATATATAAAATTGCATAAAATTTATTGACATTTAAAACACTGAACGTACCCAACTTCTTCACATATATAAAAATCTATTATTTCACGAAATGATTTCCTCACATCATATTTAGCATGCTTCTTTTCAGACAAAATATTGTAATGACCACATTTCTTTTTTATGTATATCATTCAATTCATTTTTCAATAATCAATTTTCTGGCACAAGGAACTGTAAACTATTTAAAACCTATAGAAAGCATATTTATACTGAATACTTTTCAAACTTCATTTGTGTCCGTGTAAATATTATAACTTACTATCGGTGATTTCTAAATACACAAAGCATTCATTCAGACTACACATCAATTAGTTCACACAATTGTATGGGCTTTTCAGCTTCCTATTACTGAAATATTAAATGATGCTGACATACGTTTCAAACAAAAGATTTTATTGTTTCGAATGATATTCAAAACGTAATAAATTATTTTTGTTATTACCTTTTTGTTATCATTACGCGAACATGATCCAAAATATTTTTCCGAAGAATAAATTCCGTACCCGAGCCCATGCAGACCTCTAATGTACATTCTTCATTATAATATAATGTGTTTTATTATTGTTTCTTACATAAAACTCATTGTATGAAATACGTAAACAATATAGTGCAATTTTGAAATTTCTCTTTAAACGAAACGAACATCTTACAATCGTTTTTGTTTTACTTCACTTTAAATGCAGCTCAACTTTCAATGAATAAAGAAATTCCTTGGCCATGCAGTCAGCTTGGAAGTGTTACATAATGAAAGTAAAATGGCGAGTCAAATTGAAGTGAATGACGTCCATATTAAAAGGGCCCAGCATTTTAAGCACACTTGACTTCAGGGGTTGTAAACGTAATGTATTTTATTTTTCATTATAATAATAATTGTATAGTCACTGACCAAATAAATTTTTCAGAAGCCGTTAAGTCAAAAAAGTTAATTTTAAAATAATCGACTTTTAAGAAAATCATCAAATTTGAATTTTATATTTACATACCTTAACCATTATTTTCACTTTTAAGTTTCAAATTTCACGCATTATATTTTAAAAATAAAACACAGTTTTTTTGTACATCAATTTTAATTTAATTTCGTTTATATATAATTTCCCGGTGCGGACGGTTTTCATAGATTGATCTTTTAATCGATTTATGGATTTCTGTTCGTAGTCTGAGTCCTCCCTCCCACCAATCCCATCCTCACGGGGCGTAACGATTAGCTAACCACTAGTCCTGTCATAGCCCTACCCTTCTATCCCTACTCTCTTCGAAAAAGAAAAAGAGAGGTTGAGCAACTGAGTGACAAGCAGTTCTGGTAGAAAAAATTCTATCAAGATACCTCCATTAGGAGACCATATGCTCCACATTGGGAGCGAACATGGAAAAAAAATATATATAATTTGCTTGATGATCTATAATCTCTTTTCTTAGTACACGAACCAAGTGTTTTATGTACCTTGTAATTAATAGCCCTGCATTGATTGTATTTTTATCAGTTGATAATGCTAGTGATCAGTGAATCCGGTCCTGATTATTATAAACATGTGGAAGTAGCACACAAATTGTGTTTTATTTTTAAAATATAATGTAAAATATAATATGATCAAGAATTGCGTCATTTAGAATAGTTATGGTGTAACTCCAGTTTTGAATTTTTGAGAAAATCAAGGTTTTGTAAAATTTTCTTATGATCAAATAACAACCATTAATAACTGTTTATCAATCAACTGAAGGACTTAAACTTTAGTGTAGTAGTGACAATCTGTCCGGACCTTCACTCTTATTCTGATATTGCAGGTACTTCAACATTTTTCTGAAAAATATAGTAAATATGGTAATATGAAAACAAAAAACAGATTTTTAAAGAAATTAGGAGTATATATGGAAGTGCAGCATTATTAAACTAATAGAATAACATCTTTTGAACGTGTTTGAGGTATAAACTCATTTTTCGTAATTTTGGAGTTACACAATTACTATTCTAAGTGACACAATTAAAAGTGAATGTTAATCTATTGGCAGAAACTAATCATTAAAATGTTCCGTATCCATGAAGCGTGAGCTTGATTTAATTTGGGTTGCGTCCGCCACCTGCCGGTCAAGTAAAGTAACTCAGCGAGCAAACAATCTCACACGCACGTTCCTCGAGTTTTTTTTTCTCTCCGAACTGCCCATGCATGCTGACGTTTAGCTATCCAAGTGCCCCCTTCAGGGTGCTGACCCAACGTTTTCTTATTATCAGCAAAAAAAAACACTATTTTGTATTCCTACATTATTATTGATACTAGTTATAATTTTTTAATATACTCGAGGATGTACAATAATAGAACTAACCTATTGTGTAGCTTCGAATCATGGGACTAAATCATGCTCATCTTAATCTGTTTGAAACTTCGATGACAAAAATACGTGATTGGATTCATAGTTAAAAACCTCTTTTATTTTCCTTACTTTGACTACATTATATCGAAAGCATACAAAAGAAGATCTGAAATAATCGCATTTAAAGCATTATTTTTTCATAATTTAAGACATGGACTGAGGGTGCTTGATAGAATTTCAATATAAAAAATTGAATTATTGAGATTCTGTACACTTCCATATATTTTGTCACTAACGACCCGGGTTTCGCCTTTCGGCATCGTCAGGCATTCGAGCGCACGAATGGACTCGAACTGACGGATAGTAAACAGTGTCTAACGTTTAAATAGATGATACAAATACGACAAATACTATTTACGAGATAAAATATCATAAGTCTAGGCTCCACATTGATACCTGAGTTTAAGGCGATTCTCGAAATTTTAACTCAAGTATCAGTGTGGATCCTAGACGTATAATATTTGTCGTATTTGTATCTTCTATATACACGTTAGACACTGTTTACTGTCTGTCAGTTCGAGTCCATTCGTGCGCTCGGATGCCTGAAGATGCCGAAAGGCGAAACCCGGGTCGTTAGTGACGAAATACATGGAAGTGTACGAAATCTCAATAATTCATTATTTTTTTGTTTTTGGCTAGGTGTTAACTGTCAATTCTTGGCAGAAAGGCATTATATTTTAAAAATAAAACACGAGTTGTTTGTACTACTTCCACATGTTATAGTAAAAAGTATCTTCTCTCTCCACAGTATAATTGTATATATATACTTTTAAAAGATTTATTGTACATTATAAAGAATAATCTTTTTGGCTTACAAATCATAAGATTTGGTATCGACGAGCTATAGTTATATGATGCTTTATGCCAGAATAAAAACATAACAGCATGATTACTTTCTTTTTTTTTTAAAACCATTATATTATATGACTAGTTCTACCAGAATGTAAAGTGTTAAATTGTATACATTGTTGTTATTAAAACAGAAAATCGTCAAAAACTGACTTAATGTTTTCTGACGTTAATTCGGTCCTTTCCTTCTTTCCCATAAGGTTTTATCTCTAAATCAACGGCCCAGCTTATGGATAAAACAATTTCCTAAAAGCGCCTTGTTTCCCTCCGCAACCAAAACTCCTTGTCCTAATACATTAAGTATTTTTTTAATTTCGTACTGCACGCTAACATACTAACATACAACACATTGGACGCTAATTTTACTTTCATCGATTTCAACATGTCCGCCATTATCGTCCAAGGAAACTGATTATCGAAACGGATTTTTAAGACCGGATCCGGAAGAAAGTGGAAAATTTTTGATATCGTGCAGCCCCTGATTAATTGCTTTTTGATTCTAATTGACAGAGCAACGTAGATACGGATGCGTTAGGTTTGCTTGAAAATTTTGTGCTTATTTTTAACATTTCTTTTTTCGTCATATATTGGTTGATTATATTGTCACGATTGTAATAAATGGAATTGGCGTTTAATTGATGGAACTCCATTATAATAATGTCTTAATAGCGAAGTATTTACTTCTACTAGAAGTACAGTTGATACGTATTTCGGCATCACGCCATCTTCAGAACAACGTTTATATGGATTTTTGCTTTAACCTTTTTGTTATGCCTCATGAATTCTAAATTATTTTCACTTGTGATTCCAACTCTATAATCCCGATTAATTAGTCAATACCGCAATCCCGTAATTTACTGTAAATATTAAAAAATAATTCATATTTTTGATTAAATACTTCCTGATGAACTACAACGGTTACCTCGGTTTATTTATGTACATATTTTTTTTATAATATGTAGGTATTATCGGCGTGCGGTGAACTTATCACTATCTCTATCGCACAGCCAAATTTTGGTATGAGCAAAAAGGATACAAGAGCATGCGGCGCATGCTCTTGCATCTCGCTTGCACCTTCACCTTTCATGTGAATTAGCGAGAAAGACATAAAACCACCGCACGCGCCTGCTACATACATGTGGTGTGGTCTCCCCCTCCTTGTCATATTCCGTAGACAGGAACAGATCATTCTGAAAACAATGTAGTTTGCTATTTTTTTTGCATTATTTTATTGAAAATCTACTTCAACTACCAATAAATAAAAAAAACTATTCCCGGTCTCACGCTCAATAATAAATCCCGGAATCCAGGGATTGAAAAATTGTGAATTCCGAAATCCCGGAAATCACAAAAAGATCGGGATTGGATACCCTTATTTTCATCTACGTTTTTTTTTCTTCAATAAAATAAAATCAATTGTCAAATTGCGAGTGCAAATTTAAACATATACGATTAAAAGTTGCGAAATACCAGAGAACTATTCATTATATTGTTATCAAGAGTGTAATTCGACAAAGGATCAACAATATTAAATCCCTTACAGTATTGTTTATCCTAGTTAACACGTTAATGGGTTTTGATTAATGAATCATTATGATAAATTTCAGTGTTGGTAGAATTAATAATCACCTGCATTAGTCGACATACAAACGTATGGATATTTGCCAGCTTTGTCGTTTCGCCCCAGCAGTAAATAATTCTCAAAAGCATGTTACCTGGGTGTGATGTATGAAATGTTCATTGGGTTACATTATGGCGATGTATTATCGCGCCAGTGGCAACATTGCTAATTGCTACTGAGTTACGTTTTATAATTTACAATAAATAGTTCATACAAATATCTGATTCCACAATACATATCTTTTTACAGACAGGCAGTTTTATTCAAATATGAAGTGGCGAATGGAAAAAACAAAAATCAAAGTTTAATAGAATAAAATAACAAAGTAGTTTTAGTTCTACAAAATTTCATTAGGTAGTTGATAGCTAATTCTAGATACTAGGTCTAGATAGAATTTGAACTAGGTAGTTCTGACGATGGTGTTAATCCAAAATAGCCATCAACTACCTAATCATCTTTTTTAGAACTAAATACTTTATTATTTTATCCTATTACAATGGATGTAAATGCCAATTCAATCAATAAATCAAAGTTTTACTCAAAACTTTCACACCAACCAATTGATTAACCTTTTAAGTGCCAGGCAATTTTTACTATGTAGACACTTGTAGACTATGTAGAAAACAGCTATTTTAGGAATAAAATAAATCGCTTAAAAAGTATGAAATAAAATGACGTACATTCGTGAACATTTATTTACCAAATCAGCAAGTTTCTCGAGATTTTCGTAGATATTTTCACACCAAAATGATAAATACCCGACTAACAGCTATCACTTTTTACACACCATTGTTTTCTAATGAATGGTAAATTTAAAAGCAAGGCTCCACACATAATGCCACATTAAATTTGTGATAGCCGTGTGGCATCTACAAGCGTCAAGTTGCAACATTTATCAAGATTACAGATTACATCGATAGTATCGATATTTGACCTGAGAAAAAAATAATACCTGTCGGCTAGATAGATATTTCTATACAATTCTAAACTAAAAAAAATCAAAATAAATATGTGATGTCTTGTTATGACGTTGGCCTGACGCGACATACAAGATTTGGCCAGTTATCTCACTCATGGCACTCTAGAGGTTAACAAAGTGATTTCTTAACCACACCCTTTAAGCTTCACCGGTTCGGTTCATCAACAAGAAAAAGTGCTAATGTAGCAATACGAGTAATATGACGTTTACATCCTTTTGGGAAGGTGAGATGGACAGCGAAAGAGTTACACCAACTTGTTGTGTACTGCATTAAATTACTTCACATTTCATGCGTAGACCGAGTGGATCTAGCCTCATTACATATTGTCATTTTTTAAGCTTTTATATGCTCCTGAGACACCCATGACAAACACTAGAGAGTGTTGAATGACACTGTTACGGAATACGTCAAATATGACAAGTTATAAATCCTTAGAGGGTGGTGGTAGGTGCCAATTAATAAGTGACTTGGGAAGAAAGGGAATCGGGTATATTTATATTAAAAATAACATTACGCATTTTAGAAACGTTTCATATTTAATATTTGAACATTATTCAATTATTGTATGTGATTGACGCACGAATTTTAAACATCTGAAACAAGTATTAATAACATTACGCTTCTTGACAGAACGCCAACGACTTATTATTGTCTTGAAAATATATATATTATTATAATATAATAGATTTAGTAACAATATAATCATCAAATATATACAATTATTACGATATAATACGGATAATATGTATCATCCGATGTATTTCCGTTATGCCCAATACCCGATGGCCAGTTACAAGATTTAAAAGAACGTCACATAACATCCTTCTCGATGAATACTGGAACATCCAAACATACTTTGTACTCCAGCTGCATTCAGCCTCCATTGCTACACGCCGTCATTGTGTTTCAAGTTAAATGGAAATTTAGTCTTTCATGCGATATCGAATCGAATTATTGAAGTGTTTTTCTTACAGGGTATGCACTTAGTGGCATTTCATTTTCTTCGGGGTTTTAAAAGCTCTCGGGGATTGTTGGTTCTGCTATCTCGCGTTTTTCTTTCTTTGACTTTGCCAATCGAAGAACCTCTTTTCTCTTTGTAAAAGCGTATACTAAAATAGTTGGTTGCATGCACAGTTATATTGACGCGTTAATTTAATCTTTTTAGTTATGTATATTTAAATAATCTTTCATAACCGATATTGTAAGACATATATTATAGCCGATATCTGTAAGACACATTATACATCTGATAAACTTCCGTGTTAATCACCATTACGTTATAAACTGTCAATCATTGACGATAAGATAAATATTACCGGAATTTTATTTGCTCTTATGAAATCCAATTACAAATCATAAAATAAATTACTAAGAATTGTGTTTTTTATGAGCACTCTATCTTTATTGTTAATAAGTAATTTGTAACAAATTACTTATTAACAATAAAGATAGAGTAAACTTTAAGAACAAATCTGGTATTTATAAATTACAATGCAATGATTGCCAACATTTCTATGTGGGTAAAACCACACGTACATTAGATATAAGGGTATCAGAACATTTAGCTGCCTTTAGATTAAAAAAAGAAACTTCGACATTCGCAAATCACTTGCTAATGGAGAACCATACGTTTAATGCGGATGATGGGGTTAAACTGTTGCATAAAAACATGGGGGATCATAAATTATTTTATCAAGAAATTTTGGAAATTAATAGAGCCCAGTTAAATTCCTTGCCAATCTTGAATGAGCAGCTGAACCTTCCTAATTCTCCGCTATTATATCCGATACGTTGAAACACCTAACAGATGTCACTAAATGTGAAATGATTGTATATATTTACCCATTCGTCGAATTACATCCCGTCAAAACCCACAATACTATTATAATTGTAAAATCACTGGTATTTCTAAAAGAAGTTGAAAAGCGGCAATTCGCCACTCTGTTAATATGGTGTTTACAAAATAAGGATTAGGGAAATTCCCGAAATTTTAACTCAGGTATCAGTGTGGCTCTCAGACGTATAATATCTTATCTCGTAAATAATATTTGTCGCATTTGTATCTTTTATATAAACGTTAGACACTGTTTACTGTCTCTCAGTTCGAATCCATCCGTGTGCTCGAATGCCTGAAGATGCCGAAAGGCGAAACCCGGGTCGTTAGTGACAAAATACATGGAAGTGTACAAAATCTCAATAATCCAAATTTGATATTGAAATTCCATCAAGCACCCTCAGTCGATGTCTTAAATTATATAATAATATATATATTAAAGTTTAGAGCCAAAATTCATAATGTCAAATGCCCGTTCGTTTTATATGTACATATTAGTGACCCGTACACATTCCTTCAGCCAGGATGGCCAGTAAGTCGATGAAACATCTAAAATTCAAATATCCCTTCTGAATATAATATACAAGCCAACGAGTGAAGTTTTCTTGCGTAATGTGAAAAAACTACACATTTTTCATCAAAACTTTTAATATTGGTAAACTTGGTTTATAATGCTCGCGATGAGCGAAACTCGTCTTGATTATTATAAACATGTGAAAGTGGTACAAAAAAAATTGTGCTTTATTTCATAAAATTGACAGTTACCACCTTAAAAGTGAGTGGTAATCTTTTTACATTTCCTCCCCTTCAATGGGGCACCATTGGCCGCTATTTTGTGCTCTGTATTTTGTAAGCAGGGCGCATCGAAATAAAAACGGAGGCCGCTGGAGTAATATGTCGCGAGCTTGTCGTAGCGTAAAATATTCCGTCCGCGATTTTTACCATTTCCACCCGGGCATAAAATTGTTTTTCTCGGCACAATGTACGTACAAGGTAATACCGCGCTACGAATCACAACGTACACTTCCTGTGCAGACTGCCTCTACGAGCTACGAGCCTCTACGAAAGCTCTGCAGTCGAAAGTAGCACTTGGAAATATTAAATGCGTTTTGTGTACGTATATTATTGCTAGATAACTTTATTACGAAAAATAAATATAAAAACCCACTTTTGTTTTGAAATAGTATCATTCACGTAATATGATATTATAAATAATATATCTCAAGAGCGATAACAATGTTAAGACTCTATGGCAGTGATATCTTTTCACGAGATACAAAAGTATTTTTAATTTAAACCTGTATTCTTGTTATTTATAAAATCGATCTCCTATTATTCTATTAATAAATACTATTTCCATTGCCATCTGCGGTATAGGCGTAATTGAAACAGTGATTTGTTTTGTCTCAATGAAATACTATTTCTAAAAGAAAACAACATAATACATTTTGATTGTGTTGGTATTTACTTAGTGGAGCTACATTTAATTAATGATTAAGGTAAAATCAGCAAGTTTTTCAGTTTCACAAGGATTATCTAAAAGTGCTATAAACTATTTATATTACATAATTCCTGTGAACATATTATACTATGTTCTACCTTAATCGCCGCTTTTTTATTTTGGGAGTGTAGGAATACGACTCCAAAGCTGTTGCTTGACGTGATTAAGCGGTAGAGACGGGTGCTGGTGATGATGACGGTTGAAGCTGTCCAGAGTTCAATCGACTGGGTGACGACAGGAACACGATGGGACGGTTGTTGTGTCGCTGACGGCCGTCGATACGGAATCTTCCTCATTGTCATTTGCTTGTCTATTTATACTGTGTTTTGTGATCCAGTTTCGACAGACATTGATGGTCGTTGACCTCTCATGAGGTGTCAGCAAAATGACAGACATCAGTCAAATATGGTTGCAAGCATTCCGTAATCTGCAACGTCGTGTCTTGTCATAGGTGCATTATGCAGGCGAGTATTTGTATTTCGATAGGAGTAATGTAGGAGTAATAAAGGGTCGGTCCATCCGCTCTCTTACCTCAGAGTTCCTAACAAAGTCAGACCAACAGTTTTAGAAGCACAGTATACTCACTTTTAAGGTGTTAACTGTCAATTCTTGGTGGAAAGACATTATATTTTAAAAAATAAAACACAATTCATTTGATCTACTTCCACATATTTATAATGATCAGGACCGGTTTCGCTCATCACGAGCATTATCAACTGATAAAAATACAAACATAACAGGTTTATTTATATAAAATTGAGTGTAAAAATGAAGGTATATAAAACTGATGGTTCATGAACTAAGACAAGAAAATACTAAATAGCAAACAAATTATACATAAATCAAATAAAAGAGTCTACAATTAAAATGTTATGGACCTCTTGCAAATCAATAAATACTAATCTGAAATCGCAAATATAGCTACATTAAAAGTCCATTTAGCTGAGCAAAATTTTTTAATGACATTACTAATGCAATAAGCAATAATGAATCAGGAAAATTATAAGAAAAAAAAAAAGAAAAAAAAGCACAGTATACTGTTACCCTGTGCGTTGCAGCACCTTCAGAAATAAAAAAGCGACGATGGATCTTGTTTGGACATTTCTTGCGAATGCCCCAGGGGTGCCTGAATCCTTCTTGTCTCTTTTACCAACCGGATGGATTCCATCGCTCTGGAAGGCCGCTAATGACCATCCATAGGATGTACTTGGTGGAGTTACAGGACGCTGGTATATCCTGGTAGTAAGCAAGAAGACTGACAGGGACAGAGAATATTGGAAGAACCGTGTGATGGTCATATGGCGGCGGATGGTCCGAGTAGGGAGCGGACATGGTTACCTTACTAAAAAACACCACACAAAATGTCGGCTATTATAGAGCAAACAAATTTGTCATGACCGGGTTAGTGCAACATAATTGAAACATAAAATAATTATAATAAAAACAGTGCAACAATGTTCTATGCAATAAAGTAAGTAACTGTATACTAAAAGTAAACGTCAAATATTTTTTTATTATAAATTTAACAAATGAGATAGACAAACTCTACTGGAGAGGCCTATAACCGTTTTAGTAGTTCTCTCTCAAGTTTTATGAGATTTACACTTAAATGCCGACAGAACTGCTTTTGTAAAATATAGTTTTGATATTACACTTCCATGATTGCCAAGTACAATGAAGTTTAAAGTATATCTGCAGCCATTTTGCATTGTATCAACGAAATAATTTACACGTTTCAGTTATGCTCGTTCGTTTCAACTATGAATGAAAATGGTGTTTGGTTTTATTATATCATCTACTGGTCGAGCATTGCAATATAGTTTTCAGCTGACTACAGCCACCGCAGGAGAAAGCCTTCTTCAAGCTTTCCAACATTTCTCAATGCATACGTGCTTACTTGAACGGCTTTTTAACATTACCTTAATTGAATTACATGTCAATTTAATATGTTTGCTATTATTCGTCGTTCGAACGACATTGTGTGACCACATTCGAAATGCTATTTAAATTATGGCACATAACAATTTATTTATAATCATTTTTAACTAACGAAAACATATATCAAAAACTATATGTAATTATTCGTTTTTGATTTTATTTTTTTAACCATGTTAAGCATATGTATTCTTAATGCAACTTACCTCAACAGATTTTTTTATACGAAAACTGTTACTGTACTCTTGTCGCCCAAACACTCTTTTTCAAAGGGATTTATAAAAAATAACATATTCAATTCTAAAATTAAAATTTATAAACACTTAAATGGTCTTAAATTTCGCATCATATAATATAATGCCATTTAGAGTGCAGATTGACATAGTAACTAATAAAAATACACATGAAATTCCTGGAAATACATTTCGGTAGTGTTTTGCATCTGAGTTCACTATCCAAGAGCAAACATTTCCGTTCTCCTGAGTGTACATGAGAAGATTAATGACGGTCGATTCTGAGAAAACCAGTGACCATCGAGTCGCATCATCTTACTGTATATTATTATTTGACAATAACTAAAAATACAAGTAAACGTACAGGCGAAAAAAGTCCTATATTTTATATTTTTGCATGGAGAATTTCTTGAAATTTGGCATACTGTTCGCGGCCCGGCACTGGGCCGAGGACCACCGGTTGGGGAACACTGGTGTACACTATCATACCGTGTACCTTATATGATAAATAAAATCAATACTTCAAACCACTAAATCCCTATAGTCTCAGCCATCCCATTAACCCAGCGGACTTGAAACATGTCCGTTGGGTTATAAATATAATGCACAGTGCAAATGATTATAGTAGTCGTTAAAGGTGTGCAGTAGTTAATCTTTCGATGATACAATGTAAGCTCGTGAACATTCTGATATTGCTGCGTGGAATGCTAACGGCGGTATTTTCTAGCAAAATATGGGCCGTTTCGCGTTATTGGAGAGCCGTGCCACCCGCTCAACCCAGGATTCAAAACACTCGCTCGAATATTAGCCTAGATCAGTGGTTCTCACGGAAAAATTCTCCGTGGCCGCATTATAAATATCAGTGGTCTTGTGGAAATGTCTTAAAATTTTCAATGGTGATTTAAAATACTAAACCGATGCATTTACTAAAAAAAGTGATCAACATATAAATTTATTCAATAAAAGATATTTAGACATGTTGACAGTGACGTAGCTAGGGGTTTGTCCGTCCGGGGCGGTACTTGAGTTTGCCACCCTCCCCCATTTTTTCTCTAAAGATGATTTACAGTTGTGGATATTTTTAAAATTACCAACTTGTATTTTTTAACCATTAAGACGCAGCAAATTTTTATGTTTAAATATAATTTCTTTAAAAACGTGTACTATATTTTTATAATCCTGCCATTTACAGATATAGAATATACAGATGCTTCTATATTTATAAAAAAAAATTCACAAGACACTCACCGACATACATGTATTTGGATAATCACTCGTTTCTGATAATTATACGATTGCAACATGAAAAGGGTTGGTTATCGTACAACAGACCTAATTACTTACTACACTGCAGCTCAAATTAACCCGATAAATTTACATATATAAAAAGATCCCTATTTTATTAAAAATATTCATTCATTACAAATACGTTTTCGAGCCGTATACGTACGCAATACGAATAAACAAATGTAGTATTTATTTTATATTACAATTTTTTTTTAATATCAATATTTATTACTTACCATAGAACCGTTGGTGGCAACAGAAAAATCCTCTGGTGGCCGCACATGAGAACCACTGGCCTAGATAGAATAGAACGAGATATATTTTTACATCGGATTTAATTTAATTTTTTGATATTATACTATGTAGTTTGAAACTGTCTTACTACACCGAAAATTAAGTTAGTGATATACGCTATGAACAAAATAATGCGGTAATCAATTATACGCAATTATTAATGGAAAATTGGTCGTGGAAAGTTTATCGCGAATAAAGAAAACCGTCAGTACTATCGCTTTTACACTCCATATAAATTTATATATACAGTAAAGAATGCTCAGTAATATTCATTCATTGATTGACTTGACATTTACTTGTTAGAAATATCAAAGTATTATTTCTACAAGAATTGCAAGAATTCATTGATAGATATTTCAGATTCACGCCATTGTTAGAACTAGACAAAATTCTAAAATTCTTGTAGAGCTAAATGCTTTATTATATCTTTTGATATTTTTATATACTTATAATTTTCATTTTCATTGGACTGAGATAAAGTATATAAAATTAAAATTGACTAATAAAATTAACGCCGAATCCATCGAAGAGATAAAGTATTTCGGCATAGCGTGGAAGACAGCAAAGCGATCGCAGTGTGGCAAAGTGCCGTTTGGTTGTCATATGTTCCACACAGGTATCGTCTATGGTAAAAGAGAAGAATGCACCGCACCTGCTAAATAAATATATTGTAAATAACCGTACATTTCTCACCATTGATAAGCGTAACCCATCTCACTTAACGCATCCGTTTTTACTTGAATGCAACCTTTTAAAATGCTTTACGTTTATAAAAATTAATGTCATTTTATTATAATTATCAATTTTATTATGCTTACTTACCTTGATAATATCCAAAGTAAAATCACCCTTTAAGTTAAATAGTACACACCCATGCTGAGAATTCTAATCCTTGATTAAATTTCCATTGGAAAGAGGGAATATTTCTCAAAGCGTAAACCGAGTAAGCGATGCATTATTGGAAAAGCGATGCGAGATGCGGCGTAGGGCGTAGCAGAGCAAACAGTTTTCTTCCTTCACTTTGTCCCAGTATTTTATTACACCCTCAATCGGAACCAGCTGTTAATCACACCATCTCCTCCAGCACGTCTTTTGATACGTGTTTGTTTATCCATGTTTTATGTTACACTAACGGAGATTTATTGCTTTTTTATATAGAAGGCACTATTTTTTTATGGACGTAGAGATTTGTTTTCGCCGTTTGTAGGTCTGTCGTTTATGTTTTCGAAGCTTTGATATCTCACATTGCTTTGACAAAAAGTAATACTCAAATAAAATTAAAAATTTGTAATTTTAAAATATTTTATAGAGGTGTCTTTTCGTATCATTTATTTACCTCTTCCGCTCCCAATCTACGACATATGATATATGACATATGATCGAATGAATCATCTCGACACAAATTCAAATTTGAATTATTGAGATTTTGAGTCCATTCGTGCGCTCGAATGCCTGAAGATGCCGAAAGGCGAAACCCGGGTCGTTAGTGACAAAATACATGGAAGTGTACGAAATCTCAATAATTCAAATTTGATATTGAAATTCCATCAAGCACCCTCAGTCGATGTCTTAAATTATATCAATACAAATTGTTTTTTAAGGCGACTGATTATATTCAGTCGCTCAACTTCTCTCTTAGAGGAAATCTATAGAAATGAATGATATAGTTAATAATTACCATGAGTATATTACTTTTAACGCCTCATTTTCAGGATCAGTTAAGGCTTTTTTGAGAATGTATAAGCAGATTACAGAAATTAATAACTTAGTTTACAATTCCATAAATTCCATGAACCGCGTGATGGCCATATGCTCCGAATAGGGAGCGGATATGGTTTTTAAAAATATATATTTAAATTTTATCAAGACTATTTATATAAAGTCAAATGTCAACAAATTACAAGGTATATCAAACAATTGATTCAAGAGCTATGACAAGAATGATCATACAAATTACCTCTACAATTAATGTGTGATAATTTATTATCTGACGTATGAATATAAGAAGTTCAGAGCTTTTTTATTTACATAAAGAATAACCGACTTTTATCGTAAGCCTTATAATATTATATAATTCAAATTCGACTACTATATCAAGAATATTATATAATATATACGAGATATCGGCTCGCGCTAAATAATAATTATGCTAAACTCAACCAAAGCCCACCCACCATATGGCGTATGGAAGCGCCCAAAACTCCAGCACACTCCAGAATTTTACCTTATTCATAATTATTATTTAGATTTAGAAAAAGGATCGTTTCTTTCTTTCGACATTTTTTTTGCTGCCATCTCAAATCAGTTTGAAGCTAAATAATATCGTGAGCGGCGATTGGATAATGGACGGCGTACACCGGCAGATGTTCTTGTCTCGTATGCATTTTTTGTGCATTTCTTGGATTTTGTTTATCTGATCCTTTGCAGCTGTCATGTTGAATGCCGCCACTCCTTGGCGCCTGATATAACAGTTTTTTTATCCCAAAAATATTTATTTATGATTCCCGTTGTAAGTAGACAATGTTATACTAGATGTAACATTGCATTATTAATAACAAAGTAATAATAATCTAATATATATTATAAAAATCAATGTGCGTTTGTTCGTATCTTATGCACTGCCATACCGTTCATCCGATTCCGATAAACTTTGTCAAGTTATTGCTTGCACTTGCGCGAAGCATATAGGCATAGTACAATCAGACCCGGCCCGGCCCGAGCCCGACTCTCAACTTTTTAATTTTTAACTTAAAGTTTGTCTTATTATATATAAAAATCAATCTCACAATCGAGATATACCTTGAATCTAAAAAAATCTAAAATAATGAATCAAATTCGTACAAATAGCGACATCTCGGAAAAGCTTCTGATTTATTCGTGTACGCACTGTCTGGTGTGCAAAGTATTGTAAAACAATGGATTATAAAACAAAAAGTATTGTGTGTCCAAAAGCACTTCAATAAACAGAATTAAAACACAAATACTTCCTTTCTTTGACTGGCATTGTAACGCATACTGGGTACTCACTAGTTTTGAATAAAAACAAGTTAATCTTTAATAGGATAAATATCATATTTAATATGTGTTTTTTAAAAGAAACTTACATTAATGAATCATTTAAGTAAATGCATTTAAATTTTATTAATTATGAAATATTTTAATATTAAATAAAAGTTATAAACTTGAAATAAGTGTGATGACATAATATTGTCTATCGTTTCTAAACAGTATATTTATAAACTAAGCTAAAATAAGTTTAAGCATTTATACTTCTGAAGATGACGTTAAGCCGAAATAGCTCTATCAAGTATCAATAAACTGATAAAAGTTTGTAGAGCTAAATGCTTTGATAGTATATCCTATTATAATGGAGTTCATTCAAATAAATTTCATATAGTGATTATGGCCGGTTTCACTCTTTTCAAGTATTTTCCAACTGATTACCAAACCGGTCTTGATCGTTTTCAAACAAAAATTAGTCCACACAAATTGCGTTTTATTTTTATGAAGGTAATGATTATCCACCAAGAATTGACAGTACACTCTCGTGTCTCAAAAATATTCGTGACTTTTGTATTTATTTACTTATTTTGACATGTATTTTTAATGGATTCGGCGGTAACTTTGTGGAAATTCATTTTTAATAGAAAATAAAATTTTATGATTTAATTATTCTACTGCCTGTGTTAATAAATAAATGTGACACGTGTTTCGCTTCCACATATCACATTTAGTAACGCAGCCAGAGGAATAACTAAGTTATCAATGTTAATTTTTTATCTAACACGTAAATCTGCCCCATGGTTTCATATAAAACAATGTCAACTGTGCACAGATATGTATCTTTTAAGGTGTTAACTGTCAATTCTTGGTGGAAAGACATTATATTTTAAAAAATAAAACACAATCCATTTGTACTACTTCCACCTATTTATAATGACCTGGACCGGTTTCGGTCATCGCTAGCATTATCAGTTGATAATGCTCGCGATGGGAGAAAACGGTCATGATCATTATAAATATGTGGAAGTAGTACAAATGAATTGTGTTTTATTTAAAAAAAAAAAATTTGTGTCTATATATTATTACACTTTCATAGAGTTCACTCATTTACGTTTAATTATTAGCAATTGTTTACTTATGCTCCGGTAAATTGACAAACATAACAACACACTTGTCATTTCTCTAAAAAAGATACTCCACAGAAAAATAATATCTTTTTAAATTTCGAGCACATTGCTATCTTCTGAAAGTATTCTCAGTAAAAACAAAATGATCTTGTAAGTATTGCCAAGCTTCGGAATATTCCCTGAAGAAATTCAATCCACACAGTTGTTTTTTAGCACAGCAATATTATATATTATAGCTTTAGGAAAATTATTCAAAAACAAAACTCCGTAATGTTATCTATCGGTTCAATTTTGTTTGTGTCAATATTAGGTTGGTACTAAAAAGTGCTTTTCAATTTGCTTCTAGTTTCAAGCAATACAGATATGCAAAATAATAGTGAGTTGCCAAGTAAACCTCGTTTCAACAAAAACCGCCATATTTCTCTCGATTCCTTTGTGAAAAAACGACGGCTGTTCGGTTATATTGGAAAATTATTATAATGCTGTCTCTGCTTGTGAGCATCTCTGAACATTGAGATTTTTTTCTTTTTCATAAATATATTTAAACATGGATACATTATTAATGTTACTGGCAGAAAAAATCTTTATTTAAAGTTTATACCATGTAATGCTTAGTGTTTGTGTTAATTACGTATATCATCAATTATTGTTATTAAATTATTTGAGTGGTTCACAACTTTATAATAAAATTTTCTTATCTGCAATTTCGGTTTTATTTATTCAATATTTATGTATGTTGATGGATTAACTGTAAATTCATGTCCTAGTTCTTGAATCAGTTTTTCTATATACCTTGTAAGTATCGACATTCAGTTTGGTATGAACAGTTTTGTCAAAATTTATGTTTACTTAGTTGACAGTAATCGTGATCAGCGAAACCCTTCCTGGTCATTATAAAAATGTGGAAGTAGTACAAAACAAATTGTGTTTTCTGAATTAGAAACATGTTATGGATTTTATTAAATTCTTAAAATGGGATTTTTACCATATTTTAAATTGGTTCTATCAATTAAATGGCAAGTCAATCAATAGGTAACATACCTACTTAATATTTATCTAGGATAATATTTTTACAGCTGGTTAAAACTCTCAAATTAACCATCAAATATCTTGACAAAACTTATCTGGCAACACCAATTCATAATACAAGTTGTCGTGTATCGTATTTTTAATATGGAAAGTTGTACATATAAGTTTTACTTGGGATTTTTATAGTAAAAAACCAGCGATATTTTTCAGTTGCTTCTGCGGTAAATAGAAATGTGTTTCGGCTTGTTCGGGCATGCTTTTCGTATTGTTGTTCTTTACGATGATATTTCCATTTGGTGTTTACGGGGAGCACCGTAAACCGTTCCTCCTTTTCTTATTTCAAACTTGTATTACGTAGCTTAAGTATCCGCAAAATAGAGGCATAATAATATCGAGCATTGCGAATAAAAGTATTATAAATTTTCCATTCAGTGCAAGTTGTCTGGGTATGGATTATGGTGGGTTTTGTATCGATTTTGGCGAGACACCGCAATATCTATACAATATAATATGCTATTTGTATGCCTATGAGATAAATAATATTTTCTTTCTTGTCTAGGTCATTTTTAGGTTGCATATTTTCTTTTAAATATGCAGTTATGTGTCAAATTTCTGATTCTGTACTCAGATTACTCAAATATGCCACCAAAAAATGCTATAACAGAATTAAACAAAGATGTTGATATTTCTAGATCAGTGAAAGGATATATTTAATTATTCTTGTACTAACTATAATCTGAAAACACCTAAGATGTCTGATTAATGAATTTGACGATCGATTTAATCATCTGACTGTCATACTATACTACTCAATTTTACGGCCAACTAATTTGAAGGGTTTGTGAGAGAAGAAGATACTAACTATCCACATCATCAGAAATATCCTAGGTCCGCTTCTTTTATCAAGAGAGCTAATGGATCTTCATTTGTCTTTTCAACTCGATCAATTAAGTGATGATGAAGATAATCGTCGGAGCTGCTCATAAAATTAATTACATAAATAATATAATACTCCGAATGAAATTGCGAAATTTAAAAGCGCAAAATGTCATATTAATGATGAAGAATGGGAGTTTTTATTCTTAGGTTTCGATTGATTTTAAATAAAATATTAATTTTCTATCGTAACGACAGAATGGTTTGGGGTCTCAACCGGGGTCAGACAGGGCTGTGTTCTGGCTCCGTTCCTCTTTATAATAATCTTCGACTTCATCTTGAGGAAGTCAATTCCACCCGACCGAGGTTTAGCCAAGTTAGAACCAAGTGCCAATTATTCAACGCATGCATCCTGACGGTGTTGCTTTACGGTTGCGAGTCATGGCACCTCACCAAGGCACAGGGTAACCGTATACTGTGCTTTGAAAACAGATGTTTGCGGCGAATACTAGGGGTACGGTGGTTTGATTTTGTCAGGAATTCGGAGGTAAGAGAGCGGACGGACCAGCCTCTTATTACGTCCAAAATAAAAAAGCGACGATGGACCTGGCTTGGACACGTGCTGCGGATGCCCCAGGGGAGCCTGAATCCTGCCTGTCTCTTCTACCAACCAGGTGGATTCCGTCGCCCTGGAAGGCCGCTGATGACCATCTATAGGATGTATTCGGCGGAGCTACGGGACGCTGGGATGACCTGGGTGGAGACGAGGAGGCTGGCGGGGGACAGAGAAGCTTAGAAAAACCGCGTGATGGCCATATGCTCCGAATAGGGAGCGGATATGGTTAAAAAAATATATATAAATATAATTTGAAGTCACGATATTACAAATATTTAAGACTCTCTCAACCCCTCAATGAGCATAGCGAAGGGTAGACTGAATTGAACACGTGGTGCAGATGTTCCTCAAAGCTGATATTAAATATGGCATTCTTTACATCTCCCCAGATGATCTAGTCGTCTCAACTTACGTGTCAATGCACACGTGCGAGAATTCTTAGCTAAATAAAACAAAATAGCTTGATAGTAATCTTTTTCCGACGACAATTTCTGCAAAGGTTTGGTATATACCATAAATATGAAGATATTCCTTTTTTTTTTTAAGAATGATGAAACGGATGAAGATGAAGATGAAAATGAAAAAAAAAAGATATTCCTTACTTGTAATAGGTACATTAAAAATCTGTTTAATTTTGACTGCTTATACACAAAAATTCAAATCAGTACAACTTATATATTCAATTATTAACTTGATTTTGATCTGTAGAAACTTATAATGTTAAAATAATGGGTCCTTATTGCCATCAAAATTATCATATCGTAATGATTGTTGTTTCCTGCTTTATCGATGGCATCCAGAGTAAGTAAATACATTTTATTTAATAACTTGCTGTTCAATTCTCCACGAGACATCATTTTCTCACTTTGCCTGCTATTGACAAAGCAGAGTTAGAGTGGAAAGCATGCGCGAACGAGAGGCAAATAATGCTGGTATTGGTACACAAAAAAGCTCTACATCAGGGGTTCCCAACTTTTTTGCTCTTCACCCTTTCTACCAATGTTAATATAACTGCCCCTTTCCCAAGATAATCTAACTCTTACTCAAAAGGTGCTTTACAAATATGCATATATGTTATATTGAAAATCTTAAATAAACAGCAGCATTTCCCCCGTGGAACTCTAAAATTTACCCCTAAGAAGGAAATCTCAACTCATTGGGAACCCCTGCTCTACGTGTTGAATTTTGAAACTTTATAATAAGTGTGTTGTATTAAAATGATTTTTTTATCTAATTAATTAGTTTACAGAACATTCCATACATTTAAATAAACTTACCTAAAGCCAAATTGTCTTGCTTTTCAAATAAAAATTCATAGACACTTTAAAAACTTAAGTCTTGTTTGGTTTCTGAAATAATTTCTCTTTCAAGTATTTTTAAAAATGTTGGAATTTAATAAATCTACTGCGTTGGTTTTTCCTTCCTGTAATTTCAATAAAATTGATTCCACCAAGATAGTTATTTTATAGTTGATTACTTGAACATAATAAAATAATTGGTGTTTTATGGCCTTATCTAACGTTTGACGATCTGAAATTCAGAAAAATCTTCTATTATATCAATAACCAAAAACGACGATAACCTAAGTTACTTTTCTTTAAGAAAAATTTACCAATGATTTTTATCTCACTAATTTTTAAATACTTATTATAAGAAATATACATTAGAATTCTTCAAATCATTAAAAAAAGTGTAAAAAGGATTATGTTGGTACACCATAATGATTATAGCCACTGTCTTACGTGTGATTATCTTATTCTATCTGTAAAAACTTACGAACATCGGAAAATATCATATTTCATTAGGGACCCAATATGTTAACAATGACGCTTTGAGACGATATGAGCATGTCATGTTTTTTTGTGTCGCCCTATGGCGAAAACCGTCATACCCTCTGTCAAATATTGCCACCCCTACATCCTGTCATATCTAATAAAAGAAGCTCATGTGGCTATCATTTAGAATAATAGTTTATGTTGATTCAATTTTAGAATCTGATTTTTGGGTTAACCATTTTAATATTTTAGTTTATTGCAGTGAAGTTCTACCAAGTATGCGAACCAATTCAATCAATGTGATCTCATAATAGTTTTGTTCAATTAATCTAACCAGGTAAGTATGATTGTGGAAAAGATGATTATTCCGCTCCGTTTTTCATTACTTACCAGCCACCAACAAAACTAAGCCTAAATGAAAAACTGAACAATATTTTATTGCATAATGACAATTGCAAGTAGCGCATACAATCCCGAACCCGTTTTATGATCTAGGTATTTCAGGATTTAAAATTTCCCGGAATCCCGGGATTGGTCATTAATTGGGATTTCATATGTTAAATTTTATTTTTTAAAATATAATGTCTTTCCACCAAGAATTGACAGTTAACACCTTAAAAGTAATTAAATTTTATATTTAAAATTCAGTTTGTGTTCATCATTGTTTCTATGGAATGTACATACGATTTAATATTTTTTTTTGTCATTGGAATAGTTTTCTGATATTCCGTAAAATTACCGCCAAATCAATCGAGAAAAAGATTTGAGTCATTACGATATTATTTGTCATGGAATGAATCAAAACAGAAAAGTTTCGTATCTCTATAAAAACGCAATGGCTTCTGCGTGACTTCCTCTTCATTAAGTTTATTTAAATATAACCCTTATTTATCGTTAATATTCCAAAATGTCCCATGATTTCTGTGGCATAACGAACGTCTGTCGTGGCGAAAGTAATATTATTTTCGCTTGATCAGCCTTTATGTTATTTTTTTCAATTGCTTAAATTCCAATATCCGCTCCGCATAATTGAGCGGGAATATTTTGTAAAAAAATAATTCCAAATCAAGAAAAAAATTAAAAGGAAATAAAAAAAGCTAAACCAATTTCTGATATTCGAATAAGGTATGTTGGATAAAGCTCTAAATTTATGCAAATTTAATTTTGTAATATTGGCTGTATAAGTATTCTTACTCCGCAACTTATAAATTGCTTATGTAAATATTATTTATATTATTTACAATACATTGTAGCTAGATGTAATGTTAGATATTAATGATTTATATGTAAATAACTTCAGTTACGCAACTGTCAATTCTTGGTGACATAAGCATTATATTCATAAAAGCATTTTCAACGCGACACTTTAGAACGAGATAGCTTTTAATCAGTTTTTTTATACAATGAACTCATGAAATAAACGGAAACGTATCACACATTTCTAGTTGTAAGCATATAAATATAGTGGAACTAAGTAAGAATTTAGGTAAAATTTTATTGAATAATAAAGATCAAATTAAGTCCATCAAGTAAATAAAAAAGGAATTGAAATGAATGGTTTTGAGAAATTAATTAAAAACCACTATTAAATTTATTTTCTTTGGGATTTTCACCTCCAAACACTAGTAATTCATTTTTTAATTAAAAACATTATGGTTATAACCCTCCACGCGTCCATTAGAAGGAAATAATCGCACCACAGTCTTCATTTTTATGTTGAGAATTAGAATCATTGTTGACAGTGGAAATAAATAACATTGCGATGTATAGTTTGTCTGAAGATACTTTTTAAAGAAGCGAAACACACTAAGTAACACAGCCAGGGTAATAACAAAGTTATCAACTTTAATTTTATATTAGAGTTCTATTAAGTATATTCCAATCATATCATGGAAATACAAAACGCTGTCCACACATTGGATCATTAAACGTGACACGTGTTACAGTAAAACGATAAGTGACAATTATTATTCAAAAGTCAGTTGTTTTACAACAGCAAATTTCAAAACTAAGCTTTAAATACTGTATTTATAAAACAGTAAAGCTCTGTTAGTGGCAATTTTTAAACTGGACGGTAAAAATATATTTTTCTTTTCTGAATCGTATTATAACACGTCAAACTAGAGTAAGTCATCAGTGTCTATAATGGATATATCTGGAGTTTCTTTTAGGGGAATCGTCTGAGATCTATTGTAACCATTCCGCCAACCATTCCGCCACGTTCGATGAAGGATTTTGTCATAAATATTCAGGGAAATTAAAGGTTTCATTGTCGTGACAGACTGTGTTCAGCTGTCGGCTTCTGCCCGAGCTTTTAAACAACTTTATTAACCACCATCGTAAAATATCCAACCGGTAACTTTGTCAAAACTTTGTAATTATTATTTTACTCAGTTTAGCTATCTTGCCTTTGACCGGAACCCAATAAGTATACCCGAGGTTTTATTATTCAACAATTCATTGAAAGGTTTTTTTATAGCAATGGCACGTTTTGCATACCAATTAGATATATTATGTCAAGTGACAGATCTCAATAATATAAAATTCTAGCATTAACTTTTATAATGAGATTTCATGAAACTGATATTAAACAGTGTTTACTTTGCGATAAATGCTGAACTGAACATTGAATAGTTTTCAGTTATTCCTAAAATCAGTATTTGAATCGAAAAATAAAAAAGCGGAAATTTTGTATCTTTCATTATTACCTTATTACATAAATTAAGTTTCAAGCAGCCATGCAGTAATATAACTTTAGTATTCAATACTTAATTCGCATTTTGTTGGTCAAAAAATATATACATATTGTATGCAAGAAAGTAAAGAGTCCAACGTTTCAAATATAAAATTGGAATTGATAGCTTTCTTATTCCACGTATTCTGTTTTCTACACAAAGAGACGAAATATATGTCACTCGTGGTTACAAAGCCAGTGCCATGGTGAAAGAAGTATAGGTGGGCTGGATAAAAATGGCAATCGCAATTTTTGCATTTGTTGACGTCATTGTGTGCTTATTGTATTACAGTCCACTGTGTTTTGGTGAAAGTAAAAATTTTTTTCGTCGTGACGTCACGTATTTTACAAAAACAATGATCCAGCTCACATAAACTTCTTGCACCATGGCATAAAAATACCATCGAATCCATCAAAAATATTTTGAATAGTTGTACAGCATCCTGATCATTATAAATATGTGGAAGTAGTACAAATGAATTGTGTTTTATTTTTTTTAAAATATAATGTCTTTCCACCAAGAATTGACAGTTAACACTTTAAAAGTTGTGCAGCACTAAGCTATCGTCAGCTTGTTTAATGCTGAAATCGATTTATAAGCTTGCATTCAAAAGATTATCGCTTTTAATTACCTTAATATATTCCAACTCAATAAACAATGCCTATTGAATTGGTATTATATTTAAAATACGTCGAACATCAACACAGCTGTGTGACGTGTGTATAACTAGATTTTCCTTTGTTTCACACAACCCGTATGATAACGTTTACTAAATTCACTGCTGCATCAATAGTGATATCAGAAGAGGCGTAGAAATGAAGACATTGGCCTTTTTACATCTAGCCGAGTTTCAGTAAGTGCGGGTCCACGCAGTTAAGCCTTCTTTTTACTTCCTCCTAATACAATTTGATTGCCGTCAAAGCTTTCTTGATTTATTCAGCCGTCAAAAAGCTGCGCGCGTGTAAGCCTATACAAATTGAGCTTTTTCTGTCTACGGTCAGAGCTTTCTCACAAACAATGTTCTCGCCTCTTTTGGCAATATTGTAGTCAAACATAAATGTTTACATCTTTTTGTTACTTTTTTAGCAAAGAAAATAATATTGTCGTCTCAAAAGCAAAAAGGCACTAGTGCAAAGTTTTGATAAAAACGCTGAAAAGTGTTTTTATAGGGAAAAAATCGTCTGGAGTTTATTTCTTAGTATTTTGAATTTTAAGTAAGACCGGCCTTCTATTGCAGAAATTCGTTAGGCAAATTACTTATTAACAATAAAGATAGAATCCACTTTAATAACAAATCTAGCATTTATAAGTTACAACGTAGTAAAAAATTTAAATATAATGTCTTTCCACCAAACATTGACAGTTAACACCTTAAAAGTGATTACAATGTAGTGATTGCCAACACTTCTATGTGGGTAAAACCACACATACATTAGACATAAGAGTATCATAACATTTAGCTGCGTTTAGATTAAAGAAAGATACATCAACATTAAATGTTAATTTCCAAATCACTTGTTATTGGAGAACCATACGTTCAATGCTAATAATGGGGTTAAAATGTTGCATCAAAATATGGGGGATCACAAATTTTGGAAATCAATAGAGCCCAGTTAATTTCCCTACCGATTTTGAACGAACAACGGAATCTTCCAAACTCTTCTCTATTGTACCCTGGACATGAGATGAGTCCGTAAAAAATAAAAAATAAAACATGAATTGACAATCAAAACTAAACATAAATTAACAATCATAGTAATGCATTTACTCGTGTTAATACATCGGTCCATGGTCACCCTAACTTGAAATTGGGATCTCTTGGAATTGCATTTAAAAAAAAACCCCTTCAGTCGTAAGGTGGTCACTAGACCAGATGTTAATTTCTTAGACACAGCGAAGATTTGTCCTATTTTATTTTGTATATAATCGTTATAAACTGTCTGTTTGATTTAGTTTGAGCCCATTCGTGTGCTCGAATACCTGAAGATGCCGAAAGGCGAAACCCGGGTCGTTAGTGACAAAATACATGGAAGTGTACAAAATCTCAATAATTCCTTATCACATTCTTTGAATTGCTGCATATTTTGTCTCTTAGATTAAAGAAAAAAATCGTTATTATTTATTTAACTTAATTAAAAATTGCACTGCTAATCAAAACCTATTAGAAATATTTAATTATGTATAATACAATATATTTCAGCCCAACTTTCTTTATCAAAGAGTTTAAATGTTTAATTAAACGAGAAAAGCTTTATAATAGTGTAGGCTTGAAGTGCGTGTACGCATTAAGGGTTGAATATGCTTGCGCTGTATTCTTAATTAAGTTTACCCTTAATGTGCTCAACGTAATGAATACAATATATTACTGTGTTGGCAATCCATTAATGTATATATTTATTTTATTTCATTTTAATTTAAGTTTTTTTTTTGCAGGTAAGTCATGTATGAAAAACACGAGCCTACCATTTATGATCACGTAAATAAAATGCTATTGTAGTGTTAAATGGTATGTCATTAAACTTTTCCGTGTGTTTGTCGAAAAGCTGTAATTTTAAGAAACGAAGAATGAAATGACCAATGGGAAAAACATGATATAATTAAAATTATGCTGGTTAAAATCGTGGTGAAATAAACTTACAATTATGTTTAAAGTTGTTGTATTATTAAAGCATATTCAATGTTATATTCTTGGAAACAAACAAACTATGTAAAAAATGAATCGTTCAAATTTGATATTGAAATTCTATCAATCACCCCAGTCGTTATCAAATTATAAAGAAACAATGTTCTAGATGGAAAGGCAATTATATTTGTGGGAAACGAATCAATACAGATCGTAACCTAGACGAGTTCGCAATACTGGAACAGAAACATAGACACAAGCATGAACCATACTACCTTACACACCGAGAACGACAATACTATTTCACTGATGTCGGCCCGCGGCAGGTTGACATCAGCTCTATTATTAAATCTCAGTTATTATACAAGTAAGGAGCACGATTTGTAAATATTCAAATAGAAAAAGCAATTTGTTTTGTTCTAATTCCACTTATCTTATAAAGAGCAGGACCGGTTTTGCACATCGATGTTGATAATGATGACTCAGCTGATAATGCTCGCGATTAACGAAGCCTGTCCTGATCTTAATTAAAAGATGTGGAATAATTACATAACAAATTCTGTTTCTTTTCAAATATAGTGAATGCCTTTCCTCCTAGAATTGAGCAGTGAACGCTTTTAAATATTAAATATATTTTAAAGTTTCTTCGGTATTACGCCATCATGAGAGCTGCGCTTAAACGGCTTTCAATATATATATATACTTAATTATTTAGATAAGATGGACACAATATCATCTTACTAATTATATCTTCCACTCTATAGATGCATTTATAATGTCAAAAATTGTACCTTTATGTGTATTTTAAATAAAATTTATTTAATGTGATTTCTTTCGTTTAAGTGCTTTTAGGAATACACATAAATTTAAATTAAGCATGAAAAGTGAGCTTCTCATAATGGTTTGACAATATTTGTGTTAAATTATCTTTTTTAGTTGAAATTATGAATATATTTTTATAGATATAATTAATTATCAATAAAGAACGCTTTCGTTTTTCTTTTTATTTTCAACTGAATAAGAGACATACAATATTGGTGTTGATTTTTTACTATTCTGATGAAGCACTTTTAAAATAAATAGATTATACGAGTCATGAGTTTTTTAAACATCCCAGTGTGCCGAAAACCGTGCCATGAGTCGCCTTAACTATGGCAATTTATTTGTAAAATTTTTGACAACCAAATATTATTTAATTCAACATCATTCATTTAAATCTGTGAAGTAATAATAAAATGGCAAACACTATTTTAGGTAGTCCTTTGAAATCTTTCTACCGCCCCAGGCCCAACGGTCTTGTACCTGCGATAGTCGATCAAAACAGTTAAAAATTAGAAAAAGGGCGCGATTTTTAGTTTTTCAGTCTCATTAACTGCTAATTCGTCTTTTCCTTTTGATCATTTTGTTTCTAGGCTGCCGTCTACAAAGGGTGGGGATGAAGCGCTTCACTCTTATCCGATCGGATGGCTGGTCGAGTTTTGATTACAAATCTCTTCGTTGCCGTGTAATTCTTTAATGTTATTTTTATTTTGTATAACGTGTATTAACTTTTTTTTCCATGTCCGCTCCCAATGTGGAGCATATGGTCTCCTAATGGAGGTATCTTAACAGACTTTTTCTACGAGAACTGATTGTTACTCAGTTGCTCAACCTCTCTTTTTTTTTTCCAAAGAGAGTAGGGATAGAAGGATAGGACTATGAAAGAACTAGTGGTTAGCTAATCGCTCTCGCTACGCCTCGTGAGGATGAAATGGGTGGGAGGGAAGACTCAGACTACGAACAGAAATCCATAAAACGATTGAAAGATCAATCTATGAAAACCGTCCGCACCGAGAATCAAACCCGAGACATCCGTAACCGTAGCCAGCGAAGCTACCAACTGCGCAACGGACACCGACAAAACTGTAACTTGTAACTGTAACTGTAAATAATTGAAAATTCTTTGTATTGTAAACCAAAAATATTATGCAAATCATATTAACAGTTACATAACGGATGAAGTAAAGAATTGTGATACTTATTTTACTATTATTTTTTTTACACAATCTAATTATGATATGTAAAGTGATTGAAATATGACTTAGTAAGTTAAATTTGCTTAAAAATTTGATACAATATCCGCATGCGTAAACTGCCATTAAAAAGCTTTTAAGAACTTTGTAACACTAAGTACCCTTATTGGAAGTCAACTTTTTAATGTTCATTTTTTACTGATCGCCTTGTACAAAGCACATTAGTGTAAAAAACCATCTTACGAGTTTTCATTTAAAAGTGAGAACAGTTTTCTCCTCGTAAACGGAAACTTTTTGAGTGTTGAAGGCAGTGCTTGAAATGGTTAATCCAAAGCTCAAATAAATATTGTATTCATACATTTTTTTAAAGATTTAACACATAATTAATCTTCTAATGGATATTAATTTAAGGTAATATTATAAAATAACAAGTTTTTAGTTGTACATTTTTTTTTATGTTATCCTATTATAATGGCATTCTCATGCATTTTTTTTTAACCATATCCGCTTCCTATTTGGAGCATATGGCCATCACGCGGTTCCTCCAAGCTTCTCTGTCCCCGCCAGTCTCCTCGCCTCCTCCCAGGTCCATCGTCGCTTTTTTATTTTGGACGTAATAAGAGGCTGGTCCGTCCGCTCTCTTACCTCCGAGTTCCTGAAAAAATCAAACCACCGTACCCATAGTATTCGCCGCAAACACCTGTTTTCAAAGCACAGTATACGGTTACCCTGTGCCTTGGTGAGGTGCCATGGCTCGCAACCGTAAATCAACACCGTCAGGATGCATGCGTTGAATAAGTGGCACTTGGTCTTATGCATAATCATTTTAAATATGTAACATCGTATTATACAGGGGTTCTCAACCAGTGGGAAATTATCCTCTATGGTGAATTTTAGAGTTCCAATTGATGTCGTTTATTAAAGATTTTTATTATCTTATTTAAACTACACATGTATATTTGGAAAGTTTATTTTGAGTTTGAGTAAGACTATCTTGGGAACGGATCAAAATAGATAGGTAAAATCTGATTAAAGATATCGTCCTAGGGTGCTTGGTAGAATTTTAATATCAAATTTGAATCGTTTAAATGTTGTACACTTTCATTCGCTTATTATCACTACGTCATGGAATGAATTATTTCTAATACTGATATTAATGACGCCTTATCTTAATTGGGAAAACAATTCCATAAACATATAAACAATTACAAACAGTTACAGTTTGTATAAGTATCATAAAAAGGCATTAGGTAAATTTCATAACATAGATATACCTACTGTTTTTGTAACTATTTATTTGTTTATGCAATTATTTTCCCAATTAAGATTTAACGACATTATCAAATCAGTATTAGAATTAATTTATATCACCGTCAATATAGTTTCTAGATTAGAAGTGGTGTACTGGTTATGAGCACCGATTTACGTCGGCACTCTCCATTTCGAGCTCTGGTTGGCGTAGCGTTTTATAATATAGAATAAAAAAAATCCTCCATTTAAATTGGCCCATTGTGCTTTCCAAGTGTTCACTTTCCAAGCGTGTAGTATCCACGCTACACAAACCCAGGGCCGTTATGTCTATGATGCTATAGTCATATATTTAATCGTAGTTATTCCTCCGCTGCCAGCGTACGTAAGCCTCTTAATGTCCTTTTTATTTTACATGGAAGAAAGTAAACTGATTATAATTAAAGCATGACGCATTTACGATTTGAATTGAGATAAAGGAAGAAATTATTATGGTGGACATTATTTCTTATCTTACCTACCATATTATTTTAAAAATAACGTTTCACATTTCTTAAATATGTAAGAATTAACCGATCCCGATCATAATAAACATGTGGACGTAGTACAAAACAATTTTGTTTTTAAAATATAATGCCTTTTCACTAAAAATTGACAGAAAACGCATTAAAAGTGATGTAAAGTAGTATATGCTTTTGTCTGGTCCGTGTTGCAGTGGCCAGCTTCGTTGTCTTCGGTAACAGATCTCACCGGCTTTAATTCCAGTACGGAAAGTTTCATAAATTTAATTTTCAATCAAAGGGTCCTTTGAGAAAGCATGGTTGATTAGTTTTCTCAAAGTCTCTCCCACGATTTTAAAAACGGGGTGTAGCGAGAGCAATAAGCTTACTAATATTCCTGTCCTAGGCCTATCCTTCTACCCCTTCTCTCTTCGGAAAAGAGAGATTTATCAAACTTCGTATCAGTTCTCGTAGGAAAATTGATGCTAAAAAACCACCATTAAGAGATCATATATTCCACATTGAGAGCGGATATGATTTAAAAAAATGCTTTTAACTGCAAACGGGTTTTGTTAATTAATGTATTTATTTAAGAAAAAACATGTGAGAAAACCCGGATCGAAGAGAGGCGAATGGCTGGCTATCGAACGTCCTGGAAGGGCTGGGATCTCAGACAAACACCATTTCAAATCCGGTTCAACAGTTATTTATTTTTAATCGAAGATGCAGTGGTTTACAATACACAAAATATAATCTTAACACCTAAAATTGATTCTACATTTAAATTTACTTAGCAACTAAATTTACTTTAAGTTATAATACAAATGACACGACAAACGATTTTAAATTACGTCCAATTTCAAAACAAACACAAACAATTCACATCGTCACCTCCACCGCCACGAGGCCGGCCACGAGGCTGGCAACTCGCCTGGCTCGACAGATCGTAATCGACTGTGCACAAATACAATTAAAAAATGTCCCTGCATCGTCGGAGCTACCCCTTTCCGTCAAAATTGGATTCATCCAGCGAACGTGCCGCCGGCTATTGAACGAGCGGCCTTGGCAACAGTCGGCCGGTTCTCCGAATTATTGTCGTTACCGCTGGGCGATTTTAAACTTAACAAAGAAAAACCAGGGTGTCTCACATGCTACAGTTCATGACACTATTCAAACCGGTCGTGATCTTTATAAAAAATGTGGAATTTGTTAAAAAATTGTTTAATTTTTTCAAATTTGTCTCCACCAAGAATTTTGAACGAATAACTGAATCTTCCACACTCTCCTCTATTGTACCCTTTACGTGAGATGAGTGCGTTAAAAAATAACATGAATTAACAATCAAAATTAAACACAAATTAACAATCAAACTAATGAATTTCCCATATTAACAGATCGGTCCATAGTCACCCTGACAGATACCATTAGTTGAAATTGGGTGGGTACTTCTTCGAATTGCATTTAAAAACCCTCCTCTGTTCACTCGTAAGGTGGTGACTAGTCAAGAGACACAGCGATAAGATTTGTCCTATTTTATTTTGCATATAATCGTTATAAACTGTTTATTTGTGTTAGTTCGAGTTCACTCATGTGCTCGAATGCCTGAAGATGCCGAAAGGCGAAACCCGGGTAGTTAGTGACAAAATATATGGAAATGTACAAAATCTCAACAATTCAAATTTAAAAATTGACAGTTAGCACCTTAAAAATGAACAATTAAGCTGATACCTAAATGAAACATCATTTTTTTTTATAATTTAACACATCGACTGAGGGTTCTTGATTTAATTTCAATATCAAATTTGGATTATTGAGATTTTGTACACTTCCATGTATTTTGTCACTAATGACACGGGCTTCGCCTTTCGGCATGGACTCAATGTCTTCGGCAATGGACTCGAACAGACAGTGACACCCGTGCGCTCGAATGCCTGAAGATGCCGAAAGGCGAAGCCCGGGTCATTAGTGACAAAATACATGGAAGTGTACAAAATCTCAATAATCCAAATCTGAAATATCATTTATTCGATATTAACACCATGCTTTATTCAATTTGGGTTTCTTTCTTAGAAGCGCCTCATTATTCACAAACTTCATTAATTTTCTACTATACAATTACAAGAAGGTTTCGACTTAGCATTTGAAAATAGGTTACCAAGAGCTGTGCAAGGTAAATAGATAGTGATGTTGAATGAATATAATATGAAAAGCTCTTATGTAAGTATTCTTTGATGGGCTGTTTTCCCCGAAGCTCGCGGGTTGCTTAGCTTGAATAGTTAAATAATAATACCTAAGTTCGTTCGTCTTAGATTCAATGTGAATAGAGTAAGTAGTCGAGGTGGAGAACAACAAAAACGCTTGAGTATTCGAAAAAGATGATCTTGCAGTATACATAAAGTTTTTTCGATATAAAATCGTACAAAAGTGAAGCCACTTTGTTCTTATTTGTGCATTTCTCTTATATATAGAAAAATACTGATTAATTGGAATTGTTATTCTCTAAAATAATATTCAGAAATAAAAGAAATAGTACACACAACTAAATATATACTTTTTACATTTGGTTCGTGTTATGCATCTCATAAATTAACGTCCAATGACCAACATGTTTTATTTTACAATACTTCGTCGTTTCCACAATTAAATCACTTTTAAGAATATTTGACATTGTCCAGGAGAAGCAAAAAGCACCATATAGCTTAAAAAAACAAGATGTTATATTTTTGTTAATAATACATATTATTTTTATTGAGAGTTTCCATGAAGCAATGGCGATACGTCATTATTTGTATTACCATCACTTTAAAAAATCTAGAATTTCTGGGATAGAACAAAGTGGAAAGTGTTTTGAAATATTTACACTAGAGCCTTCCTATTGATAATAAATTTATATGTTATTGCCAGGTGATGTATTGTAGAATATAGTTTTTCGTACAATGGCAATCAAAACTAAATTTTCTGAGTAGTTTCAAGCGGTTTTGTCGTGGAAGTGAGAATTTGATTCGTACACATTTAGCGGAAACGACGACGAAATAATACAATAACAACTTATATTCAATTTTAAATTTAAGCAAAAAAGTTTAAATTTTATCTTTTTGTAAAGCAATAGTGTAACGATTGCTGTGAATTTTTAAAAATGAAACTGGTTTAAACGGTTTGTATCTTTAAATCATTGAGATACGATAAAAACCATTATTTTCAATTCCAAGGAGTTGATTATTAATCATATTTGTTTATGTATGTTACAGAAAGATTCAAAATATCTTTTTGCAGTGGTTCATATCAAAGCTTTCAGTCATAAAACTGTACTTAAATAACATACGCGCGTCGTATGGTAACTTTAAAAGCTTCGCTCCATTACCCATTCACTCGCTACCCTTCACGATTAACTATTTTTTTAATGCAATAAAATTTTAAACAAACACTCCCTTCCAAGTTGGCAGTATTATCACCGCAGTGTGTTAATATTGAACGAATTTAAATGTACTTGAATAGATACGCCCCACCCTATATAATTACTAACACAAGCTGGGGGGCGAGTTTCGTCACAGTATGGCCTACTCTCTGAGAACTGTGAATCTATTAATATACATTCTTTTACAATTTACAATTTGTTTTTATATCAAACCAAAATATGTATACCTAACATTTTAACCATAATAACCAGTTTCGATTATCTATTAACCATTTTCAATGCATCGAATCCAATGGTATTTGCAATGGAAATGAGAGAATAAAATTGCCTTAATGGTTACATAAAATATTGTTCGCATATATGATTATTTAAGACAAAAATCTAATGTCGTGATCCTTTATTGGAAATGCATTTATTAAAACGACAATCAAAAGGATATTAGGTTATATAAAATATATACAAGATGTTTGGGAAATTATAAATTATATCATCTCTTCATCTGATAAACATTTTTTGTTTGTTTTGTTCATATGCAGATTGATGTTATTGATTGTTATTCAGTAGAGCATAACACTGCACTAACATACGATGCGCACACAGAGAGTCTGTCTGTATGTGGTCGTGAGTGTACGCTGACAGGCGGCACTGCCTTCCGGTGTATACTATTACTATTCATATAATCGGTGAATATGTACATTTTTTTAAAAATAATATAGCTTAACTCTTCTCCTTTCTTATATCTGAAAATCTCGCGTTCATTCGAAGTAATACATACCTTCCAGTAGCGAGCCGTCCATACATGCAGTAGATGTGGCGCATGCCCTGATATCACAAAATGAAAAGGGTTTTTTCTCATCTTTGTTATTAAATTATAATCTTATGTAATGATGAAAAACTGCTTTAATGTTCCACATTTATACACTAAATTCAGAAAGTGTGCGGGTCTTTACTGGCGTGTTTCTTCGTTCTATTTAACCTTGAGCGAAACCATAAACGTACGACCTCTGACGAAATTTGTTCGAAATTCAAAATTTCGTTTAATAAGTGAAACTAAAGTTTGCTACATACACGCATGCGCAGTAATAATAAATCTGATAAAAATTATTTGTTTTGCCTTAATATTTTTTATCATTTGAATTCAGTGGTGAAACCCTTGCCTGGTTTGTCACTGTATGTTTCAAAATGATAATCGCACCCCCTTTAGCACGCCTATTGAAAAGTAAATCATTTTTGAAAGTGAAAATGATAGGTGGAAGTTTGCGGTTTGTACAATAGCCATTAGGTTTATTCAATTTTGAATCACTTCACGGGATGTTACATTTGTAGAATTTTTAAGTGTCTTTGTATGGATATTAAATTTAAGCTGAACAGTGTTAAATAATCTTTTAACATCGAAATGAATCACTGATTTGTTATGGACACACAAATATATTCTTTCGATCATATTGTAGACTCAATTGAAAAATGGAGTATTTTTAACTTACTGACGCCAAGTATTCGATTTGATATGAAAATCTTATACTACCAGCTGTATCAGTATTTCTGCATATTATGAACATAATATATTACTGTACCGTTGTTTGTTATTAGGAGATATTCATTTGATAGAAACTGGTATCCTACATCGGTGCTTCCCAAACTGGATCCTTAGGGGTCCGCTTATTCCGATTTATTTTACATCTTATTTGGAAGATATTTTGACAAAGTCAATGAATTAAATCTCACTTCTGGGAAAAGAAGACAACATTTTGATCATGAATATAAAACTTCAGGTTTTCAAATAAGAGCTTACTTCGTGGTCATCTATACATAACGTCATGCTATGTATAGTTTTTCTTATTTTATTTTTAATAATTGTTTATAAGTAAGTTGCTATTTTTTGTGATTAAATATAAACATGCATGTACTAATAGTAATAAATAATATCAAATATAATTTTAATGACTAAAATATGTTTTTTTCGGGGGTCCGCGGATGATTTTTTAAGATTTAAAGGGCCGTGGCATGAAAAAGTTTGGGAAGCACTGTCCTACATTACTGTGATTTTTCAGTTAATATATAAGTTAGTTTATATTTTCATTCATATTACACAGTAATTATGCTGGCGATACTTTCCATTTTTTTTAACTTTTATATTTGATTATAGAGCGACTCAATAGCAACCGTGCTTACTATTTTTCTATTCCTTCTTACGATGAAACTTGAATTGATTTACTCGATGACATAAATTGAGTTATATCGTTTGCTCAATATTGATATCTAACATGTGTGTCGCTGAGTAGCTAAATCCGCTCCTGACGATTTTTCACAAAATAAGTTTTTTATGTACGCATGTGATCTATCATTTTTTCTGGTTGCAAGTCTAAAATTTCTCCTATTTCGTCCTCTGTTTGTAATTCGAAATTTTTCCAAACTTAAAAATGTCGTTTTTTACACGATCTAGATCCTCGTTTTACACGGTTGACGCTCTCCAAAAAAACGACAGTGTAAAAGAATATTTTACTTTTCGTTACACAACGGAACACACAAAATAACTTAAATTATACTTAAAGCTATCATACTGCCCATAGCAGTTTTTCGTGGTGTACTCAAAACTCTAAAAACCTTCAGGAGCGTGTTTAGCGACTCATCGCCTCATGTCATTTAATATAATCTTTTTTAGTTATCAGAGATGTTTAATCTACACTTACTTATTTTACAAAAACTCAAAAATATTTATTTTGCAATTGTTTTACCACGTAAAACTCCCTAATGCAATAATCATCTGCTCTTTCAATAAAAATACGTCGCGGGGTATTTTATTAATGCACATATAAAAGATCTGCAGTACTTGCTATCAGACGGTTTGATTAATGCAATGTTTGCGTACGAGATTAACCCCTTGTTCACATCGGGCCCACTCCCCGGGGAAAGGGGGCCGCTCAACAACCCGCAAAAAAATTTAACGCACTCGACACATGTTGCGAATTTACACGCGTCGACCTTACCGCGAGAACAAGTGAACCGATATTGTATTATCTAATTCGGGGTCGATGTCTCCCTTTGTGACTTCCCCTTTTACCTCTCTTTCCGGGTCATGACCCAACAATTTCTCTGATGCTGTGGTAGCATAGATATGAGAGTGTTATGTATTTTGACGGTGGTTGGCAACCTTTTATCTTTAAAAGGGCAGCCCAAATCGCTTGCTTGTGACACATGGCATTATATCTTAAGTAGTGATCATAAGGTAAAATCGAAACATACTAATCGAAAAACATTTTTTAAACCATTTACATTCCCAATCTGAATCATAACTATGGTCTCCTTATGAAGATACCTTAATATAAGTTTTTCTATTAGAACTGCTTGTTATTTAGGTGCTCAATCTCTCATTTTCGAAGAGTGTAGGGTTAGAAGGATAGGACTAGGACAGGACTGGTTAGCTAATCGCTAGTGTTAAGCGCCATTACTTTAGGATCGGACGGGTGGTATTTCAAATCAATTTATAATAAAATGTCTTAAAAAAATCTTTTTGATACTGGGAATTGCAGATTATTAGAGTCGGCCATCTTAAAAAAGCTTCGCATGTACTTGGTTGCCAAACTAGCCCCGGGTTGCCAACCACTGTGATACGATACATCAAGTATTGCGATATTTCAAAGTGTGTGCAGGTGCGCTTTTAGAATATATACTAAAGACGCTCATTTTTCAAACTATAAACAAATCTTAAATATAAGTTGAATTAAAACATCAAACTACCAAACATTACGGATTACGTCATAATAATTTATTGATATAAACCGCAACCGAATATAATTCACTTTTTTTATTTATTAAATAAATAATCTTAACTGAGTAAGTGCTTGTAATTTATTCACTTGAAGATTAACCTTATGGTCTTCCAGCATCTAATAACAAACACAAAAATCTTAATCAATGTAGAAATAATTAATTTTTAATACGGTTTTTTAATGTTTTTTCTTTTAATGTGTTAACTGCCAATTCTTGGTAGAAATATGTTATATTTATAAAAAATATAACGACTAAGATTATCAATAACGTTTTCCTTGTTAAACATTGTTTATCGAAGTATTCATCTTTTATTAAAAAACCAAAATGATCTGTTTGTTATTTATTTTTTATTTGAGTTACTATAAATACTTTGCACCTATGGTATTAATTTTCAAACGATTAACAGTTTTGCTGAGTATTGATTTAAAAAACCCAATACTCACATTTTTACAAAATAGCCATTATTTTGTTCTGATATTGAAATAATTCAACATATTTCATTTTAAGTTAGCAAGTAGTCTTTGCGTGTACGTATTTACATGTACATATATTATATATTAAAGGATAAAAGGGTTATGGGTAAAATATATACCAGCGTAGGATTCAGCCCACATGTCTAGGCCAGCCGAGGAAAATTACAACCCTTGCAAGTAACAGATTGGGAATACCCTTTCAGGATATGAATGCGTTTTTTGTTAACAGTCAGATGTTATCAAGTAAAAAAATACCAACTGTGCTTAAAATTATTAAATTTTATTAGATAGCTATTTAACTATACATTATATAATAAAAACACACGAACTGTATATTTTAATATATGGTGGCAAAGTTTCTGTAGTTATCTTTCGTAAATGGTTTAGTAGGGTCCACGGACGAGTGGTCAATGACGTTGGCTTTGGTAGCACTGCTAACGGGGTTGAACCTCGGTACGGATAGTTTTATAAATTAATTTTTCAATTGATTTACACATTCCTGCCCGAAGATATGGATTTCTGTGACGAATGAAATTCCCACCCATCCGATCGTAAAAACAGAGGGATTAGCCAACGCAAGTCCTGTCCTAGACATATCTTTCTCTTTTATTTTCGAAAAATAGGTTGGCCAACTGATTACCACGTAGTTCTTGTTTAAACCTTCTCGTGAGATACCTCAATTAGGGGCCCACTTTGCAAAAGCCGATATGTTTATTATAATAACATTGTACTGTCTTTGATAAGTATCTTCAGTCTGGTTTGAAGATGTTTCTCAAAGAGTCAAATTATTTGTCCACAAGCAGTTATCCATTTTAATTTTATATTCGGTAAAATAATGGATAAATTCGTGTTGTATAAACTTCATATCAGGAGAGAGAGATGATCAATCCGCCGGATTGTATTGTCATCAAAATAGCTCATACGCATGCATGGCAGCCATTAAGCCTACACTTCAAATTATTCAATTGATATCTTAATTTTATTAGCCATTGGGGTGGATTTGGGTACAGGGTTTTCATGAATTTATTTCGATGATTAATTAAATTTACAGACATATAAATTTATATCTTTCAGAAGTATTGATATTGAACTGAAAACCTTTATTATTATCATACAACCATTAACATTGATACATTTGTTATTCCACTTGTATTGTAATATCCTGGCACCTGTTTTTTATTTCAAAATGTTCGAAACACAATGGTTATATTATGATATTTGAACAAAACTTGGACAATTCAAAGTTAAATATGGCTCTTCTTTATATTCAACATTTTGCGGTTAACAGGTTATGCCCAAACAACAACGAACCATATGTGTAAGTATTTGAGAAACACCTTAAGAATACATAAAAATTATGAATCCTTATTTCCTTAACAATTTATTATTCTTTTATTGAAACATTCCTAAATGTTTTTTTTATGGATTCGGTGGTAACTTTATCAAATTAATATAAAATTAAAACTCATAACTTAGTTATTCCACTGGATGTGTTACTTAAATGTAACGTGGTTCTCTTATTTAGGAAGCGTCTTAGTAAGTCTGAAGATGCTTCCTAAAGAAGCGAAACGCGTTACATTCAGTGACACAGCCAGTGGAATAACTAAGTTATCAATTTTAATTTTAAATTATTCCTCAAGGTATTCCAGTCTTCCGTCGCTTTTACTGCCGATACCAACTTCATCCAAGCACTTATTTGTCGTGTATATTATTAATTATCATGTTTATATTTCGATGAAAGTTTTCCTGCTAAGGAAAGAGACCGATGGTAGCACCGATTGGTTTCGTTTCAAAGCTGTCGTAACTCACAAAAGTCACAATAAGAATACATCTTCTAAGACATCTTTTATCTGTCAATCCATGTTTAATATGAATTTAAATCAGTGTTTGTTCAGCAAAATAATCCTTAAGACTATGCTAGTCATTTAATTAAAATTATCTTATATCATTTTTTATTCGTAAGTGCGTACTTTAATTTCTGGTCCCAAATCCAAATAAATTTGAAAGTATAGTTTGTAGTCAGGGTAGTTCAGGGTGTACAGGAGAGTGCTTAGGAAACGAAGACATCAGAAACTTAAAAACCATAATTTGCTTAGAAAATATGGCAGAACTGATTTGCGATTTTTCAAAGCAAACATGGTGTGTATAGAAACTTAATTGAAATTAATTTAACTATTTTTTTTCACCCTGATTATTAGTTTTTCTAAAAACAAACCTTCCTTATTTGAATACCTCATACATAAGGAGTTTTCAAACACCCAGTAGTATATACACATACACATTGCTGATTGATCAAACCAAAGGGGTGTATTTTATACAGTTATTTTGAGGAAGCTTTAGCTTTTACTCGTTCATCAAAAAAAGCTTATAATAGCTTTTGGGAAAAGCTTTTTTATGGCTCATTTCGTTCTTTTACGTTATACTGTAGCTGCCAGACGAATAATAGTGACTATTATAGCACATGACAATCACCGAAACCACTTGATAGAATTAAATTTAGAAAGATAATGATGTTGTATCCTTAAACCAAACATAACGTCAAGCTCCTTCAATTATAATTGTATGTTATAAAAAAAACAATATAAACATACTGATTGAATTGGCATTTATTTATTTTTTAAACCATATCCGCTCTATATTCGGAGCATATGGCTATCACGCTGTTCCTTCAAGCTTCTCTGTACCCCGCCAGTCTTCTCGCTTCCTCCCAGATCATCCCAGCGTCCCGTAGCTCCGCCAAATACATCCTATAGATGGTCATCAGCGGCCTTCCAGGGCGACGGAATCCATCTGGTTGGTAGAAGAGACAGGCAGGATTCGGGCTCCCCTGGGGCATCCGCAGCACGTGTCCAAGCCAGGTCCATCGTCGCTTTTTTACTCTGGACGTAATAAGAGGCTGGTCTGTCCGCTCTCTTACCTCCGATTTCCGTACAAAATCAAACCACCGTACCCCAAGTATTCGCCGCAAACACCGTCAGGATGCATGCGTTGAATAAATGACACTTGGTCAGACCGAGTACAACCGTGAGTCCCAGACTTTCAGCATTGAGTTAAAAGTTGCTCCAACTATCCCTAATCGGATTGTGAGCTCTTTACGTTGATTGCCATCTTCCATGATGTGTACCGCCAAGTATTTAAAGCCGTCGACTCTCTCGATGTCTTGCCCCGCGCTCGTCAGAGGGTAGTCTGGGTCTGGACAGAAACTGGTGGTGAGCGCATTGGTTTTACTCGCATTGACTTTAAGGCCTATGCGATACGAGTTGCTCTACAGTCTGTCCATTGTTTCCTGAATACCATCGACAGATTTGTCAAATATGACAGCGTCGTCAGCATACTCGAGGTCACATAGTCTCAGATTGGGGGCAACGGCTAAACCTCGGTCGGGTGGAATTGACTTCCTCAGGATAAAGTCGAAGATTATTATGAAGAGGAACGGAGCCAGAACACAGCCCTGTCTGACCCCGGTTGAGACCCCAAACCATTCTGTCGTTTCGACATTTGTTACGGCATTTATTATGACATTTGTTACGACATTACGTTGAGGCATTTATTTGGTAGAATTCTATTTTTAAATGGTAAAAACTAATTTTTTTTAATTATACGAGAATGAAAAGATATAGTTGACAGCTATTTCAGCATCACATCATCGTCAGAACTATGTTTATCGGGTTTTAGTTTATCTGGCTTTTATTTATTGGATCAGTAACTATTTCAATTTTTGATCAGTACATTTAATGAATGGTCAGTAATTAATCAAAACGATCATTATCCATTGGTCCAGTATACACGTGGTCAATTATTAATATTTATATAAAGAGGTCAGTTTTTTAATTAAAGCTAACCTTACCTGACCATTGGGTAGTTATTTACTGGTCAATTATAATTATTAACTAACCGTTTATTATTTCATACTGACCATTTATCGAATAAGTTACTAATCAACTAATTAGTTTACTTTATATTATACTTACATAAAATAGATAAACATTTAAATATCATCTTATTTAATGTAACATCAACTCTACTATATTATTATAAATAGCTGTCGGCTGTATCTTATAATTATTATTGAATTAAATAATTATATATTTAATTAAGATATTTTTACCATAGTATACTCATTATCTCTGATAACTCAATATTTATAATACTTCCAATATTACAGGTAGCGGATTTGCAAAAATCAATATTCACCCTAATTATAAAAATTAAATTTTGTATTCCAAGTATTGTTGAATTAATAATAATGTTAAGAAAACCCCTCAAATAATCACACAACATATCTTCCAATTATTAATCCCCGCTATATATCCTACTTTTGTGTAATAAGAGCCATATGCTGAATTTCTTAGAACAACTGGAAATCAATAGATATAATCAAGGCAATAATCTCCTTAACAACCAAGCAAACATTAATTCATCACCCTTATTTAAATTATTATAGGAAGATTACGCAATTACGGATAATCAATACAATTTCAATGCGTTCAGTATAATAATACCACGTAAGCTGCTTTTCAAAACACACAATTAGTATTTGAATGTTAAACATATATTATAATATTGGAATAAGTCGGAAGACACAATATTGTCTATCTCTACTAAACAATATATTTATTTTTTCCATGTCCACTTCCAACGTGGAGCACATGGTCTCCTAATAGAGGTATCTTAACAGAATTTTTCTATTGGAACTGCTTGTTACTCAGTTGCTCCACCTCTCGTTCTTCCTAGAGAGTAGAGATAGAAGGATAGGGCCAGGACAGTAGTGGTTAGCTAATCGCTCTCTATATGCCCCGTGAGGATCGGCTGGGTGGGAGGGAGTTTTAGACATCACAAACACTCAGACTACAAACAGAAATCCATAAATCGATTGAAAGATCAACTTATGAAAACCGTCCGCACCGGAAATTGAACCCGAGACATCCGTGACCGTAACCAACGACGCTACCACCTGCGCCTCTTATGCCGACAACAGTATATTATATAACTAATCTAAAAATAAGTTTCAGCTTAATTCTAACGATGGCGTTAAGCCAAAATAACAATAATTAAATGCTTTGTTGTATTATCCTATTGAAAAATGCTTTCTAAAATAATTCAACACTTTAATTCGCTCTTTAAATTTCCAGTGTGGTTTTTTTAGGTTGTATCTTCGTTCAAAATCTGTTTATGTCGTACTTATGATTCTAAGCGCTTATTTTTAAGATTGTTGAAAAATATGTGTGGAGATAGTTTACCGGAGACCTCGAGAAGAGGGGGAAAAATACTAATAGTATAAATAATGTCATGTATTTGACATATTACGAAGATATTATTATTGCGAAAATCTTCATCTTTATCTAGTAACTTTATGAAGTCATTAATTGCGAAATCTTCTAGTGCCATAAAGCATCATTATTCCGTATGATTAAATAATAGTCCATAGTATCTGCATATGAAACGGAGATGATCTATAAACTAACATTTTGAAAGTTAACAGTAAGATAGTTTAATAATTCCAAAGTTAGTACATATCGGAATAATTACATTTCCTTTGAGCAAGTTTTCCCTCTTTCTCAATGTCAAACATTTTATCTATCCTAGGCAGAAAGTTGTTCGAACAAATTACGCAAGTAATCAAAATTTATTTGTGAGGCTGGCATTTGCAGAGAAAATTATATTATATTATTATTAATTGTACTTTTTGTTACAATTATAATATTATCATTCAGATATTTCAACTCTATCACACTATTCGATGTGTTTTCTTGTAGAATTAACATGCTTAGTAGATAGATATTACATCTTTTATCTTTTATTATTTAACTATTAAAGAAAATATAGCACAACTATATTTACAATATAAATAATTTAAAATAAAGTAAACATTTTTATTACTTTAAGGTGTTGTCAATTGAAGGTATTTATGAATTAGTCATCATATTTTCTTAGATAATCGACTTTATATTCCTTAAATTTTGATGACAGATTAAAGTAGATAAAGATTAAAGTAGATAAAGATTAAAGTTATTTATTTGTAAGAGGTTAATTGTAGACTATATGATTTCATTGATTTGTAATTTGTATGATTATCTTTAAATTCTTGTCATAGTTCATGAACCAATTGTTTTATGTACGGATAAAACGGATTCTCATCCGATTCTAAAAACGGGGCTTAATGTGAGCAATTAGCTGACCAATAAACCTGCCTTAGCTCAATTCATATATTCTTACTCTCTTTGACAAACTAGAGGTCGAGCAACTGAGTAAGAAAGTAGTTCTCGTAGAAAAACTTCTGTCAAGATAAGATTCATTAGGAGCCTTTAAGTGGAGTGATGTGCGTGCTCCCCTCTTGAATTAATTTCCGTTGAGATTCCCCTCTCAACGGATAGTTATTAATTCGAGTCCTCATCTATTCACCGATACCCCACCCCTCCTTTAATATTCTAATATGTGCAATTACCGAATATCATTGAAATTATAATACCTATCTCAATAGCAATTTTCTATAAAGCCAAATGGTTTTTACTTTCTTGTCTCATTAAAAAATCTTAAGATGACGCCAACCGAAAAAAACTAGTTATGAGTAATTGTAAGTTTTTTAAATGTTTGAAATACCTATACCTGTTACTATGCTATACCTTTTATATTTAGTTTGTTTGTACAAAACTGTTTTTAAGTAAAAGTATAATTTATAAAAATACGTGTGTAATGTTTCCCATACGGTAATGTTCTAAATAACGAAAAATTTTGTATAACTAACTCAATATGTCATCTTTCCTATTTCGTATCTTCTCACAGAACAGCAACCATAAAAGTAATGTATAATATTATTATACATAACTAAAAAAATATTTCAATATATACCACCGCAGTGTTTATATATTATTCTTTTTCCGTTTTCAATTATTTCCACGATCATTTATGATTGTTAAACTTAGCTGGAATATAATTGACACAATACCCTTAATCTGCTTATCCGCAGCGTAACAAAATAGTACATTTCTTTGTTCTGTATTCTCTGTAAGCTCGGGAACTTTATACTTTGGCATAAGATTGTGTACACATCATTATGTTTCAAAGTAATCTCCTTGTGCTCTGTTGCTTTGAGAAATTTTCGTCCAACATCACATTATTCTGATAAAGAAAGTGTCTCTTGGGCTTTCTATTTTAATTTTATTTTATACAATCAAACATTGATTTTACGGACCGTTTTATTTAATATTCGTTGAGCTTTTCCACAGCGCATTGTAATTCTAAGCGTTTTGTTAAGCTCTTAATATGGCAGCCACGTTTTGCTGTATTTAAATCATTAACTTAAAATCTTAATGCTTAAATAATATAACTGTACATTTACGCACTTCTACTCTTAAAATTAGTTTGAATAGTAGATACCGTATTTAAAGCAGTGAAGAATACTGCCTGTTGATTGAAGGTAAATAAATAAAGTCTAAAGCAGTGATTTCCAAAGTGGTTCCTACGGACCCCCAGGGGTCCGTGTGACCGCTGAGGGGGTCTGTGGCAAATGAAAAATAATTTGGTGGTGCGTGGACAATGTTGAGGGGTCCGCGAGAGGTTTAATATAAAAAATATCTGTGACACATTTTCACTATTATGAAAGTTGAAATAAATAGCAATCAATTAATTGGTAGCGATATGTTGGGTGTTGGACAAACGCTACACAAACGAACAGCGGAAACCAATATCTGACCACAAATTTTGCTTACAAAAACAAAAACCCTTTTTATGGATTTAGTGCAATTATGAACCTCATCACTCTTTAAATATGAAAATGTTTTATTTGTATTTTATTTTTACATCAACCATTCAAGACATCAAATTCTAATTTATGTTTTTTTTATTATGCAGTTAAATAGAGTTATTTTACTTAGGGGGTTCATGGTCAGGTATTTTCTTTAAGATGGGGTCCATGGGCAAAATAAGTTTGGAAACCACTGGTCTAAAGTAATACCACTGGCTTAAATAGTCTAGGGTTTTCCAAACTATATTCTGTAAAATGTGAATAGATATATGCTTTTCGTCTGCTACCTCTAATTCACAAATTCTAACATGTTTGATGCAACCTAATCAACAAGATTAAGAAGGTTTTTTGTTCAAATTTTAGGATTCACGAAGTTTTTCATCGCAGGAGAAATTTGGAAAATTTCTCTATACTGTATTGGTATACAGTATAAAGAGATTTCCCAAACTTCTAACATAGTACACATATGCTATATATCTATACTAACGGGGCTTGTTTTTGTAAAAATTTAGTTTTCGGGTATAAAAGAATGACCGATAAGTTATATATGCTTTTTGCATAATCTTGGCTTCTCTCACCTCACTACCAAAGTTACATAATTCGACAGTGTTTTGGCCAATTTATGTAACCCTTAAAACATATGAAAATGAGTTAATGATTGGATCTAATTTTAAAAACGTCAGAGCAGGTCTCAGCCAAATAATGTAAATTAGAAAAATAAATTTACCACTTTTTGGAAGGGAAACATCATTTTACATTGGTTTTAGGTTTAAAAATTCTGAACCGGCCACTTAATGTAAGCCACTATTATATTGACACTCTACGTATAATCTCGTATCTACAAACATGATAATTTACAGGAGTACATTTCAAAGATTCATAACGCAACTCACCGTATAATGTTTTCATATTTTCTATAAAGTTTCTAAGAGTTTTTACTTTCTCCTATGCGATTTCAATTTTGAGTACTTGAATACTTAAAAATTATGTTTTCGAGACTACTTTGATACAAATAAATTTAGATGCAGTATTTTAGAAAAGATGAATTGCCAGGTGAATAATTATTGTATTAGGAAAACAATGCTTTGAACTTATTTTGTTTTATTAGAGTATAGTTGGTGCATCTTTGTTTACAAGTTCAATAGAGTTTGACAGCTAATTTATCTCAAACAATGTATAAATAAGTGCGTACTTGTATTCATTATTGAATTTTCCCATCGAGTCCCAATGCCCTAATGATGATCGATAGGTATAGAGTAGGCAACTAACCAAAATGTGGGCTACGAGATATTCCCCCAAGATTCGTGAGAAAGTTCCCGTCGATGACAAAGGGTTAACACACGGGGGATGAATTAAACGAGAGCAATAAGAATGTATGAGGGTTGTATTTTTTTTGGAAACACAATCGAATAAGAGACAATCAAGTGTCCCTAGCGAATTAGCGAAATAAAAACGATGCTCTTAATTATAAGGGGAAAGTTTCCTATTGTAAGAGATCGACACGTGACAATTTAATTCAACGAGAAATAAGTGTGTTTATTCAGCGTACTTTCATTTGATTAAAAACAAATATTTCCTTTGTATTTTGAACTAATGTATTATGTGGATCTCAATAATTAACTAAATTAAACCTAAAGGATAACTACTATTTATCAATAATAAATTGACATTACAAGGTATAAGATTGAAATCAGACTAAGAATTTTATTTTAATTAATTAGGATACTCAATCTTCTAATAACCATCAACCATCACGAAGTTTCACCTCACTTACTAGGTATATTCCCTAGCGTAAAAAAATCCATTTATTAATTTTTCCGCAGGAGTGTCAGGACTTATCAAGAAAAAATTCTCTAGACTCGATTGCATGCACTTGATTGGTAAATGGGATTCTGCTGTTTACGTGTTGATATCCACTCGCTCTACGTAATAGGCAGTGAATTTTTTGAACACCTTGCAATTACCCTAGATTCAATCCAGTCGGCATATCCGTCAAATCCAATTGATTGTCTTATCGATTGTTTTATCGTCTTGAGAAAATTTTACCGGTTCGTTCTACAAATGAGGGCATTCCTAAAGGATGTGATCATCATTCTGAATCGTATTACCGCGTTTATATGTTGAACTATCTACTACCTGGCCAAGCTGGCAGAGCTTGGCAGCAATGTTTTGTGTTCCATATCATCATGTTCAGTTAGTTAAAACTTTGTTTATTTCCATAGATTGTATCCTTCTCATTTCGCTACAAATTTGAACGGTTTAAATACCTTGCCATTTATAATACACAACCAAGAACCAAGTGCCACTTATTCAACGTATGCATCCTGGCGGTGTTGCCTTATGGTTGCGAGTCATGGCACCTCACCAAGGTACAGGGTAACCGTATACTGTGCTTTGAAAACAGGTGTTTGCGACGAATACTAGGGGTACGGTGGTTTGATTTTGTCAGGAACTCTGACGCAAGCGAGCGAACGGACCAGCCTCTTATTACGTCCAGAGTAAAAAAGCGACGATGGACCTGGCTTGGACACGTGCTGCGGATGCCCCAGGGGAGCCTGAATCCTGCCTATCCTTCCTACCAACCAGATGGATTCCGTCGCCCTGGAATGCCGCTCATGACCATCCATAGGATGTATTCGACAGAGCTACGAGAGGCTGGGATGACCTGGGAAGAAGCGAGGAGACTGGCGGGGGACAGAGAAGCTTGAGGAACCGCGTGATGACCATATGCTCTGAATAGGGAGCGGATATGGTTTAAAATATTTATAACACATTTAAAATTGTATTCATTGACACATTTATAACAAGTTAAAAGAAATAAACAAATTCACTTATATACCATAAAATAACTGTCAAATAATACTGATGGTTACTTCAGCATTACGCTTTCGTCAGGACTAAAAACGAATTGTTGCTGACTAATTTTTTTAATAATATACTAGTATTAATTGAACCTCGCTTCGTCCAGGATAGAGAACGCTAAAATTTAGACGTTGGCGTTGTTTTGATACAAGCTGATGTTTAATGTAGAAAATATCAGGGTGAACTGTAATTCATATAACACCCACCAAATATAGTTCAGTAATTAATAATAATGTTGGTAGATTAATTATAAAATATCACCTTGCACAGTACCTGTTCATTTAAAACGCACAAAATAAAATCCAATAAAAGTATAAATCAAATAATAATAATGTTAAGAGTTGAATGAATGAATGAAAAAAGCACAAACCAGAATGACATGTTCAAATTTCACGTCACTTCTGTTCGCCGTTTGGGAGGAGTTCTCGTGACGGACAGGCAGATTGATACTTGTATTTTTGCTATATAGTATAGATCTAGATTTGAAAGCTGTCTTACAACTCAACCCCAAATACACTCGTGATATCAGTGTCATTACACAAGTTCATACTTTTTATCATGACCTAGTATTTATCTATATAAAAAGTTCTACATTGACAAATAATGCTAGTCGTTTTCATACTCCCATGCTGACACAGCCCAAACAAAGTATGAAGTGGCATATTATACCATTTTCAACCCAGTTAGAGCTACTCAATTCCACACAGAGTTGCACTAAACATTAATTAACGTATTAAAACATGCATAACTGCAATTCGAGGGTAAACTAGATTACACTATTAATGGGAAAACATATTTGATTCATTTTATAGCTACAAAAGTAAATATAATATTTACAATATACAGCCATCTTAAGTGGAGAACGCAGAGCAGCTATGAGCATCCATCAAATATCCAGCTTTATATAAATAGGCCTGTCATGTTTGTATTCTTATCAGTTGATAATACTCGTGATGAGCGAAACCGGTCCTGATCATTATAAATATCTGTAGGTAGTACAAATGAATTGTGTTTTGTTTTTTAAAATATAATGTTTTTCCACCAAGAATTGACAGTTAACACCATAATAGTGATTATCATTTATATATATATATATATATATATATGTTAATCAAACTTCATCTTAAGACATTAGTATATTTCTATGTAGAACAATACCACACATGAATGCAATGGCGGACCATACAAATACAAAATCCCTCAGAATTGGGCCAAAGTTACCCAGATTGACCGTACTTGGAATGTTTTTGATTCATATACGATGCCGAATCTTTACAGCTCATGTTTGATAAAGGCGACTTTATAAAACTGTTACAACGTTCGATCACGCAATTTGAGTTAAATTCCCTCGGCAGCTGTCGGGTGTGTCCGCCCATCCCGAAAACGAATGCCGGATTAAATGACATATCCCAAGAGCCCAATCCCTTCCACGCATCTTGTCTCCAATAGTCACGGGAATCAAAAGCTTGGGAAAGTTCTGCACAATTGTCAGGGTCTTATTGACAGGCATCGGTTATCGTCACGTTGTACCTAACAAGCACTTGCCAACAACTTTAGGCAAAACTACTTTTTTGATAAGTTATAACAAATTTATAGCAAGAACGATGTTTAAATCTATATATATTTCATTCAATTAATAAATAACTGGCTCGACATCGTTTCGCCAGTGAGCTCTTTGAACTGAAGCAATAAAAAAATTATATAGGTAAGTAGAGGTCTGCACGGGCCCGAACATGGTGTGGTTCGTGGGCCAGCCATAAGGCAATACTATTCATAATTTAAAAAATTTATTTCTCATGTGTTATGAATATTGTTGGAATTATGGAAATAATAACACGTATTGAAAAAATCGGGCTTTTTTCGGACTGAAGAAAATAAATCTGGGTTTCAGGTAGAGTAAGACTAAGGCTTGGATATTTTCAGGCCTGGCCTGGTAATTATCTCAAATTTCGGCCCTTGCAGCCCTCTATAGGTAAGAGAATATAATTATATCCAATGATGAGGGAATAAGCTACATGAAACAAAAGCAAGTTTTTGATACAGTGATACGGAGATGAAATAATATTGCAGTTTAATTAGCACAGTTACATAATTATATTATGTGTTGTTGATTGAATTTGCATCTACTTGGTACAATACCATTATAATAAAGTAAAAATAGCAGAGTATTCAGTTGTTTTTGTTTTTTATAGTATTTAGTTTTACAAAAATTATATGAATTGGTTGATAGCTATTTCAGCCTAACGCCATCATCAGAACTAAATCCAGTTAAGAAAAAATTGCAACACAGAAAAAGGTAATAATTTAACCATCAAACGAAATCACTACGTTACTCTTTTACGTACACATAACAGAAACTGCCGGTTTGTAGATTAACCGTTTTCATGTTCAAAAATTTATACGGTTTCAATAAATGGCTAGTAAGCATTGGCATTTAAAACACATCATATAAAATTTAAATAACTAATCTAGCGACGCCTAACGAAACATAATACGAATAAGCAGAAAGTCACCACTTAATCTTCCTATCCGTGTGTTGATATAATCATTCGATATGTGGCATGGAAGGGATTAAGTCTGATATAATTTTATAGTATTACTATTGACACTAGTGACCAACAATATTTGATCATAGACTATTACAGAATATATCGGTGTCTTTGATGTTCATTATCAATTTATTACAATCTCAATGTCAATTAATTACAATGGATTCTGTCAATATTTCGCTACTATTTGAAATGTTCCCCAGGGTTGGTGGTAGTTCTTAGAATCTATACTTAGTATACCGTGTATCAGGGTTGGTGAACCTAGCGCACGCGTGCCATATGTGGCACATAAGTGATGTATTGTACAAATAAAATTTTTTCAAAAGATGAAATTAAAACATGAATTTCTTGCAATTATTCATTAGATAAATACTGAATTTTAAAGATATACCAAGTTTCTTTTATGCTCAGATATAATTTTAGAATTTAATCAAATTCCAATTCAATTATTATGGAAATATTAGTTTACCGAATTGAGAAATGACATGGAAATAATTTCAAAGCGCTCATTATCAAACACCGTTAAAGAGAATGCGGAAACTGAAATACATTTTTTTCTAGGAATGTCGTAATAGTGATAAATTATATATATAAGTTTTTGGCACACACACTTAAAACGGTTTCCTACCACTGCCATATATCATATGTCACAACCACTTTACAAGATATCTGCTTCTAGAATACTATTGTAAGCTGTCGTGTCTTGAAAACTCATAGATAACTATTTTTAATGTAAGTACTAATTTTATGAACAAAATTGCTTTTTTCAATAAACATATCGATCGTTCAGTCCATTACTGAGACATCTTCAATTAACCGATATTGAGATAATGGGAAAAGCAATATTCAAATAGTCACCATAAATTAAATATTATCGATTTGCAATCGAGTTCTATAGATTTTATAAACAAGTGCTCAGCAATTAGGAATTTTCTGAGTATAGTCATCAGTAGAAGGATATTAAGAAATATCTTTTTACTGATCCAGAAATATCAATATTTTGTATAATTCTTTATAAGATTATCTGCCTTAGCATTTTTGTGGCATTTTTGAGTTGTCAGAGTAATGAATCGATTGATCGCAAAATTTTACATATAACTGCATACTTAACTCAAAATTCTAACAGTTGTCTGACTAATGAACTGGACGATCGATATGTTTACAATCACATAGTTACTTTAAAAGTTCATTTTCTAGTAATAATCGAAATCATGTGTTTACAATCGAAATAAATCGAACTATATGCCATACAATTTAAGATATCGACTGAGGGTGCTTGATGGAATTTCAATATTAAATTTGGATTATTGAGATTTTGTACACTTCCATGTATTTTGTCACTAACGACCCGGGTTTCGCCTTTCGGCATCTTCAGGCATTCGAGCACACGAATGGACTCGAACTGAGAGACAGTAAACAGTGTCTAACGCTTATATAGAAGATAAAAATGCGACAAATATCATTTACGAGGCAATACATTATACGTCTGAGAGCCACACCGATACCTGAGTTAAAAATTTCGGAAATCGCCCTAATCCTTATTTTGTAAACACCATATTAACAGAGTGACGAATTGCCGAAGGCGATTGCCGCTTTTCAACTTCTTTTAGAAATACCAGTGATTTTACAATTATAATAGTATTGTGGGTTTTGACGGGATGTAATTCGACGAATGGGTAAATATATACAATCATTCCACATTTGGTGACATCTGTTAGGTGTTTCAACGTATCGGATATAATAGCGGAGAATTAGGAAGGTTCAGCTGCTCATTCAAGATTGGTAATGAGTTTAACTGGGCTCTATTAATTTCTAAAATTTCCTGATAAAATAATTTATGATCCCCCATGTTTTTATGCAACAGTTTAACCCCATCATCCGCATTAAACGTATGGTTCTCCATTAGCAAGTGATTTGCGAATGTCGAAGTTTCTTTTTTTAATCTAAAGGCAGCTAAATGTTCTGATACCCTTATATCTAATGTACGTGTGGTTTTACCCACATAGAAATGTTGGCAATCATTGCATTGTAATTTATAAATACCAGATTTGTTCTTAAAGTTTACTCTATCTTTATTGTTAATAAGTAATTTGCCTAGAGAGTTTTTACAATAGAACGCCGGTCTAACACTATCAGCGAGTTGTTTTTTAATTTTAAAGCTTGTACAACCTAAATAACTAATTCTATGCCAGATTCTGGGGCGGTCTATGTCTTTAGACAAGTTCCCAAAATATAGCATCTTTTCTGCTAATTTACGTTGTTTTTTTGATACAAGACTATCTATAAGAGACGCCTCATAGCCATTATTAATGGCAATTTGTATCAAAGATACCCTTAATACGCGTAGAGTTAATCCTGTCATTACTACGGAATTACTTAATATATTAGACGTTTGCGTTGACCAGAACTATTTTCAATTTGATAATAGATTCTATGAACAAACCGAAGGCCTTGCAATGGGAAGTTGTTTGTCACCACTATTAGCAGAATTTTACATGAACCATTTAGAAAACCTTATTTTTAGCAATAAAACAGAAGTTAGAAACGTAGTTTATTGGTTCCGTTACGTAGATGACATCCTTTGTCTATTCAATGGAACGGAGAGACAAGTTTCTAACCTTCATAATTTTCTTAACTCACTAGATGATAAAATTCAATTCACTTTAGAAGTAGGGGCAAGAATATAAATTTCCTTGACCTTAATATTGATATTAAAAACTCCATTCATGAATTTAAAATTTACCGAAAACAGACGTTTTCAAAAGCCACGATCCATTTTAAGTCAGACCATCCTTTCTCATATAAATTGGCTGCTTTCCATTCTCAGGTTCACAGATTAGTCACTATACCTCTAAATAAATTTAATTTTGAAAACGAACTAAACATTATTAAACAAATTGCCATTAATAATGGCTATGAGGCGTCTCTTATAGATAGTCTTGTATCAACAAAACAACGTAAATTAGCAGAAAAGATGCTATATTTTGGGAACTTGTCTAAAGACATAGACCGCCCCAGAATCTGGCATAGAATTAGTTATTTAGGTTGTACAAGCTTTAAAATTAAAAACAACTCGCTGATAGTGTTAGACCGGCGTTCTATTGTAAAAACTCTCTAGGCAAATTACTTATTAACAATAAAGATAGAGTAAACTTTAAGAACAAATCTGGTATTTATAAATTACAATGCAATGATTGCCAACATTTCTATGTGGGTAAAACCACACGTACATTAGATATAAGGGTATCAGAACATTTAGCTGCCTTTAGATTAAAAAAGAAACTTCGACATTCGCAAATCACTTGCTAATGGAGAACCATACGTTTAATGCGGATGATGGGGTTAAACTGTTGCATAAAAACATGGGGGATCATAAATTATTTTATCAGGAAATTTTAGAAATTAATAGAGCCCAGTTAAACTCATTACCAATCTTGAATGAGCAGCTGAACCTTCCTAATTCTCCGCTATTATATCCGATACGTTGAAACACCTAACAGATGTCACCAAATGTGGAATGATTGTATATATTTACCCATTCGTCGAATTACATCCCGTCAAAACCCACAATACTATTATAATTGTAAAATCACTGGTATTTCTAAAAGAAGTTGAAAAGCGGCAATCGCCTTCGGCAATTCGTCACTCTGTTAATATGGTGTTTACAAAATAAGGATTAGGGCGATTTCCGAAATTTTTAACTCAGGTATCGGTGTGGCTCTCAGACGTATAATGTATTGCCTCGTAAATGATATTTGTCGCATTTTTATCTTCTATATAAGCGTTAGACACTGTTTACTGTCTCTCAGTTCGAGTCCATTCGTGTGCTCGAATGCCTGAAGATGCCGAAAGGCGAAACCCGGGTCGTTAGTGACAAAATACATGGAAGTGTACAAAATCTCAATAATCCAAATTTTATATGCCATACATTCCTAAAGAAAAAAAATCTTAACCATCCGGCATGTTGTGTTAATCCGCTCAATTTTGTGCCATGGGAAATATTGTTCTGGTTCAATTCCCAGTGGGCTCGGAGTGCTCAGAGGTCGTGGGAGCCGATCCCAACTTTGACCGATCCGGATTAATTATCCCAAACGGGTTGGGGAGGATCTTGAAAGGGTGAGTTTTTACTGCCGTAGCAGAGCCGTATCCACCATTTAGATATTTGAAGCAGTATATCACAGAGATTTCGAAACTTCTGACATCGGAGGCGGGCATAACTAATCATTTACAAAGCATTACTATTACATACTACAGCTATATTTATATTAGTGTTGCCATCACTGTATTTTATTAAATACTTCTGTCATTGGCTTTGCATTGAATAAATCTTCTGTTTTGAGCATTATACGACTGACACTTTCAAACCTTTGACAATGGAAAAGTTTATGGTACTCTTCTCAAAGACAAAAATCCTTTCATACTCTGGTATTAAACAATTATACAAGTTTATATATAGGCTTTTACATTTTGTTTTCATAGATTTGTTACGTTGCGTAAAGAGTTTTTAGCAACGTTCAACTCAATGCAGAAAGTCTAGAACCCACAGTTGTAATCGGTCAGAACCCACCCAGAAGTGCCACGTATTCAACGCATGAATTATAATAGTGCTACTTTACAGTTGCGAGTAATGATACATTACTAAAGTACAGAGTACCCCTATACTTTGATTTGAAAACAGATCTTTTACTGTTAAAACTAGGAGTACGGTGGTTTCACTTTGTCAGGAACTTGGAGGTAAGAGAGCGGATGGACCTGGCTTACACATGTGCTGCGTATGCCCCAGGAGAGTCTGAATCCTGCCTGTCTCTTCTACCAACTGGATGGATTCCGTCACCCTGAAAGTCCGCTGATGACCATCCAGGATGTACTCGATGGAGCTACGAGACGCTGGGATGACCTGAGGAGGAATCTGAAGACTTACGGGTGATAGTTAATTTTGGAGACACCGTGTGGCGGCCATATGGTCCAAGTATTAAGAAGGCAGCGATGGAATGATGATTTGTTATTGAAAAGTGTGAATAGAAAATTGATCGACAATATCTTATCGCGCAATCAATTGAACACAACTCACTTAATCACGATATCAACATTATTTACAGTCATTTGACCTTGATCTATTTTTAGAATATGTTAATAATATACTATTATAAAACATGCACGTAAAGGGACTTCAACAATGGCGTCGATTTTTTATATGATGTACTTTGCGCACAATGAATATCGCAAACCTAAAAAAATAACCGTTAGAATATTTGTGGTCATTTTTGTATGATCACACCGTGAACAAACATTACAAACTAATGCCTGCTACACATTTCAAATCGCAGATAGTGCACTTGGTGAATTGAAAAATGTAGTTTTTATTTTAAGAGCCCACAATGATATTTATAGAATTTTCTCAAACATAAACACCTATTAGAAAATTATTCCAAAACGCTAGAACGAAAACACTTTTATAAATCGATATTCGGTCGATAAATTTGAATCTCCCTATAAATTATCAAATGTGGCACATTCTAAAATTCTAAACATATTCACATAGCCACAGTTTATGAAAAACGTTTTGTGTATTGTAACCTATACAATCAAGAGTTTATTTGTGAAAAAACTTTATTTCTTAAAGCGTAAAAATTATTTTCTTTAAGATTTCTAAATTAATATTGAATTGTGGAAAGTGCCACTTTTGATAGTATACAACTCAATGCCTGGTAGAGCATAAGCCGTATAACGTTGCACTTTGGATTAAGGATCACCGGATCCATACACGGCTCTAGAATCTATACTGATACATCCACAGGATTCATACTTACTAATACACTGACACGCTTTGTGTAGTATACAGAAAGTGTATCAGTGTAGTAAAAACTGCAAAGTTATAGGGTGTATACTTAACGGCAACCAAATCTCTCAGTCTGATTCTGCCTTCACTTTCCATTCAATTCCCTCCGCTTCTTCATTTAGCGGGCATTAACAAGTCATTGAGATGTGCCTACGATGCGACCAACTTGACTCGCTTGCCTTTTTCAATTTTTATCTGGCTCCTAATGGCTGGCCTGGAAGACAAAGATGTAAGATAAAGACAGCATTAAAAATAATCAGATTTCCCAAAAAAACCATTCCGCTAGTTTTTTCTTCTCTTAGATCGTTTAAATATTAACGTTTAATCAACATAAAATTATGTACACCTTAACAAAGGAAGCTTTATCTGTTTAATTAACATGCATGCATTAATTTCACTTTACATTAAATATTCTATAAAGATACCTGCAATTTTTACTGAAATTGTTAGTTTTAAATTAATATTGATGATAATGATGACCGGGCATTCTTTACATGTTATGTTATTTGAATCATAGTTACCTTTCTGTACAACACTAGTACGTGCGAACTTTATGCTTGGAATTGTATGTCATATTATAAAGCAATAATTTTCTTTACTCATTGCACAAAATTCTTGGCGTGAACATCGCTGTTTCTTTGATATTATAGATCGAATGAGTTTTCCAATTTATTTTCAAGATGATTCAGTGATGACCATGTGATTGCATAACAATAACACAACAAAATTATTGAGATATCACGTATCTTAAAAATTTATTTCGTGGATTGAAATCTTAAAAGCATCACTAAGATTTTGACGATAGTAAAATTAATGACAGATCAATCTGTCAGTTTCGATTCAAACCGTTAAAACAATCAAATAATTATACCTCATTTTGCGAATAGATTTGACCAGTAAGAGAAACAAACAGTACATATAAAAGCAAAGAAAAAGCTGATTGACCTATACCTAATATTTTGGAATAGCATTAATAATAATTGGCCGTGTATATCTAAAACTGAATTAAATCCTCTCTCGTTGCGGCAACACTGCCATCCATAGATCACAATAAGTGGCGAACACTTATTTGCTTTGATTGAATTTTGCTGCACAGATAAATTTATTGTTCTTAATTCAAATGCCGACATCGCTAATTTTTGAGAGACAAAAATACCTAACGCGTCTTGTATTTTTTCGACTGGCAGCATCACTCGACAGTATGGTCACGTTATATAATTTGCGGATGTAAAAGATACTTTATTTAAATTGAACATGGCAATAATAATAATCATAAATATCTATGACTACTGGTGTCTGGTTTATAAATAAAGTATACTTGACCGTGGCCGCTAACAGCAGACTACTTCGAAATATTTTTTTTTAAATATAGAACAAGACTGATCTAACTCATTTACAATCGGAAACTACAGTAATTTACAATAATAATTACAGCATACATATTTACTATTCGTCGGCCATTTTGAGTAAAACATGAAACAAATTATTATGAATATTGTTATACTACTAACAATTTACCGATAACGCGTATTCTTTGAAGTCATTTTTGTCTAAATTGAATCTTTCAAATGTTGTTCACTATAAGTTTTGTCACATCGGCACGGATTTTGCCTTTCCGCACATTGAAATTCTATTAAACACCCTCAGTCGATATCATAAATTAGAATTTTTATGTGTTTGATGAAATTATTTATTGATGTATTATAACATAGATTAAATGACAAATCAACTGTTTTTTAATTATGCATAAATATCCCACAATTTTTTTAAAATAAATAACAAATAAAATTTTAACTGTTTTTCATATATTATTCAAAGAATTAACTTCATAAAAATATCGTAATGGCGTCTAATATAAAAAAAAACAAAACATAACATAACATAACAATTTCTTGTTCTATTTTTGATGTCTTCGCAATGGCAATACGCATTTTTAATCAGCTGGACCGAGTTTTACATCGTGTAATGTAGCAAACTTGTAAAGCCTTCTAATTTATATGGCAATGTTTAAGATGATACTCTTCGAGATCTAATGGGATATTTTCACGTTTAAGGTTTCTTAAATGCACACTGTTCAGCTTTTAGAATAATGTGCGCCTGTACCTGATGATTGTTTACTTAATGTTTCATTGAACCCTGATACTTTTTTTAAAAGAACAAAACATATTTCATAAATAGAACACATTTTACACAGTAGATGATTACAAATTAAAGTTTAAGTCAATCCTTTCTGGTGTTTGAACCATTTTATTGAACTAAAATTTAGTTAAAATTTCAGTAACCATTTGCACAGGTCCATCATTAGGTTATCGCAAAATAAAATATTTTTATAAAAAATATAACAGTAGACACTGACTACAATTGAAGTGACTTATTTAATATTTGAATAAAATTTACTGGTTTTATAGCTCTTGCAATAGGCGTCCCATGTGCTGTATTCGTATTATTTAATAGAGAATCTTGTATTTATATGAAAAACACTTTTTCAATAAAACTGATAAATAAATAATTAATGACATATTCAGTGGATATTATATTATTCGTTTGAAACTAATATGTTTTTTCGTTATTTCAGGTAAGCCTTATAAACAACTTCAAACTCAATTCGGAGGAGTAGAAATTATAAACACATTCATCTTTATAAGTGTAAGTTGCTATTTCCTTAATAACAATATTCGTAAGGGGTTTTTTTCATAGTTTCTATTTTCCAAAACCCTTGCCACGATAGAATCTTTCAAACTAGATTATATGTAAGAGATAGTCATAAATACTTAGCCAGTGCCATCCTCACGAAGTTAAGCTGTTTTTTAGTAAAGAGAGCAGAAGTTAAACATATATTTTTAGTCGGAAACACTCGAGTTAAAAGAATTGATAGACATTATTCAGCAACTAGGGAAGTGCCCACGACTCTTCTCTAGTCCATTAAAAGCGCTTCAGGGGTGTAATTCAAATGCAATCTGAAATGCGTTTTAAGCTTTTTATATCTTTTTGATGATTTATCTTTGTTTAATGGCTTTTTTACGATTACATGAATGCTGAAATAAAGCGACACAGAATTTTACTAGTATAAAAATGTCTGTACATATGTAAAAAACATTGTATACAGCATAGGTTATAGAAATCGATTCACTCAAAAATTGCTCCATTGGCATGGTATTATTTAAGTAGATAACCATTCTTAAAAAACTGTGCTTACACCTCTCCAATACACGGAATAATAGATACAAAATATAATATAAAGATCCTTGTGTCTCTTATTAAAACAAATGCAATATTTTTCTTCTCGTCACTAATAAAGCAATTAATTAACGGATTGACCAATGTCGCAAAAATAAAGTATAAAATTATTACTAGTTTCATCACCAGTCAATCAATCGTGCAACAGTAAATCAACAAAAGTTGTCGTGGTTTTGCAGTAAAAAACTGTGTTATAAAATTATACATACGTTGTTTGGCAGAATCTTATGGAGCCATTTCAAATAGTTTAATGTTTCACGGTTCCTTTTTAGATCCTTGAGGAATGCGCATTATTACGGCAGCCGAAAAATACGTCCAACTTACATTAGTTTACAAACAGGTTGCAAATCTGCAATTCTGGCTGCGAATAAAATGCAAATAATCAAGATTTTACTTTAATATTATAAATAATTTGAATTTTGTTGTCGTGAGTTTTTGTAAACCACTAAAAATTGTTTGTAAAATATATTCAATCGCAGTTCAATTTATTTTGATGTACAAGAAAATGTATTCAAGATTGACTGTTCATAGTGCGACGTCAACTTCGTATAGCACTTGAAAGTGCTATACGAAGTTGAATTGCTCTAAATCAAAATATCTCACGTATGCGAATCCGATCTTTTTTCGATTCCAATAATAACTTTTGTTGAATCAGAATTGATTGCATATCGAAAATAGATCCCATATGTTTTCTGTTCCACTCGTAAATGCAGGCCCACTCTTACCTTTTTACGTTTCCCTTTTCTATTCTGAAAATCGCTTGCTCTGTAGCGGGAGAAAGAGAATCAGTCCCCATGTGAGAAACGACGGAAAAAGATGCTCATGTTTTTATGTAACTATTCGTGACAGATGGGCACTTTACGCGCGGAAGCACTGACAGATTTTTCGCCGCCTTTTTATTTCTATTTCCATTCTTATATAATGCGGGGACGAATAAATCAATGCGAGTGTTCTGATTTCAAATGGATCATTTACAAATAGATTGATATTCATATTGTGTACAATGAATTAATTAGTATAAAATTATTTTATTTTTTAATTGGGTGAATTTGTTGTGAAATACTATAATATGGAAATGGCCTCGACGCCATACTTTTAGGCAGGGGTCGGAAAGCTACGGCCCGCGGGCCAGTTCAGGCCCGATGCCTTTTTTGCTATCAGGCCCAATGCGTTGATTGATTCACAAATCATGTCGTGCTGCTATGTGCATTTGACATGCTGTCAAAAATTTGGAAAATAAATGAAATATCCATTCACACCATTTGCGGGTGGTATATTTTTTGAGCTCATCTAAAGTTCCATCAGCGTTTATATAAGTTGTGACCTTGCTGAAAAGGTTCTAATTGCATTTGACCATGTTTTGAGATACGAGTGTTTGAAGTTGTGACTGATCATATTTTGTATTTTGAAGGACAAAATGTATTTATGATATTTAGTTAGTATATATTTATATACATAAATATTTCACTTGTTTTCCGTATATTTTATTTTAACTAAAGCCTTTATATTAGAAAATAATGAGTATCTAAAGCTTTAATTAGAACTGACCACAATAGTTTGTTTGAAAAGGTTTTATCAAATATTTCAATTTTATCAAACAAAATGTTCTGATTTTTGAGATATTTATTAAAAGTATATATTATCAGGACTTGCTGAACCATATAAGCTACCAATAATAATTTAATACTAAAGAATAATAATACATATATACTTTGAATGTAAAGGGTAAAACATACACCAACCATCGAGCGAAGAATGTTTGACATGACTTTCAAACCTTTTCAAAAACAAATTAAGTGTATGTTTTTTTCTGTGAGATGATAATAAGCAGTTATATCGATTCATAGAACCGTATAAAACAAATTTATGAAAAAAAATGTGTGGGTAGAACTCCGGAATACTGCCAACTCCCCCATTGAACAATATACGACTCTTAAATCAACGTATGTGGTAGAATGTGGCTAATACAACATTTTACAATCAAAAGGTCATTTTAGGCCAAAATGTCAGTTAGAACCTTTTTAAAGTTAGTTAACGAAGTGTGGAAATGTTTTCTAGAAGTGTAGAAGCATTTCCAATTTTCAAAATTTATTTGACTGTACAGTTGAGAAACTTTCGCTTCCTTCAATTGGGTGATTAATGTGCAAAATGATTGTATGCTGTTAGGAAAATTTCTTAAAAAATCATGTTAGTAATTAGTTTTGATGATAAGATGTGCTATCTTCGAACCTTAATTTGATGAAACATTAATTACTTTCTTCTCATTAGTATAGTTTATTTTAATTATGTCACGTTGTGGTTCAATTATACTAAACAATTTAATAGATGTAAATATGTTATTCGTTTTACTTGTAAATTTTGTATAAAATATATGTAGAATGATAATCACCGCATAGTAAAAAGGGTGTCACATATTCATATCTATATAAGAAGCATCATTTATTTAAATATCCTGGAATTGATTCTGGCCCGTCAAGCCTAAAACTTTTGTAATATGGCCCTTTACGAAAAAAGTTTTCTAACCCCTGTTTTAGAGGGATCCAAAATCTAAACTAATGGAAACTTTTAATTCCATGAAATATACACTTTTCTTGTTTAATTCCCTCTGAGACACTCCTACCAATCCATTGAAAGCGTCCTTAATGATCTTTGAAACCGTACATTGCTTGCGTTTACAACATGCATTAAACTTTCGGTTGTTGAGAGAACTTAACTCGAAAAGTGATTACTTTAATTAGATGAATAAGAAGTTTAACAAAAAAATACTAATGCTAGTTAAGTTACTATTCAGAAACTGTTGGGTTAAGTCCTCTCAAACAGCTCCGATACGCCTAATTGTTTGGATCAAAACTTTGTTAACGCCCTTAGCAACTTTGTGGTACAAATAGATTTAACATAATAAATATCTCACATTATTTATGTTTACTAGAATTAAACTTGCTCGTATTACTACGTATTGCTTATTATTTTTTACTGTTAATCTTTGTTGGAAACATATTATAAAATCACTTGTAAGGCGTCAACTGTCAATTTTTAAAAAATAAAACACAATTTGTCCGTACTAGTTTCACATGTTTATAACGATCAGGACAGGTTTCGCTCAGCATGATGATAATGCTCGTGATGAGCGAAACCGGTCCTGATCATTATAAACATGTGGACGTAGTACAAACAAATTGTGTTTTTTTTTCAAAATATATTATAAAATATCATAAACATACATCCTGTTGTGCATATTTTACAAATTTACGGTATATAGTTATCAGTTGATAATGCTCGTGATGAGCGAAACCGGTCCTGATCATTATAAACATGTGGACGTAGTACAAACAAATTGTGTTTTTTTTTCAAAATATATTATAAAATATCATAAACATACATCCTGTTGTGCATATTTTACAAATTTACGGTATATAGTTATCAGTTGATAATGCTCGTGATGAGCGAAACCGGTCCTGATCATTATAAATATGTGGAAGTAGTACAAATGAATTGTGTTTTATTTTTCAAAGTATATAGTCTGATTAAGTATGTATACATTCATATATTTTATACAGCACCGGTTCCATTATCAAGTAAAGGAATTTCAACATAAAAAAATTGGTGATTATCTAATACCAAACAATTTATTGACCTCATAGTGGGCCCCACTAAAATACGTACCGGGCTGTATGTGAGCTGGGACCCAACGTTTAAAATACTTTTATTATTGTTTTCATTCTTATTGATAATCTCAAGTATGTTCATAATAGTATCAAGATTTTTTTAAATCTCATTCAAATGAAGTTTTAATTGAAAAGTGCTCATGTTTTCAAAATATTTACTTCTTGGTAACTTCATCTCAGCTAAAAAATCTAACTAGTGTTGTGAGATTGATGAAAAAACTGTTCGCAGAGGAAACTTCGTAAAAGTTTACAAAGTATTTACTGAACATTTTTCTATGCAGCCCTGGATTAATTTAGTATGACGATGCATTATTTGTAGATCAGTTCCTGGACGGTTCACTTGCTTTTCAATTGCTCGCCATTTAAGTACATGCATAATAAACAAGTAGATTAACTCTCCCCTAAATAATAAATAAACATTCAATAAAACGCATCGTTTTACTGACAAGTGGTATAGCAGAGAACTAACCCCTCTCCCCTTTTATTTTACAGCAGGGTTAGTAAGAAAATGATGCAAACGATTATAATGTCTATTCGCAAAAATATATATCAGTATAACCATTTTACAATTGGATTTTAAACTATGTTTAATTAGTCAGTAAATTTCATGGTAAAATCCTGCTTCTGTGGTAATCTGGTTCTTCTAGATGAAATTTCAAATGTGTCTTTGATATGTCCTGATTATATTAATTGACATTCGATTAACATTCTAAAATACCGCGTGAGCTTTCCTCAAGCGATAAGAAAATTTTAAATGTTGAGGAATGACTAGATTGAAAAATTATTTATTTTAACACAAATTCAGGGCTACTCGATGCAATATCAAACTATCAGTACAATATTCTTTACTTTATTTACAAGCATTGAAGAACCTATGTTTTCAATCAAGACTAACTCTGGAATCATCTATATATTAAGTTTTTTTAAACATACAACAAACTCTACAATGCTTTTTCACACTGAATTTTTGGAGGTATTTTAGATGCTTCGTTGCCATGGTTTACTAATTATAAGGAGTGTCGACCTCCTTTTCTCTGTGAAAGGCGGCCATGAAATATTGGTTGCATATACAGAACGGATGATGGTGAGAAATCAACTAGCCACATCTAGTTTCACAGCCAGAGAAATAACAATAATATAATTTTTTTATGTTGCTATGATAAATAGCTAATGTTGAAATTAAAAGTTGAAAACATTCGCATGAATCGTGCATCATTAAACACCCATAAAATATAACCTATCAAAGAATAATAATGTTCAAAATTAAATGTTGAAACTAGCACATTTGACTTAGAAGTGGCAGTCAGAATGAACTGTGCATATGTAGCATCGCTACATTTCACCGTTTGGGTTGATTTCTTGTGACAGACAAAATATATATGTATACATATACATTTATTTTTTGCTATTTAGTAGAGATGAATATGCCGGCAATTTCTTGACACATAAATGCGATTAAATACAAATTTTCTAGGACAAAAATAAGAAATTAGCCATTCAATTGTTTATCAACCGTGTGGTAAAGGTTAATAGCATTTCTATAAATGAAAACATTTACAATTTCCAGATAGTTATAACAATTATTATGAAATAGTGAGTTCTTTTTTAACAACATATTTTGCTTTCCTTTTTCAAAATGAAAAACAAATTGTCATCCTTGTTTTTTGTGATCAGGAAACAAATGACATCTCTCTCCCTTCTAGTTAAAAAAGCGTCCAGAATTAGATCCAATTGTCTGATCGTTACCACATTATACAAAAGGGGCGATTCTATACTTCGCCGAGTAAATGAACTCACTTGCCTAAACCACTCCGTCACAACACAACGGCCGACATGTTACATGTTTGAGAACATAGTGGACGTTTATTTGTCTACAGTTAGTCTTCGTAAGGATATATAGACAAAAGCACTAACTCAGTTCATACTACATTGTTATCTTTACATTGGATAAATGTATAAGAGTTAGCTTGGACTACGAATAAACAAATATAAACATTAATCATTAAATAACAAAGAAGTAGAGCATCCAAAGGTATTATTTTTATAAAAATAAATCTAATTTTTTGCATTGAACAACTTAAGGTAATGCTCAAAACCAATTTTGCTTTTCGCGAGCATTTTCAACTGATGAAAAATACATTCGAAATTGTAAATGTTCTTAATTTTAACAAAAATAATAATGTAGAAATACTTCATTGAGTAAGGAAAAAATAAATGATGCAAGTGGCACGTCACAAATCAATTTATATTCTCTGGGATTTTCATCTCCAAAGACTAGTAATTAATTTTGTCATTAGTATTATTATCGTTTTTGTTCCCACGTCTCGTAGAAGGAAATAATCCCACACCACCTTTTATTTTTATGTTGAGAATTAGAATCATTGTTCACCATTATTTACCTTGTGATATAGTTAGTCTGGAGATGCTTCTTAGAGAAGCGAAACACGTGTCACATTTAGTAACACAGTCAGTGGATCAACAATGTTATCAACTTTGAATTATTGAGATTTTGTACATTTCCATGTATTTTGTGACTAACGACCCAGGTTTCGCGTTTCGGCATCTTCATGTATTCAAGCACACTTGTGGACTCAAACTCTCAATAATTCAATAATTCTAAATCAAAATTAAAATTTGATATTGAAATTCCATCAAGCACCCTCAATCGATGGCTTAAATTTAAAAAAAAAGTTATCAACTTTGATTTTATATTAAAAATTGGTTTCCATAAAGTCACCGCCGAATCCATCGAAAATATTCGAACAGGGCTATTTATATGATTCGGATAACCAAAGAATATTTTCATATGTACCGCTTCATTTGAACTTTTTAATTTGGAGTGTGCTTCAAACATTATACAAAAGACATCTACTGAGATAGCGCCTAGACAGCAACGAGAAGCTGAAAAATATTGTTATAAAGTTATTCTCAGAAAATTCCACCCTCGTAATATGTTTAATATCACGAGGTTATTTTGCTTTTCATTTTTAAGGTAACAGCCTGTTAATTAGCTGCTTGGTAAATAAATAATAAAGTAAAGGCCATCTAAATTCTTTTATGTTTTTTCTTTGAACTGTTTGATGGAACATTAATTAACACATTCAGCCAAAAAACATGGCTGAGAATATTCTTATTACGTTTATAAGTATACCGTATTGATAGTAGCGGATAAGCACAGCGGGACACAAATAGAAATTTCGGTAAGCCGATATGTTCTAAATGTACCTAATATTTTTTGCTAAAATTTATTTGATTTCAAATTTTAAATGTGCTTTACTTTTTCGCGCGTCATCGTGTTATCTCAACTACATCTGTCCGGTCCACCAAAAGCCTTTCATTATTAATATTTAAATTTGGTTATGAGTTTTATGAGGAATTATTTAAATTAAAACTAATGCCAGTCTTTAATGTCGCTTTCTAATGTGTCATATGCATAAATATACATAGATTAATGAAACGGATACAATAGCGGTGAAGACGAGAAAATAGTTTTTTTATTTAATAAATTTGAATTAGGCAAGATATTGATTTCTAATATTTCCTGTATTTCTAATTTAAGACACGAGTGTTACTGATAAAATATTTTCGATCAAAACAAAATTTTACACAATTCCAAATTGGAACATTGGCATCATTATTCAATTATTGAACACATTGAATAAGCCAAGCTCCATTTAAAAAGGGTTCCATTATTAAAATTTGGCTGTCAAAATGGGTAGAATTGTAAACTGTTGTTTTGATAATACCGTTAAAACGTTCTTTTTTATATCTTGGACAAATTTAATAATCTATTACGCGCCATTAATTCGCGAGAAGCGCAGAAAAATAAGCGTCTGTTTTTTTAAGAAGAAACGAAATAAATATGCACAGATTGCGGTGCGGTACTGTAAACACCGAAGCAATGGCAACTGGCAACACAGTATTATTCGGTACCAGGGTGGCATGATATAACAAAAGGTCGCGTATTTTATGCATAATCATGTTAGACGAGTGATTTACGATTACAACGTTGGCCTTCTGTTTAAAAATGGCGGTCACCGCTGAAGGGAGTCGAATAGTCAATCATTGAAAAGAAAAAATAAAACAAATTCCTCATACTACTGTATTGTCTGCCTGTTTTGTGGGTCATTTTCTTTGTATTTAATTAGAATCGGTTTGTAATTAATATTTTATTGAATAATATAATATAATAGTGTGATACTTTCGAGCACGGCGAACCAAAATGAGTAAGTAAATTATTATATACCTTTTATGTATTATATAATCTCTTGGTACATAGTCGAACATAGTCGATATCTTTAATATTGAATAAAATAATTCCATTCACCTTTTAATCATACAATTACCAATTGTTGCACTGTAAATTGAGAACTTCCTGAATCCATTAATCAAGACTCTTTAATATTGAAAACCCGGGTTTAGTGACAAATACATGGAAGTGTACAAAATCTCAATAATCCAAATTTAATATTGAAATTCCATCAAGCACCCTCAGTCGATGTCTTAAATTATAACAATGACTATGTCAAGAGTCCGTACATTTAATTTGTTTATTGAAATGGTTTAAACTTGGTGGAACTCTATTATAATAGGGTAAACATAGCAATTTATCAAGTTCTATATAGATTGTAAAAATTGTTAGAAGACTATTTCGTCATAAAGCCATCGTCAGAACAATAATTGACTATGTGTATACCAGTTACAGAAATAGGTTTGCAGTATACTTTGCTACAGATTGTATTATATAATATGATTTTTTGGTAATATTTATACATGTAAACGCACTGCAAAATACATCTAAAAATTCAGTTGCAGTATTAAAATATTTTGAAAAGTTATACCCTTATGATTATTTATTTTAATTCGTCTTTTAGTTATGTACGCTGGACATATTAAGATCTCTTAAATACACTCAATCCTCATTTTATGCAGGGATACGTTCCATACAAAACAGTCGACAACATACGAAACTAAATAATAATCACGTTATTCAAATCTAAAACAACTGTTATCGTCGTATTGTTAAAGTGATTCTGTTGTCATCTATAAAAGTTTTTCTTAGAGCAGTTAAAAGTCATAATCATTACGAAAATCTTTTCTTTTTTTTAATATATATCCGTCAAAACTTTTAGTAATGAGTCTGTGAGACTATTTCGACAGTGTTGATAAATTAAAGTAAAGTAACTTAACTTTATAATTTCTAACAAACCTTTCAAATAATACTATAAAGTCTAAAAAGCTCTCTTGGGTTATTTAGGAAATCTCATGTGAACTTTGACGGATTATGTTATTGTTGTTAGACTCTGCAGCAGAATCTGCATATTGTAAAAGTTTCTCTAAGAATCTTAAACAACTTCCAAACATCCTGCCATTCGCCACTCATAAACTGATGAAATGTCAAATTGTTGTCATTCTTATATACAAGAATTTGTCCAATTCAACATCAGCAACTGTAGTTTCTTGATTCTTAGTAATTATAAAGAATAAGAAAAATATATTTTTAAATTAAATCAAAATTGATAAGCTTTGACGATGGCGAAAAATTAGAAATATAGACAATTTTTTAAATCTATAACTGATTCTAATGTTATAATTATTATTGTACATTATTCTGCACAAATTTTGCGTGTGACAGTGGAATAATCTTTTATACTAGTAGAGGAGGTGAGAATGTCACAAACAATACTAATTACTTGGCTTGTGATCTCAGGTAATAAATTTAAAAGCGGGGAGTTTGTTTTGGCTTTTATTAATTCATAAGTCATTCATTTCCGAACATTTGTTATTTACTCGATATAGTGTTGCTAATATTTATTATTATTTTTACGAAACATAAGATAAAATTGCTCAAGATGAAAAAGCGTAACGCAGTTGAAATAATATGAAAAACAGATTCAACTATTTGCTAGACAGGCTTGAAAACTTTACTATTCCCATTGATAAAACAATGCAATAGTGTAAAAAAACACTTGAAAAATTCAATTATTAAAAAATCGGCTGTTTTTGAGACTGCGACGGTAAACGATTGAGATTTTCGCCAAGTGGGGAAAAAAACCTACCTTATCCTCTTAACAATTCTAACTGTATACTTTTAACTCTCTTCCCGGTGTACCATAAAAACTCGTATTTAGAAACGCTTTCTCTTTTAAAAAGTAAAATATGATGATTTAACATCAAGAACGTGTACATACTATCTGTACCAAGTAAAACAAATTAATTAATTCCTTGTTCGCAGAAAATAGTTAAGAAGTATTTGCCAATTTCCTGTTTAACTGATTATATAATAGACTTCATATATTATTATTTCTACCCGAGTTTCAGTTTTCGATTTAGGTTTATGGCGAACAATATACATACTTAATATTTATATTATATGTACCTGTACGTAAAAGCCCTACTTGAGGCACCTATCTTGATTCTTGACCCATCCACATTGTACGTTTCGTTGGATCTGGACGGTGCCGAGGCTGCTGCGGTCGCTTCATGGGTTTTAGTTTAGTTTAGACTTAGACCTTTTCAGCGAGCTTCCATTTAGGGCTCGTTAAAGTGTAAAATATCTGCTCTCATTACGTAATGTGCATAATAATCTCTCACATGAACGTATAAATATTTATGTTATTATCTTTTGTCGGCATTAACCAGAAAACTAAGAGTTTAACACACAGCACTATAGTGAAATACAATGTTTTTGGTTGTAACGTAAACTTATCTGACGTTTTGAATGAGTGTCGGATTAAACACATCGTAGACCCCAATCCCAATATAATTTAAATGCCATGTTTTCCAGATAGCAAAAAAGCGTCGCAAAAATTATTTAAGATTTTCATTTTACATAAATAAAACAAATACAATATTGATATAATTTAAGACACCGACTGAGGGTGCTTGATGGAATTTCAATATCAAATTTGAATTATTGAGATTTTTTACACTTCCATGTATTGTCAATTAGAGTCTATTCGTACACTCGAATGCCTGAAGATGCCAAAAGGCGTAACCCGGGTCGTTAGTGACAAAATACATGGAAGTGTACAAAATCTCAATAATTCAAAATTAAACACAATATTCTCTATTTTTGATCTTTTCTTATCAAAAATATTTCATTATTAATGTCGAAGGCGTTCCAGTGAAGGCAAAAATTGAAAATTATTTCATTAATTATTTAATCAAAAAATGTGTTGCGATATTACACGAATTTCATATTTAATTAAAATAAATATTAAAAACTGAATAGATAATATGTTGGTTAAATGTAGGCTATCTTTGAGGCGACTAAGAATCGGAGTATTATGGGGTATTCCGCCACTGCAGACGAGAAAATGGGTTTTATTTTTAGGTTAATAATATTACTTATCACCAATACAATGCTATACAACAATAAAATGCCGATAACTTTATTATATCCAGTTGTGATGTGACTCATGTTTCGCCTCTTTGAGAAAACATTAAATAATGTGTCGAAACTGGGTCCGATATTATTTTTATCAAAGAAGAATAGTTATATTTGCCTTGTTAAATATAATTGCGATTCACAACATTATGATAAATTTTATTCTTGCAATTCTTATTCGGTAAATAACATTAATGCTAGACAGATTTCATACATATGAAGAAATTCTAACTTATTGAACGAATACCTTGATAATCATTATAATTCGATGGTGGTTTGCCGAATTGATGTAACCCTTCAAAAAATACGAAAATTATTTATATCTCATTTCAAAGACGACAGATCAGGTCTCGGCCAAATGATGTAAATTAGAAAAATAAATTGACCACTTTTTCGAAGGGAAACATCAATTTACATTGTTTTTTGGATTACAAATCTCAACCCGTCCACTTGATGTAAGCTATTATTATATCGACACTCCCTACGTATAATCCCGTATCTGCAAACATGAGATTTTATAGGATTACATTTCAAAGATTCATAACGCAACTCACCATATAATGTTCTCGATGAAAACAGTTTTTACTTTCTCCTGAACAATTTCAATTTTGAAGGTTACATCAATTGGCCAAGTCACCATCAATATCCACACCATCCAAACGAAGAAATAAAATATACTCAAATAGTAACGTGTAAAGTTACAATGTACTATTTAAGCGACGCAGTATTCCTAATTTTAATTTAATAATTTATATTAATAGTATTTCTGTATCATATTCTAATAATATTACTCTTTTTCCTATCTTTAAGTGACGCCTTATAACTGATCGTCTTCCTCTATTTTAACATCGTTGAAAGAGTTTATTTAAACTGTTGTCAAATCGGCATTTTTTGATACACTGTATTCGATCCATATTCCAAACTATTTCAATATTCAAAACACAAAGTAGAGTGATAAACTTTTATGCACTGCAATCTCCCTTTCGAAATATGATTTACTGTGTACCCCAATCAAAACACAGTTTCAAAAACATACCCACTGTATAAACAACGCAAGCCTAAGTTTAATATCTTCTTATATTTGTTTACTTTCATTTTTACGTCCTCTTGCCTAGATAGTAGGAATAAAATGGCCTCTTAAAATTATTATTACTGCCACTGCGACCCTTTTACTGGTAGCGTGCATTCATTTTTTTATTCGATTTGATGAAATCAGACCTTATCTATATGGAATCATGTAAAGAAACAAATAAAATTCCGTTATCAAACGATATTTTTTGCTGCAAGTTGTTGGTAGCGCGGCCATTTTTGTCTAAAAAGCTGTGACTTTTATAAAAAACATATCTTCACGTTACTAAACTTATCAGATGAAAATATTATTATAAAATGTCAACACTTAATTGTGGAGTAAAGGAATAATTTTCAAAATTTAATATTTAGAAGAAAATGGATTAATTAAAAATCAAATTTTATTTTATTACTAGTGTAAGTCATTTGCATAGTGTATCTGTGTCATTGGTCGAGTGGTCAACTTCGTTGACTTCGCACTCGAATCCCAGTACGGATCGTTTTATAACTTTTTTCAATCGATTTATAGATTTATATTCGAAGACATGGATGTATGTGATGTCTAAAATGTCCTCACAGCCATCCGATCTTAAAAACGGTGGCGTAGTGAGAGCGCTTTGCTTACGTCTAGTCCTATCTTTCTATGCCTACTCTCTTCGAGAAAGAGAGGTTGAGCAAATGGGTAACTAGCGGTTCTCGGTAAAAAAACCTTTGTCACTACTTTGTTAGATAAACTCCATTAGTTGTCCGTATGTTCCAACATTGAGAGCGGATACGGTAAAAAATGCAGTTTGAAATAACACACCTATTACATTATTATAGAGCGGACGATTCGAAAAACTAAAAACCCATGTTTTCTTATTTAATAAATTCAAAAAACACGATTAGAAAACAGTTTTTCGTGAATTTTATAAAAACTGCAATTAAAATATCCCAATGAGAAAGAATTTTATTACGTTTAGCATTGTTTTTTAATTAGTTTTAACCATTACACGCATTACGTTGATTACATTTTTACGCAATTATGTACAATTCTAGTTCGTGGAATTATCAGCGTTATATCCAAGAACGACAATGTTTGCAATTTAATTACTCTGTGATGATATTAAACTAGTGTAAATACTCTACACAATTTATATACAGCCACAAACAAAATACTATGAATACCTTAAAATTCTGTCGACGAATTTCACATCCAATAATGAACATAGCTATTCAAATGCTCTTAAAATATGGTTATAAAATATGTTCTATTACAAGGAACAACATAAAAACACAGTTAGTAGCTTAAATGTTTTAATTTTAAATACAATTTATGATGTTGGAATAAGTGAGATGATATAATATCATGAGCGTCAAGGAAATGAACACAACAGTAATAAAAACAAAAGGTTTTTTTAGATATTTGTATTACACTGAAAAGTATGGAAAAACATAGTAATTGGAAACTCTTACTTTTTAGGTTAGTTGTACCACTATTTAAATCTCATGAATATTGACAGCTTGTATTCTCTCACTTTTATAAATCAATTATCACTGTTTCTAAACGGATCTGTTAACACATACGTTTTTTCGCGATTTCGGTCTGACATCACATTCGAATGAAGTTTTTTCAATATCGTCATCTAGTAGTGGATAATGAAATCTGCAGTTACATACAGATAGAAACCCTAAACACAGTTGTCTCCCTTCACTTGAACAAGAATGCTTAGCTACTCTTATCTTGGATGTTTAAAGTTGAAGTGTCCAATAACTATCGCCGTCCAATTACTATAGCAGTGATCCTCTCTGCAAAACGGAATTTTTTCAGGTAAGCATAAAAACAGTTAAAATACTTGTGCTATTTTGCATGCACTTAGGGGCAATTTTAGCAGCTTTAATAATACAAAAAGTTATTACTTTAATTATACAGATACACAATTTTGCAATGCTAAGATAAATTGAGTTTTAAAATATTTCAGACGACGGCGTGGAGTCGATAGCTATCATATAATAAATATATATAATAGCTATCAACAAATAAAATCATTTAGAACTAAATATTTTGCTAGTTGTATCCTATAATAATGAAAATCGACCAAGTTAATGCCAATTCGATCACTAAAGTTGATCTCTCAAAGAGTTCAACCAAATAACCTAAGCATCAAAATTCATCCATATTTAAACAGAAAAGTATTTAATATTTTAATTGCTATTGAGCGTAAATAATTTGAAATATCCAGTAAGCATGATTTTCTCTTGTATGCTCGCGATAATTTTTACGTTCCTAAAATATTAAATTCAGTAGATAGTGTAGGTACCTACTGATTTAAGTAGAATCTTAACTGACGTGTGAAACAATTCGCGAAATTAAATTTTCTTGAAATTATTACGTCGTTTTAATGCGTCCTAGAAGCATTTCCTTAGCAAGCGTTGTTTTTCTTCAACGCTTTCGTTTATGTGAAGTTTATTATTAATATTTCCCTGATGAGTTTTCCAGTCAAAGTTCGACTCTCCGTTCGACGGCCGTCCTGGGAAACTTTCAATGAAGGCGTTTGTATGCGGAGAAAATTGAACAAAAAAAAACCTCTTTCCATACGGCGTCGAAATCTACATACTACGGACGCTAACTTTCCGCCATTCCAAAAGTGAGAAATTTCATCTAAGCACAGAATTACACATGACTTTTTTTTTTTCCTACCTCTTCTTTCCTACTGAAACTATTATGTGGAGTCCGCGAAGCGGGCTCCTAGTTTCCTGGCTAAAGTTTAGTGCTAGGGTGGGTACAGACTAAGTCTTTATATCCCTTTCCCGCATGTAAGCTAGCTACGTAATGCTGTCTAAAAGATTCTGTCAGCTGAAGGCTTTGTGTGGGGAAAACATTTAAGAAAAAAACCCCATACGAGAATGATTGTCTTTGAATCATTAACAAAAGGTTCAATTCATAACCAGAATTGCTCGTACTGTTGCGTAAGTTTGAAGAACTTACTTAGCTTATATTAAGACTTGCCCAGTCCCTACTAAAATGTGCGAGCCTGGCTCGTTACTTTAAGATTTAACTCTTAGGGCGACTTATTGAAGACCGGCGTGGCCGTCGGCCTCTTCCGCATCCACCTCCGCTATAGAAGAATTTCCTGTAAGAGAGGGGGAGGGGGAGCATAAGGAGTTGGACATCGTCTTGACGAGGTTCTTGGAGGCTTTGAGTTGATTCTTAAATTTTTGAATTTTCTCAGCTTTGAGAGTTGGAGCGAGGTGAGGCCCCTGCTTCAAACTCTGCATGAAGCTGGCGCGGTGTAGACTTAGGGTCTCTAGAACGTCGGGGCCTTTGTACCAAGCACGCAGATACCGCGTGTTGGAATTTTTCCTCTGGCCTGCGATTATGCGCAGGCATTTATTCTCGACCCTCTGGAGGAGAAGGAGATTGCTGTTCGATATGTTTACAGACCATATGGGGGATGCGTACAGCATGGTCGGTTTGATGACCATGTTGTAAAGTGCCTTTTTGTTTACTACGCTGAGGTAACTTTTGGCGTTGAAGATCGGGTACAACGCACCGATCGCAACGTGGGCTTTGCGTCTTGCTTCGGCAATGTGAGCAGACCAGGTGAGGGAGCGGTCCAAGTATACCCCGAGGTATTTGACCTTTTGGCTGAAAGAGCAGGGAATATCACATACGGTGATTTTCCCTTTGTAAGATTTGTTTGCGGTCTTGCGAGTGAAGAGGATCGCCTCTGTCTTCGCACCGTTGACCTTAAGTCTCCAGCGGCTGAAGAAGTCAGTCAGCTGGGCCGTGCCAGCCTCAAGGCGACGTAGCGCTACGTCTCGGTCCTTGTGGGTGGATGTGATTGCTGTGTCGTCTGCATAGAGAGCGACAGAGCAGTTTTTGGGGTTCGGGAGATCATATATGAAATGATTAAAGAGCCTAGGACCCAGGAGGCTACCCTGGGGTACCCCAGCGGAGGCTGTGCGGAGAGAGGATTTCTCCTTCTTGACCGCTGCGTATAGGGTTCGATCTTTCAGGTAGTCCTGAATGATCTTGGTTAGGTATAGGGGGGTGTTGGTCGCGACGAGCTTGTGTACAAGGCCGTCGTGCCAGACTGTGTCGAAGGCCTTTTCCAGGTCGAGCAGTACCATTCCGGTGGATCTGCCCCTGTAAAAGTCTTCGGTGATCTGGCCCGTGATGCGGGCCAGCTGAAGGTTGGTGGAGAGGCCCTTCCTGAACCCGTATTGGGTTGCAGGGAGGATTTGGTTGTGGGAGGGGAGAAAGCGTTCGAGGATCACTTTCTCAAGCAGTTTGCTCAGGCAATCGAGCAGGTTTCGGGATCGCGACGACGTGAGCCGTTTTCCACGTTACTGGAAAGTAGCCACGTATGAGGCATGCGGTGTATATTTTCGCTATAAAGATGATTCCCTTTTGAGGGAGTCGCTTCAATATAGCGTTATTGATGTTGTCCCTTCCGGGCGCTTTTTTGGTGACGAGTGATTTTATAAGTTTTTCGATCTCGACCGGTTCAACGATTTTAACATCATCCGGGATGATGTTTTGAATGCTATTGGTATTGGAGTTTAGTAGTGGAATTATTTTTCTATCGTCGCTTTCTCTAGATATTGGATGATAATGGAATGCTATTGGTATTGGAGTTTAGTAGTGGAATTATTTTTCTATCGTCGCTTTCTCTAGATATTGGATGATAATGGACATGATGAAAACATCACGAATGAGGGAAGAATTTCGATGAAAAGATTATTTCAGAAAATGTATATTTTGAAACTCGTCGCGATGCAGATTTGACTATTACCACTTGACCACGGCGATCGGTATTTAATTAAAAAAATCAACCAATTATCAAAAACCATACCCCTTTTTAATCTAGTAGCCGATTCGTTCTGGTTATTCAAAGGTACGGAAAATAAATACTTATCACTTTTTAGAGTAAATTAAGAAGAAGAAATGTGTGTAAGTTTTGCTATCCCACGGTGTAATAAAAATCACGGTTTATAGAGCAGCTAGATGCGTTTTGTTTTATTACTAAGAGAATAAAATCAGATATTCATCGAGGAGTTAAGTTGGCGGAAGGGTAGAAATTTAAAAAAAATAATTTGTGTGTGGCTTCATTTAATTGCTATCCTTTTAACGTTTCTGCATTCCTTATACATGAAAATGCATGAAATTAAAAGGGTCAAACACAAGATAACCGAAATATCTGTCAAGATTCCACAGCGCCCACATCACAAAAATCCCGCACATTTTTCCTGTGGGAAAACAATTTTATAAGTAATTTTTACGCTCTGGAACGCTGTTGGGAACCAAAGATTATTGCGGTGTCTTCAATTACAAAATATTAATTAAATTAACACTCAGTTTTAATTTGGTAAATGGGATTTAGCGATTTCTTTGTGGAGTCTAATTCAATACAAAGTAAAACACATTGTATAATAAAAACATTTGTTTGATTGAAGACCATTTTTACAATGTGAAAAATCCTTAACAATATTTTACGGTCTTGGATGAATTTTACAAATATTGAAAATATGGCAAAATTGTGATATTTCCGAAAGTATTAAAAATTATATCAACTGATTTTTAAAATTATTATTTACGATGCTATGATTGTTTCCGCGGGCTCCGTGGTGCAGTGGTTAACCTCGTTGGCTACGGTTACGGATGTCTCGGGTTCAACTCCGGTGTGGACAGCTTCATAGATTGATTTTTCAATCGATTTATGGATTTCTGTTCGTAGGCATGAATGTTTGTGATGTCCTAAATTCCCTCTCACCCATCCGATCCTAAAAGCGAGGCACAGCCAAAGCGATTAGCTAACTACTACTTCAGTCTTAACCCTATACTTCTATCCCTACTCTCTTCGAAAAAGAGAGGTTGAACAACTAGCAGCTCTCGTTGAAAACTTCTGTTTAGATACCTCCATTAGGAAGCCATATTGTCCACACTGGAAGCGGACATGGTAAAAAATGCTTCTTTTTGTATTTTAAATAAAATTGTATTCATATTATTTTATTTATTTTATATTTACGTACTTATAATCTGAGATTAGTAAACATCTAAACTATTTTCGATTTATTAATATAAAAAATCTTTCACTGATGAGGTAATTTTTGTTTATTATGCTTTGTGAAAACGGTCCTCAATCTATCAGTACTAATATACATATTAATTGCAGATTAATTAGCTCTTGACTATACAACTAATATGTTTCCAACGTTGCAATATTCAAGCAGATTTTATTTCCATATGGATAATTAAAATAAAATAATATTATTTTGTGGTTATCACAAAAGTTTGTTTAAGTAATCTCCGATGATTTGAAAATGCTTGTTAAAGCCATCAATTATTTTAACAGTTTCTTCAAAAAATAATTTGAAATCCTGATAACGGGAATTCTTTATTATCCAATCACTTCATCTCATCAGAATCAAGTCTAAAATGATGCCGAGAAATTGAATTTCAACAAAATCATTAAAATTTTATCAATCATTTTTTATGACGGATTTGCAAATTAATATCTATTATCGACAGACCTGATTTCTCCGTAACTTATTTTCAAAACACTGCGTCTTAGTTTTTGTATGAAAAATAATCACAGATTAAACATAATTTAAGACATCGACTGAGGGTGCTTGATGGAATTTCAATATCAAATTTGGATTATTGAGATTTTGTACACTTCCATGTATTTTGTCACTAACGACCCGGGTTTCGCCTTTCGGCATCTTCAGGCATTCGAGCACACGAATGGACTCGAACTGACAGACAGTAAACACGAAACGAAAGGCGAAACCCGGGTCGTTAGTGGCAAAATACATGGAAGTGTACAAAATCTCAATAATCCAAATTTGATACAGATTAAACAATTTCAAAATTATTTATTTGGCTAGAGTAAATACGCCTGAACGTGATCTGGAATCAAAAGTCATTTCATAAAAGGAAAATATTTCAAAAATTCGTATTGATTAAATTGCTGATATTCCCCATTTCTGAAATCTTCTTTCGATTTCGACCTGTCATGATTTTCATTACATTTCAATATTGATCGAAAAATTCCCTCGTTTTTTGCAAATTTTGTGTCACGACTAAATTAATTTTAACCTTGTTTGAACCCTAAGTAACGCTTATAAAATAGCTTATATAGTATTTTAATAGTGTGTATATTAAACGAGATTTTTTTCGGATAACAAAAACATTTTACTGGATAAATATAAAAATATTTTTGAAATTTGAAATTCTTTTTGGTTAACTTAACTGTTGAAATCTTAACAATTTAAATTCAAGTACCGTATTAGCCTGACTATAAGTCGAGGTTTTTATTTAAAAAAAGTGACGAAAATGGGAAGTCGCCTTATAATCGAGTCCCAAAAAAATGATCAGGAAATTCACTGCCTCGCGGTGAGCTAGATGACTATATTACTTCCATCACAATATATTTTAATGAATGATTTTTTTCCCCAAAAGACGGATTAAAAAAATGGGGGTCGCTCAATGGTCTGGTCAATACGGTTATCAATAATATCTTAGGTCTTAGAACATTCAATTATTGTAATAATCTACATTTTATAATGCCACTTTTTAATCGCTTCAGAGCCGACAATCACCATATTGTAAAAATCACCATATTGGTTGTTAGCGAAATTCCTGCAAAATATTTCCAAAAGGTGAAAATAGTTGAAAATATTGCAGTTCTTTTGCCACGTCCGCTTCCCATGTGGAGCTTATCTCAATATATATTTTTCTACGAGAACATACGACGACCAACGACGTTGACCACGACACCACGGACCCGGCTCTAGATTAATTATTATATATTTATTATAGTCCTCAGATTCGAACCAATAATATATACGTGTTCGGGGAGGATAATTAAAGGATAAGTTTTGCTCAAATAATAAGACGGAAGTCAAATAATAATATTTATATTTATCATTAAAAGTTGGAAATCTATTTAGATATCGTACATTTATAAAATTTCTTGGAAAAAGAATTTATGATCCCTTTGTTTATTCCCCTTTCTAAGATGACACTCATCCCTTGTATAAAGGTAGGATGAAATAATAAAACCAGCAATATTATTAATAAGATAAATTTGAGGTTTTTTTCCTTTGATTAATTAATTTTTAGGACTGAAGAGACGAGCTTATGTACTAGTGTTAATTTAATCATATTTAGTAAATAATATAAAGGTAAGAAATTATAATAAAAAATGTTTTTATTTTATAGTAAGACTATTTGCTGAATCCCGTATTTCAATTGTAAATCGAAAACAGCTCCATTTATTGATCGAATTGTCATAGGTTTGGTACATCTCTGTAATAATCTACAGCTGCATTAAAGAAATTTTATATTGATCTTGAACCATATTTCTAAATGCATACCAAATAATACACAAGGCATGGTAAATTGATTATCTAACATATTACAATTAAGAGCCGTAATGATTTATGAGTATTTTATGCTATTACATAAACGATATAGTTGATAAACAATTTAGATCAAAAGTAGCTCTCATACTTTTTTAGTTTGGAGACCACTGATCCACAGTTGTTGACTAATTTTTCCGACAGCTAACAGCTAATGTGTAATACGTCTTAGTCAAGGCTATTCTTGTAAGGATTATTCTTACTTATATACAGATGGTGTATTGGCCAATTGATGCAACCCTCAAAAAGTACGAAAATTATTAAATGATTTATATCTCATTTCAAAGACCACAGATTAGGTCTTGTCCAAATGATGTAAATTACAAAAAAACTACTGACTACTTTTTGGAAGGGAAACATTATTTTATATTGGTTATAGGATTAAAAATTCTGACCCGGTCACCTGATGTAAGCCACTACTATATCGACACTACCTGCAGTGCCTACGTATAATCCCGTATCTGCGAATATGAGAATTTACAGGATTGCATTTCAAAGATTCATAACTCAACTCACCATATAATGTTTTCGATAAAAACAGTTTTTAGCTGAACAATTTCAATTGAAGGTTATATCAATTAGCTAAAACACCATCGATATTGTTCCAATCGAAAAATTAAAATACATTTAAATAGTAATGTGTCAATTCACAACGCACTATTTAAATGACTTAGTACACCTAGTTTTAATTCCCAAAACACCGTCGAATTATAAATAATCTAGAAGAGACAAAATATCGACATTACCTAATCTACGTTTTCATATTTAATGAAGTCTATACCTGTGTAAGCTTTTTTTGTTCGATAATCGATAATAAAGACAGATTTATCTGAAGGTTTCAAGTGGTGTTAATTAAACGGCTTAATTTAAAAGTTTCTTAATTCCCAAGAATCTCAAGCATGAGAATTTGGATGGACCTTTTTAATTCTCATATTAATAATCTCAAACATTTATTGGGTGTTAATTTTTCCCACGAGGCTATTTCGACGTTTTACATCGAGCTATTTTTCAATTTGCGTCTATGGCAGACCGGACCGAATTTGTTATTTGTGATGCGGCATTTACTATGCTGACTTCATAATGTATTTAAGGACCCGCCGCCAAAAAGATATCTCTCTGTCGGCGCCTGTGCAATCCCTTTGAAGTCCTCCGATATCAATATTTAACCATACTTGCGATGATTTCCGCGGGACGCGATCCCTGACACACTTGATAACAATCAGCATATCCTCCTATGAAGAAGGGATTCACCATTTACCATTTAATCCACTCTGAATTACAATCATAAATACACAAGTTGCCAATGAATGCAATATATACTTAATTTTTAACTTGCCGTTAAGTTGGCATACCAGTATATAAAATGTAATTAAGAAGCAAAAGGTGACATAAAAATCATTTATTCTCTCTTTTAAAATTGTCAGAGGTCAGCAAACTGTTATTTTATAATAGCCAACACGATTCTTTGTCGAGCCGTAAATATGTATTGAAAATGCGACTTTTTAAAGTAATTTTCTGTAATAATTATTTATTTACTAGTATAACCGTACCCGTCAATGTCTAAAGTAGCTAGTACGTCGGAACTTTGTGTGCATTGTTTACACTGCGAACGTTTATGTCATGAGATAATTTTATACCTACATGTGATATGTGATAATAAGGCGTCTACATAACGGTCTGGGCTATTATATATACGATTATGTCGAAGACGATGTACAAGACTTCAGAGTGCTGCTATATGTAAATTTTTAGTGCGCCCATGCTGTTATGAAATTAATTGTACACATTTAAAAATAATATAATAAATAAGTTGATAATGCTCGTGATGAGCAAAACCGGTCCTGATCATTATAAACATGTGAAAGTAGTACTAACAAATTGTGTTTTATTTTTAAAATATAATGCCTTTCCTCCAAGAATTGACAGTTGACACCTTGAAAATAAATAAATAAATCGTTTTTTTTTACCAGAACCGTGGTTTATGAAACCTGGCCTAAGTAATAAGTCTTCAACTAATGGCAGATTGATAATTTTGAGTATGTAAAAACAACGTTAGACTGACTTAATATTCCGTTATCTTTTACATTCTGTGTAAGATATTTTGGGTTCCTCGTAAAATCCGTTCTGTTGTGCCGAGCAAAAATACGGTGACATCGGTTCTTGCACATCCCTCCAACCTCCAAACTCCGTGTCCTGCCGCTGATGAAACGAGAATAATAATTAATCAGCTGTCTGTGGGCCTCCGTCCTTAATTTGTCGTTTGAGAAGTGTTTTTTGGAAACCACCAAATTATAATTTCCAATGCCCCAACCTTCTGCCTTCTGTCTCCTTCATTCAAAGGTTTTTAATTCTTCTGAGGGAAATTTATATTATTTTGAAAGCTTTTTTATTCATCTTAAAATCTCTGCGTGGAACTTTTCATATTCATTTTATCTTGTCCGCAGATTGCGTACAGTGTATGCATTATTTAAAATGTACATTATGTATTAGACCATTAGGTTGTAAATTGCAAGTCAATTGGATATTACATAGTTTCGTGGATATTAAAAAGGAGCAGGTACTAGGGAAATTGTATTTTTAAGATATTATCACAAAAACGAATTATCTTATTTTATAAACAGTTTATCTGCCGAGCATAATAATGTAGGTAGTTACGTCTAATGAATTATTTCAAAAGATGACACTGACGACAAGGAATTTTTTAAAGACATTTGTCAAATACTTTTAAAGATACAATATAACTAATAATAATAATTTTAGAAGACGACTATTCACAGACTGTCATAATCACTCTACGTTTCATCTTAAATCGGCCATCGTTCTTCAATTGATATTATTTAACGTTTTATAATGAGAGATATGTCACATAACGCTCTGCATCGGTTGAAATATTATTAAATGTTGTCAGTGCTCTCACCTAGATAGTCAAAAATCCTTCAAAAACCTGTTCTCTTTTGCGTTTTTAAATTAATTTGAAAATAACAATACTTATTTTCAACGCAGCAAATAGTTTAAAAAATTAAATCGATTGACATAATATAAATGAGCAAAGTCACTCAAATGCAATTCGAGTAGTAAAGATATCGCAAACACCCATGTCCAAGATCTCAAAAATAATATTCATCTACAGAACTCCAGTTAATTATTGCTCAATTTTCTATATAGACCCTCGATCACTTGGGTGTGGGTGTTTAAATCATTAAAAAAAATGGTCACATAATTTATCTTACTGAACCTTTCTCTAGTCTGTAATGTCCATATGCATTGTTTTTATGACATAATCTTCGACCGGCATCATCATAAGTAGGTTGTTAATGAATTTATATTCAGGTTTGTCAAGAACCGCAACGAGCAGGTGGCATTTCTTCGATGCAATGAATAATTTATCAAAAGTGCATTTTTCGCGAGAGTGGTTTGGTGTAATTTTATTCGAATATGTACCATTTTTTAATTTATCAACCCAATTGACGGAGGCTGCTTTAATATTGCACTTGAATCGTTTGACAGAATTCTCACTTCCTTATTTTGTTTCATTAATTAGGATACTGACAAACTGACAATTGATGATTTCAATTTTATTCCATCCGTGTATATTAAATAAATTTCGTGAAATTAAATACATTATGGATTTCTACCAAGTTAAAGCTATTTCAATAGATAAATTAATTCGTTCTCTTGAAGGTCTGATGATTTCTAAAGGTAAAATTATTTGATCCATCCAAATTATATATCTATTCTATTCTATCCACTGAAACGTATATACAGTAGCCACTGGAACATATAATTTCAATATTGATGTCATTTAAATCCCTCTGGAATCGCCAAAACCCAGTGGTTCAATTTAAGTTTATTTATCAAATAACCGTAGCCTAGTGGTAACGCTCTCTAGGGTTCAAAATCCTGAATAGACGTTTGTATACATTTATTTTTCAATCGATTTATTTATTTGTACCCAAATGCACTGTTGGAGTCCATCCTTAATGTACCCAATACTAAAAAAAGGTCTTAGAAAGGGTGATTGCAATACAATCTAATCGTCTAGTAACTCATACTTTTGTAGGCTCGATGTATATTTATTGAAATTTCATTGTCCAGATACACATCTAATAATCATATACACACTAAAATTTAATTATAAGCGGATTACAGTCAACATTATTTTACTGCCTACGACGAAAAATATTAAGTCACATCCCCATCTTTATTTAAAACACGTTATTATTGATGTACTCAGCCCATTTTTTTTTTGATAAAGCTCAATTAATGCTTAATATATTGCCGAATCTAATTGGATCCATAAACTTCAATGTTTCGAGGCATGGGAACATTCTGCGCTCGATATGTTCGTTCGTATTGTAGACATATACGCTAAGAGGTATATGATCGAACACTACTAATGTTGTTAGACTGGATTGTAAAAGAATATCATATCTTCTAAATAGGTACATAATGTACGGCCGTATCATTTTTGATTTTTGGATTCTATTAATTGCGAGATTACTGTTCGGTATATGCGTGCGTGCGATCGTGAGAATATAACTTCGCTCGTTGGTTTATTCGGATTTCAGTTTCCTCATGTAAAGGTGCATCTACATTCTACATCAAAGTATCATCCTTCTATATTATTATCTATGGATTTTTATTACCGGGTGTTCTACGAGCAAAGACGATTGTTCGAATTATAAAATTGGGTCAACAAGCACGTTGCGTCACATACATCTCTAAATAAGTTTAAATGAATGAGAAACGCGTCACCAGAAAACGAATCAGAGAGTGAGGGATTAATTTCTTTTTGATGTTACTTGTCTGTAAGTATACATCCTTTTTTTATACCTAGTAAGTTAAATGTTTTTAAATGCAGTACTTGTCAATTCAATTATATACTCTGCTATAATTTTAAAGTTTTCCATTTGAACAGCCACCTTTTTAATATATAAAACTATATATCGATTCCCTACCGATAGTTAATCGCAAATGTCAAATATGTAATTACATGTATTTTGCATTTTTGTTGTCTACGCATTTAGTTCTGTGGGCAGGGATCAAAAAATAAGGAAAAGTCGATTTAAGATTGTAGCATTGTCCCAATTTTAAAGAAGATACATGCAGTTGTTACTTTGCAATAGCATTATGAATCTTTAAAATGCTCTTCTGTAAAATAGCATTTTTGCAGATACAGGATTATACATACAGGGAAGTATCGGTATATTCCTTTGAAAATAATAAGCTTATGGAAGTGTATTGAATGTCAAATGACCAGATGCGAAAATGTGTGGTTTTATGTAATTTATTTTAAAATGTGTTCTCTCATACGAGGAAACTGAAATGTGCATGTACCTTTATGCACGCACTGGCCTCACCAGGTCTTAGTTCCCAGGCCGGGGGCGAGGCCGCTCGTGATGACCGTTCACCGCTGACCGATGACCTCTGCACCGTAGAACAGTCTTTTATTTTTCTTCAAGCTCCGCGTTTCTTCGTCGTCGCCGTCCCTCCGACTCGCTCGATGAGGGAATCCCGCGCCGTCTGCGAGCCTAATCACGTGGGAAACCGCGCCACGTTTGGCGGGAAACGGTGGGAATTATAATTTTTGAGAATCGAACGCAGATACCTACATACGGGTGGCGCCTCACAAAAAAACATTCCATAATGCATAGAAGATCTTCAGTTTGAATTTCGATACAGAAAATTCGAACGATATGTGAAATAAGAAATGAGACTTAGCTGATGTGGAATAGACGAAGTAATAATGTAATGGGAAACAATCATAGACAAAATACAATATTATTATGTAATTAAATGTTCCATTCGTCAAATATATGGATGTAAATCGTATCATGTTTTACAGTATCAAAATGGCCAATTTTGGAGGAGAATAAAAATCGACGCGTCTATTCGTATAACATTACAACATGAGTAGATATGGATGTTATGATTGAATGAAATTTGATATTTTTTCAAAACTTTTCTGTTTTGGATTTGTGACGATAAATATTACTACGACTTGTACTCGTGAATTAGTTATTTTCTATTAATATATTCAGACAAAATAATCGGATAAACTTTGACAGTTTCATAATAAATCAAAAAAATTAAAGGGGGCATTTTTTAAACATTATCCATACGAAGTATGACCGCTTGTCGCATGTCATCAGTTAACTCTTGGACTTATGCACAACTATAAGACGTCGGTTATTATAATATAACATTAGACTAACCTGTTTTATCATCATCGTAAGACAGTATAAGTAATCGAATGTATTTTGGAATGATAAAAGTCAGTCGTGACATCCGACAGTCGTTTTAGGAAATGAGAAAGATCAAGGCTCTTTTTAAATTAACTCATTTATAAAAACGTGCCGCAGATAATGCCATAATTAATAAATGTTGCCCACTTCCAAACCAATGGAGACTCTTCAAGCTCTCTATGATGATCAAATTCTATTGTCTATTATGAATCATTCTATATTTGAAATAGTTCTTTCACTTGAGTGACAGACTCATTTGTCTATTTACGTTCCGAGAATCAAGCTATAAAATCGCCACACGGGAAACGAATTGTTAGAGAGAGTTATTGCTGGAAGCCAAATCTTATCAATGGCTTTATAGACGTATGGTAATAATAGTAACAATCTCTGAAAGAAGCTCTGCTAGAAGATCTAGTTGAAAATGTCAAATTTCCTCAGACGTCATTGTACAGATAGTTCACGATTGATTACATACTTTGATGTTCATTTTGAGTACCAAACAATACAATTGGTATTTCAAAGCAATGTAAGGGTTCACACGAATATTTGATAGACTAATAAATCACCACATTCCTGCTTTCCCGCGTATAATTTGCCAAAACTACATGACAGTTTCGTATTATTTTAATGTTTCCTTCAAGTCGTGATCGGTGAACCGAGGGTTCGTGGAAATAATATTTGAGGAAAAAACGCATAATTATTATTAAGCGCTGTGTGTATCTATTTTTTGTTCACGAAAACAAATTGTTCACCTACGATTTAACGTGCAATCATGATCTTTCTCACAATGCTGTAGGCACGAGATGATCGGTGGGATAATCGACGGCTTCGATGCACACCTTTTGTTTAAACAAGCAAACAATAATATACCTTGTATACATATTAACTATCTAGTGTTGTGTGCACAGACGTATTTCATATAATAAAACATGCCTCAGGTTTGTTATCATATCTTATTTACTGAAAGGGTAAACAATGATATTACGTCTTAAAATATGATTGGCGAGTAATCCATATAAATTACGAACTCGTAATAACACCCACTTATGTATGCATCAGTGTTGTGTATTATATAATTTTAAATAAGCATTTGAATATTTAAAACATTAGATTCTTTCCTTTTAGGTGGTATCATAAATATATATTTACTAGTATAACCGTACCCGCAATAGATGACAGTATTGAGATACTGAATGTCTAAAGTAGCTAGTACGTTGGAACTGGGTGTGCATTGCAGAACACTTTATTTTATATATACACCGCGTACGCGGTCATTAGATACTTTCATACTTACATGTGATATGTGATAATAATAAAATGCTTACAGACCGATCTGGCCTATTATGTATAAGATTATTGTCAATTGACGGAAATTGGCCTACTCTCTAAAATACGCGTATGTACACGCATACATAGAGATGTAATAATTACATTGGACATTATCACAAATGTGCACCGAGTACAAAATAAGATCGATAAAGATCCTTTCTTTAAAGAGATTTCGATTACATTTATACTTTAGTTAATAGACCAACTGTCAAAATTACGAATTTGAAAGCACTTTTTCGTGAGGTTAATGACGAAAAAAACGATGTTTCGATTTTACAAACACTTCGATAAGTTTACTAACTGCCATTTCGAGTTCCGTCGGCGTCAGTGGCGCAGTTGGTAGCGTCGCTGCTTACGGTTACGGATGTCTCGTGTTCAATTCCCGGTGCGGACGGTTTTCATAGATTGACCTTTCAATCTATTTATTCGTAGTCTGAGTCTTCCCTCCCACCCATCCCGTTCTCACGGGGCGTAGCGAGAACGATTAGCTAACAACTAGTCCTGTCCTAGCCCTATCCTTCTATCCCTACTCTCTTCGAAAAACGGAGGTTGAGCAACTGAGTAACAAGCAGTTTTCGTAGAAAAATTATGTTAAGATACCTCCATTAGGAGACCATATGCTCCACATTTGGAGCGGACATGGAAAAAAATTTGAGTTCATCTGTGCAATTCAATACCCGAAGATGCCTTAAAGCGAAACCTGGGTCGTTATTGGTATTATAAGTTGAGAAAAGTTGAACAATTTAAAATAATTGTTTTTCACTTACCTATGTAAAAAGCAACACCGATTTTACTTTATAATTAATAACTTGACAACATCTTATTATTTTACTAACCACATCCGCCCCGAATGCAAAACATATGGACTCATTTGGAACAATGCAACATACGTTATTAAATGATCAAAAAATGTTTTGATGTCGCAAAAGATATCATGTTCAAAACTATCTTACTTACTATTCTCCTGGAAGCAATTGAATGTGCCGTAAAGTAAAAATTTATATTTCCAAAAGCGTATACAAACGTTCCATATTATTGCAATTATTTCGAATGAATTTACTAACATCAAACGTCAACACCAAACTGTGTTCCAAAATTGATTCGATCGTTTATTTGGGAACAGGTTTCGAGTGACATTTAATCAGCTTTTATTTCGCTGACGAAGTTTTCCACCGACTCACACTCGCTCCGACACCAACTCCAAAAGCATACCTACCCACGTTTAATTCAATCGCGCTTATCATATACCTACTGTGAAATTTGTTCCACAGGCTTTTGGCCTTGGTGGGGCTGCCATGCAATTGATTTCCATGGGGACTTTTCAATCTGCCCATGTGAATTTGAATGACAGTCATATGTTAATAACAACATATTAATATGTTCAGTAATTTTAGAATATTGATAAATTAATCAATAATTTAATAACAACGAATTTAAATTTAATTCAATGTTCGCTGTAAATAATAGAGATTTAGTTAGGGTCTTAGATATAATAAAGAACATCTTAGTTACCATATTATGAGCATTCATATTCTTATAAATACACCAGTCCCCAGCCAAAGAGGAATAAAAGTAAAGATGTGAAGTAAACTTACTTACATGGTTTATAGAAAAAAACAAAAGTGAAAGTGAAAATGGTCAATTTTATACCATGTCTGCTCACAATTTGGACCATATGGCTTCCTAATGGAGGTTTCTCAACAGATTTTTTTTTCTACGAGAACTGTATGTTACTCAGTTGCTCAATCTCTTTTTCGAGTTGGGATGGAAAGATAGGGCTAAGTCAGTAATAGTGGCTAGCTAATCGCTCTCGCTATTCCTCATTTTTAGGATATGATGGATTGGAGGTCATTTTAGACATCAAAAAAATCCATGCCTACGACCAAAAATCCATAAATCGATTGAAAAACCTAATTATTACCGGGACTTGAAAAATATTCCAAAGTATGTTTTATAAAGTGGGAGGGACATTTAACATAATTTTACCACTAACATGTATATTTATATGAAAAAGATTTTATGTTGTATGCAAATTAAACCACGGAATATAAATTAAAAACGCTGATTAAAACAATAATTTAAGATTTAAGAATGTCTGAAGATGCCGAAAGTCGAAACCCGGGTCGCTAGTGACAAAATACATGGAAGTGTACAAAATCTCAATAATTCAAATTAAAAAAAAAACAGTAATTGTTGAATCAAAAAATATCAAGATAATTGCAATAAACAATTTTACTTTGGAACACATTCTTTTAGTAAGAGTCGTAAACCGAAACGTAGTCCCAATTCCCCTTTTCTCGTATAGGAACCCTTTTTCTACCCCCATAACCAACATTTAAAATGATTTAAATACACTCTAAAGTGAATTGGTCCATTTTATTATGGTTATCTTATTGTAATCCTAAAAATTGGTATTATTCGGTTGGCGCGACTGCCATTGCAAGAAACTGTATTAAGGCGAGAGTTTAATTGGATATTTTAAAAGTGAAGTGAGACGGGAGCCATTTCTCGTTTGTTTTCACTCCTCGGTTCCATACAGGCTGTGAATTTGCTCACAACGAAAATTTCTCCCGAAATATTAGCTGGCACTTGGGATATGTTTATTTGAGTAAATTTTACATAATTATTTAATAACGGCTACCGAAGTATAAGTTTTGATTGAATATGAATATCAAAATGACAATACGGCTGACTCCATCGAAAATATAGTTATTAAAATTAAAAAAACCGATGTTTTTCCATGTTCGAATTTGCAATAAATTTATTTATTCAGATTTCAAAGAGTTTTCAAAAAGTGTTTTACCCGTGTTTTCGAGGAAGAGATCATAAATATCGCCAGCTTTTCAAGTGTACACATTAACTAAATAAATTTATTGACATATAAGTCATTTTGAACGAGACCGATTTGTGTGGATTTATATTGAAATTTATTTTTCATGTACGCCTATCAAGTATTTTGAATAAATTTCTTTGAAGTAATAAAAACAAATTCAGGATTTGAAAAGCATTGCAGTTAACTGATTATATTGAAATTATTGTGAGTTTTACAAGAATGAAGTTAAATAAACATAATAATAACGGTTGCCGATAGTTTATTTTTAATTACCATTTGCAACGTTTAGTGTTCGCCAACGTACAATTTTTCACTAATAAGCCGTAAAAGAAAAATGTTGATTTGTTCTCATTTGGTAACAGTTTTAATGCTCGTAAACAACTGCGTTTTGTTTAAATTAGGCATCGCAATAACAATGGTTTTTAAAACCATCGACAATACTGCGATATTTGACAGCAGGTAGTGTTATTAATTATCATGCTATTACGAACATTGCTTATTGGCTCTAGTTGCTGCAGAATATTTGCACCACACTTCACGTTTATTTACTGTATAAGCTTGAAACTAATGTCTTCTGCTAGAACGGTAAGGAGTTAATGTTTCGATTCTGAACATACAACTTTGAATGCAATCTATCGGATAATTCAACAAATACTGTTAGTAGATGTTCCGTATACCTGTAAGACCGCTGAGAAACAACTTTGAAATTTAGCGTAAACTTACTTCAAGGAAACAACTTCAGTATACCTTGAACCATTTGTTACTAACATTCTAACAACTATCTTCTTGAGAGAATTGCGACAAAGAACCTTTGGGAATAGAGAAGTTAAAAAAATTTCAACATGACACAGTCAGTACTGTAACTGAAATTTTTAGCCATACGAAAAATGTGGAATATATTATTGTAGTACAATCGATTCTGCTTAATTAGTACACCTTGGGCTCCAACATTTTTTCCCAAATAAACGGTTGGCTCTAGTGAATTTAAGGGAATAATTAAAATGTAATTAGTCAGTTTAAATAATAATATTTAAAACAAAATAAATGATAACAAACAAACAAAACAATTATATTTCTTCAAGAATTCACCAAGGGTGGTCTAATGTTTTTTAAGGATAGAATTAATTGTACAAAATCAGTACAGATACTCAGTGCAAATGTTGTTCTCCAATCTTTGTTTTCTTGCATAAAATAACGCTACAATCCAGCTATAAAAAAACATAGCGATATTCCATTTAACATTAAAATAAATATTGAAAACTGAATTAAACATTATGTATGGGTTAATTTTTTTTTTTAATTATATTTGAGGCACCTAAGATTCAGGGGCCCCAAGTGCACTTACGGGGTAATCCACCGTTGTGTATATGTTATATAATATATTAAGTAAGGTCTTTCCACAAAAGATTAATAAGGAATAATATTTTATTCAATTTAAAACTACAATAGATTGCGAGAATTAATTACCTTTTCATTAACACACATATATATGTTGTCTCTTATATTACAATTACGAATTGATTACAAAATGTAGACATATGTACAATACAACTTAAAAATAGTGGACTATATATTAATTATTTTCGTTTTGACTTGGAGCTTAAAAGTCGGCGTGTCATTAGTTTTTATTGGAAAAATCATTTGCATCGTTAAGAGTGTTAGCAGGGAGTTGAGAGGCAATCAGAGCTGTCGATGTAATTGGAAATTGACATGGGAAAAAGCGTTCATTTGTCAGGCGCTGGAGTGGGTAGTTATTTACGCGGGCAATGGCGGTCTACGCGTCTCGCACAATTCTGCATCGTTTTTTGTAGTTCTGTAAAAATGTTTTACAAAATTTACAATCCTGATTGGATCTACCGAAGTGGTTCATTGTCTAATAGTCTGTTCTTCCGTGCCAAGGTTCGTGTTCTGAAAGCTGTCCTGTTAAATACCCGCCATACTCTTTGCTGATGATGTATATTGTGAGATTTAAAGTCCGTGATCTATTTGACGCTGAAATTATTTTATTTCCAAGTTAAACGTCTAACTTAACATTTCAGCAAAAACGTCAGCACATGCGCGGAGAGTGTGTGAGAGTGTTTAATGATTTTTTTTACAGATGAGTGAATTTATCGCACAGTACACACACGCTCTCTCTCTACACATCGTTAGTATTGAATGAATAATTTGGGAAATAATTTCTATTTTAAAAAATAAAACACAATTCATTTGTACTACTTCCACGTATTTATAATGATCAGGACCGGTTTCTCTCATCACGAGCATTATCAACTGATAAAAATACAAACATAACAGGCTTATTTATATAAAATTGAGTGTAAAATTGAAGGTATATACAACTGATGGTTCATGAACTAAGACAAGAAAATACTGATTAGCAAACAAATTATACATAAATCAAATAAACTATCTACACTTAATGTTTGATTGTTTTTAAATGGTTCACTAATTTTTTCTTATAATTTTCCTGATTCATTATTGCTTATTGCATTAGTAATGTCATTAAAAAAATTTTGCTCAGCTAAATGGACTTTTAATGTAGCTATATTTGTGATTTTAGATTAGTATTTATTGATTTGCAAGAGGTCCATAACATTTTAATTGTAGTCTCTTTTATTTGATTTATGTATAATTTGTTTGCTAATCAGTATTTTCTTGTCTTAGTTCATGAACCATCAGTTTTATATACCTTTAATTTTACAGGATGAATTGAATTGTGTTTTATTTTTTAAAATACAATGTCTTTCCACCAAGAATTGACAGTTAACACCTTAAAAGTGATATTAATCGTATCGAGACCGGGATATTAAGCTTCATTTTTGATCACATTTAAAAAGATAGAATTTAAATTAGAAGTCACTAAGGTTGAGACACCAAAACAATCCCTGTAATGCCCCGCAAGGAAATTTCGAGGCTACAATTCGGCAAATTAAATATTTATTTCCAAGCAAAAATCTAAATTGAAAATTGATTGTATTCATTTTATCAAATCTCCCGGAAGACGATTGTTAGAACGTGTTTCATCCAATCGATTAACAGGCGAGCGATAGTGGCACTTGAAATCCAGTGACGTGCTGTTCACTATAATAATGGCCGTTCACCAATTTAATCGATTTAATAAAAATACTCACCCTACACCCGCATAATACTAAGAACATTTTGCATCCTCAGTGATTATACTACGCAATGAATGGTTGATATGGTTTTTTATAATGCGCACCCCAAAAATGAAGGGTCCGTACATCGGGGTCAAGTGGCTAACGTCTCTGGCTTCGGCTACAGTGCTCACGGGTTCAAATCCCAGTACGGATAGCTTCATAAATTTAATTTTCATTCGATTTTTGGATTACTGTAGAAAGTCTGGGAATCACGGTTATACTCGGTCAAAACCAAGTACCACCTATTCAACGCGTGTATTCTGACGGTGCTGCTTTACGGTTTCGAGTCATGGAACCTCACCAAAGCATAGGGTAACCGTATACTGCGCTTTAAAAACAGATGTTTGCGACGAATAGTAGGGTACCGTGGTTTGATTTTGTCATTAACTCGGAGGTAAAAGAGCGGACGGACCAGCCTATTATTACGTCCAAAATAAAAAAGCGACGATGGACCTGGCTTGGGCATGTGCTACGGTTGCCCCAGGGGAGCCTGAATCCTTCCTGTCACTTTTACTAATCGGATGGATTCCGTCGCCCTGGAAGGCCGCTAATGACCATCCATAGGATGTATTCGGCGCTAGGAAGACCTGGGAGGAACCGTGTGATGGCCATATGCTCAGAGTAGGAAGGGGATATGGTTTAAAAAAAATGGATTACTATTCGAGGGCATGGATGTTTGCGATGTCTAAAATTCCCTTCCCACTTATACAGTCCTAAAAGCGATTAGCTAGACTACAGAGACCGACTAGTCACATACGAATAGCAATAAACGATATAACAACAAGTTCTTTTCAGTGCACTTTCTACGGATTCGCGCGTTTACTTGTGCAAATTAATTAAAACGAATAAAATTTTTTACGTTTAACTCGCCAATAAATCCCTCGTCAATTATGCTTTGAATGCAAACTGACTTTTGACTTTGCTTATTTACACTGTACAACCTAATTTATACTGATGTATATTTAACTTACTTAGATTTATAGTAAATTTATGGTCCGTTAGGAATCTCACGAGTATGGACAGTTTCAGTTCGTAGGCATGGATGTGAACGATTTCTAAAATTTCCTCCCACCCTTCCGGTCCTAAAAACTGGTCGTATTGAAAGCGATCTGGTAAATACTAGTCCTGTCCTATATCTTTGTATCCGTACTTTCTTGGAAAAATGAGAGGTTGAGCAACTGAGTAACAATCAGTTCATGTAGAAAAACTTCTGTTGAGTTACCTCCATTAGAACGCCATACGCTTCACATTGGGGGCGGACATGGAAAAAATGGAGCATACGGACTCAACTAGAACTAATAAATATAAGTAAGTCGCTCAACCACGCTTTTCAGACACGGTGAGGATTGAAAGATGGGGTATGGACAAGCCTTATGGTTAGTCGATCTATATCTTCTCAACTTTTCACATTACTTAATTCCATTCATTTATCTCATGTGAATTAAAAAAATCAAAACATCTGGTTTCTTGGCTCTTACGCGGAGTAGATTAAACTAAGCGGCTGAGCAAGTTACATTTTCTTTTTTTCTTATGCATAATACTGCATCGTTAAAAGATCGGTCGTCCCGTGCAGCTGTACGTCGGGCCAAAAACATGCTGAGTGAATTCGTTTCTTTTCTTGATAGTTATTGCGTTATGGAAGGCGGCTTCTGAAAAAGCGGCTGCATACACGCAACGGGTGGAGATGGGGCAACCGATTTGTGAGCTGTTATGCCAGATACTTTCTTTATAAGTTTTTAAATCAATGTGATATATATATACATATATATATATATATATATATATATTTATATATATATAACTACATTAACCTCACTATAAAGTGCTCGGCAGGCCAGCGAAATAGCTGTCGACTTTCGAGAATTACACTATACATTGCATGGGCCAAGAAATGCAGGCTGGATCGAGAATCACACGCACGGTTCAGGCCGAAGATGTTCCAATCACACGACTTGGTTCCCACGCGCATCAACGCTGTGGGAACTAAACTTGCTTTTGTCGCCGCTGCACATTAATAATGTTCCAAATACAAGATTCAAGTTGGTAATATCAGTTCAAGTTCGATATTGAAATTTAGAAAAATTCTGTAATGATACCGATAAGATAAATATGCCATCAGAATTTGAACTTAGAAAACTTAAAAAAGAGAATAGTAGAAACACATCTGTAATAAACTTACGTTTTTTTGACGTTTTCATGCATGTCCGCTCCCAATGTGGAGTATATGGCCTCCTAATGGAAGTATCTCAGCGGAAGTTTTTCTTAAGAGAACTGCTTGTTACTCAACCTCTCTTTTTTCGAAGAGAGTAGGGATAGAAAGATAATACTAGGACAGGACTATTGGTTAGCTAGTCGCTCTCGCTGCATTCTGCTGTTGGCTTCGGTTACAGATGTCTCGAGGTCCAAAACCTGAAACGTTTCAACTGATTTTTCAATGGATTTATGTCCGTAGGCATGGATGTTTCTGATGTCTATAACTCCATCCCACCCACCTAATTCTTAAAACAGGGTGTAGCTAGAGCGATTACCTAATCACTAGTCCTATCCTTATATCCCTACTCTCTTCAAAATTGATAGGATGAGCAACTGAGAAACAAGCAGTTCTCGTAGAAAAACTTTTGTTGACCACTAGGAGTACATTTACTCCACATTGGGAGCGGACCCATTACACTTTAAATATTAGGAATTATTATTCAAAATTTTATAGGCTTTTTAATTTAATTAGATTGTTTGATAGGTCTTGTTGAGATTTATATTTTATCAGTTGATAATGCTCGCGATGAGCGAAACCGGTCCAGATCATAAGAATGTGGAATTAGTACAAAACAAATTGTGTTTTATTTAAAAAAAAAATAGTCGAATAATTATTTATTATATTCGCTCATTGTGCCACGGACCTCTCAAAACAACTGACCTTTAAATTTTCCAGATAGATAACGACAGATAAGATCTCTTGGGATAAAATTGATATTGAGATATTATGATATTAGAGATAATTTCGTTTTATTAAATCCGCTGTCCGAACGCTACAATAAAAGGTCTCATCTCGCGACTATCTCTAAATCATCCACATTAAGCACTAAAAATATATACCTACGTTTTTCACGTCCAGTCTAAAATTTGACATTTTCTAAATTAAATGATTAAAATATTATATATAAACAAAAGTACATAGTTACTAGTTATGAAATACATATATGTAAGTAGGATGCAGGACTGGATTTAGATACGGGTGACTGAAAATAAAGCAAAGGTCGGCAATAATGATTACACATAATGCATCAATTATTTAATTTTTCCTATGTTAAATTTATTTCATATCGAAGGCAATTTGTGATATTTTTCTTATCGGGTGCCTCTCATAACCTTTCATTTATTAGGTTCGCGTTAAATCACTGATTAAATTTATTTAGTTAACACCATTATAACAGGGTAAAATATGTATTTTTTAAAACCATATCTGCCCGCTACTCGTAGCAAATGGCCACCACTTGGTGCCTCCAAGGCAGTCTTCTTGCTTCCTCCTTGCTTTGTGGGTAAAATAGGGTTATAAATAATTGCAATTTCTGTCAGATATTATTCACTTGGTGCACTTTAACTTTTATTTCGATAGTTTGCACTTTGGATTGGATAGTATTAACTTAGTACACTCAAACTTTTATTTTAATAGTTTCCACTTAGTGACGGATTCTTTTAACAAAGTGAGTTAAGTTGTAGTAGGTTATGTTAGAGTTGGTCTAGTTTGGTTTGTGTAATGTATTCTAATGCGTTGAGCAAAGGCAATATAGACGGCCTAATATAGGGTAGAGTTGCGTCAAGTATTTTCATTTCATTACAGCTTCGTTCAACTATTGATTTCAAAGTGTGAGTATTTATAGTGAGTGAAAACTATTTTATCTATGTGGAAATATTTTTTCGTAAGTATAATGTATTTCTTCAATGTTAAAATATATTTTATTATATGTGATCATTTTATTTTTAGTGAAAGAATTTATTTTTTGTGGAATGTATGTGTTGTAAGTGAAAACTATTTTTATGAAAGTGAATATGATCTAAACAAAAGTGCATTTAATTGTATGCCGGTAAAATGTAGCAACGTATTTTAGTAATTCGATCAGGATTGTCAAATTTTACGACGTGTCAGGACTAAGGACATGCCATGTAGATGGCGTGATGCAAAAGAAGCTATCGATAATAATATAAAATGTATTGCCAATAAATCATTATATCTAAATATGATGCTTAATGCCGTACACCTATACGTAGTCTTTTGAAAACTACAAAAGACTTTGTGCTCCATGAAGTTAAAATTGCAAATCCTTCTGACAAATACATGCATTATTGAAATACATGGAAGTGTACAAAATCTCAATAGTCCAAATTTGACATGCATTATTATTTAATAATTAAGAAATTTTGTTTTTTTTTTTAAATATTTATTTCGTTAACTGCAGGATAAATCTGGTCGAGTATTCATAAATTGAAAAGCTTTCTCATAAATTCAATTATGTGGGCATTGAATCTTTTATGACCTTTTCCACTTTAATTTTGAAAATGGAAAAGTATAAATGATCCAATAAATTTCATTCGGCAATTCTACAGATCGGTCGTTAAGAAAAACTTTAACACATAAAGAAAATATTTCATTATTAAACAACAACTCGCATAGTTTTGAAGACACTCTTGTAGCAGTTTATTCTGGCATGTTAAATTTATTATTATGTTTCAATTCAATAAAACTACTGACAACATGATGACTTATGAGGGTAATTTATAATGGAACCCCTATTGTTTAAGAACCCGACATCAATGAAATTTAATTGAGTGGAGAGGATAGTATTCCTTGGGCTGATTGTATCATAAATAATAATACTGCTTATTCAATCAATTTATTTAATAACTTCTTTTGTCCTGGTAAGTTATATGAAATCTTTTAATGGATAGGCATTCATAAATAGGCTGCATAAAAATGTCTATAAGGCGTTGTGTTTTTAATGTTTATTTATAAATATCAATAGTATAAATACATCTAATAAAATAGTTCCTTAGTAGAGTTTCTGTGTCATTGCTATTTATATTGTTGGAAGTTGAAATCTTCAAAGCGAAAAATAAAAGTGAATAGTAATTTTTACAAGTTTATTTTCTTCTGTTTTTGATATGTGCGACCTAGGGCGGAAAAATTTGATTAATTTGTTCCCAAATTTTCTTCCAATAATTTCTCAATGTTGTGACAGCTTTGCCTTAGAATTAATATAACTAAATCATACAACAATAACACTAACGCAAAATATAAACGCATCAAAAATTAAATAGCAAATCATTAATTATTACGTTTAAATAAAGAACGAATTGTTTATGCAACGAAAATTATTTTTATTGTCTTTTATGGCTGTATATTCATACAATGAATATTACCATTACTGGCCGAAAATTAATTGGGCTTTATTTTACGGCCGCGCAATCATGTTATAAATCCCTTACATTGCCGGGTATATAGCCTATTAATGACGTTAAAATGAATGACGTATAATAATGTTATACTGCCATGTTTGAAAAAATACTTCCGAACAAGCTTTGAAATTCACTGTGCTAAATAATGAAACTGGCTGTTTCACGCTGCAATTATTTGCAATGGATATTTATAAATTGAACTGACACACTAAGCTTGGTGAGCACAACGTTCAAACAGGGTTTATGTATTACAATCGATCATGCACCACAGACAAAAAATACTGGCCAAATAAAAATAAGTCTAAATTAAAAAAATGGTAACTCAGTTGACATGACAATAATAGATATTATTTGTAAAATTAAAAGTACCCGATGACAAAATATATAACTACTAAACACAAAATAAATTTTTATTCCATACATGGCATGATGCAATTGGTTTCTTCCGTTAGTGCAGCTATTTACTGACATCTGATGATTTTAATGAATTCTCTTTCACCGTTGTTGGATATGTAGGTAGTACTTCAAAGGTGGTTGATTTGTGCAATTGAATAGCCTCGACTAAACGTTGGTTATTTAAAATTTATCAGACGTCGGAGAAGTCGGTTTCTGAATCCAGAAATAATCTCCATATAAGATTAAATGTAAATTACCTATCGAAGCGGCCAGAGACTATTGGAATTGATTTGAAACCGGCGGCCATTTTATGATTTATAAATTTGAAAGTAGAGCAATAGTGGTCATTGTGACAAAATGGATGCCATATTAGCATCTCATTTTAGTGTTCTATTAGAAGAGTAATAAGATTTTTCAAACAGCACTATTCGTAGAAAGTTTCGTTGGGTAAATTTTAATTAATTTAATTCAGTTACATATTTTCTGTACATTTTTAATAAACATTTGTAATCGCTGATAGACAACAGACAAAACGAGCAAATATGAATATACAGCGAGCTTTTTAAATGGTGCAGATTTCTTTTAAATTTCCAAGCATTTCCCGCTGGGTTTTCAAATCTGTTTTCTATGCAAATGAGATAGCAGAGAATCTTATTAAAGTTCAAATTTTTCAGTCGACATAAAACATTTTACGAGTTTATTATAGTCGACGATAATATAAACCATGAATAAGTACATCAGCCGTGAGATAAAAATTTCAATCTTGATAAGCCATGACGTTATTCTCAAAAAATGCACGCTAAACGCAAGAACGTTTAATATTTTGATTATTAAAACAGTAAAAATAGATTTAAATTTGGATTATTGAGATTTTGTACATTTCCATGTATTTTGTCACTAACGACCCGGGTTTCGCCTTTCGGCATCTTCAGGCATTCGAGCACGAATGGACTCGAACTGACGTAAGTTCAATAAGATTTTGATTGACAAAATACATGGAAGTGTAAAAATCTAATCAAATTTAATATTGAAATTCCATCAAGCACCCTCAGTCGATGTCTTAAATTATACTTAAATTATATCTTAAATTATAGTAAAAATAGAGTTTAAAGTTGTAAAGAATATACCGAAACAAAATTGCATAACTATATTATTTTATATAATTTAAGACATCGACTGAGGGTGCTTGATGGAATTTCAATATCAAATAATCCAAATTTTCTCAATAATCCAAATTGTATATTATTTTATATTACGTATTTGATTTTAATATGAAAATCAGTCATCGCTGAAATTTATGAACAAATTTATATTTATGGAACTTCACATGCACTCTGACACGAAACCTATGCGAGGAACGTGACGAAGTGAAAAAAAGGTCTGTTTGAATGTGGTGATAAGTAGATGGTAATGTTCTTTATGAGAAAAACAATCACATTTTATCTCATATAGCTACATATTTGGTCAATATATTTATTGTAATAGTGATGTATTATAATAGCGGTTTTGGAAAAATATCTATAATTTTTTATGAGGTTCTTTTTGTTAGTTTAAGTATGTATTACAAGTATAGATATTATACAATGGAGAAGGGCTTTAGATATTATAGCGAGGCAATATCAAATATTCCTAAATCAATTAGTCAATAGGAGAGCGTTGTGGGAGAGAGATGCAGAATGACTGAACATTTATAATTTTTTCTTCCAGGGTGACGGTGCCAGGATATCAAGGCAGTCTGCAGGCAGGTCTTTCGCCCCCCGCTGCCCAGCTCGCTGCATGGGAGCGCTTCGGACTGGAGTTTGTGTTGACTTTCATCGTGGTGTTCACTCACTGTGTGTGCGCCGATAGGCCGCCGCCCTCATCGTCTCCCTCGGAGGCAGCGCCCCCTGCATCTCTAGCGATGGGCGCCGCGTATAGCGCATGCAGTTTAGTATCGGTGAGTTTCGATTCATTTTTTAAATGTATTTTATTAAATCATGTTGCTACGCCGCAGATTCAGTCATAAACCTATCATTTTTTTTTTACAGAAATTTGGGAAAATATTTAAAACTGTATTGAATATATTAATTAATAATAGAGTTGTGATTGACTAATGATTATTTCTTTCATAGACTGAATATTCTACTCTTATCATATTGCCAGCGGACTTGTTAAACAAATAAAAAACATCTTCAAATTTGGATTATTGAGATTTTGTACACTTCCATGTATTTTGTCACTAACGACCCGGGTTTTGCCTTTCGGCATCTTCAGGCATTCGAGCACACGAATGGACTCGAACTTACGTCAGTTCGAGTCCATTCGTGTGCTCGAATGCCTGAAGATGCCGAAAGGCGAAACCCGGGTCGTTAGTGACAAAATACATGGAAGTGTACAAAATCTCAATAATCGAAATTTGATATTGAAATTCCATCAAGCACCCTCAGTCGATGTCTTAAATTATATAAAAACATCTTCGTTGTGGAGCGAAAAATACGAAATTATTTGTGTATTATTAAAATTAACCCAAAACCGAAACGATTTGTGCTTTGGCAGTTTGTTATTTTTGAACTAGTCAAAATTTATAATGCTTGCTTTACTAAGCCTTCCATATCGATTGAGTAATTCAAAGATTTAGTTTTCATCGATTTCCTAGTAAATCTTTAAACGCAACCAATTAAATCAATATCTATAAAAACGATGCTGGAAAATTTAAAGGAACGTGACTTGCACGAAAAACATTGTTTGCCCGTTGTGTAATGTTAAATTTGATTCGATTTATGTTGAAAAAGCATGACATGGAACCTTAGCATTGGATACAGAGTGCCGTCCTACAATCACCTCGCAGCGCTGCGTCCATCACCATAATTTGCGTCCTTTGTATTGGTAACTTGTAAAGGAAGAGACTGACTACCTTTTGGTATCAACTTTGCTTTGTTACAATCACGTGCCGCCACAGGAAATACGCTCACCTGGATTTTTTTATTATTTCTTTTGTGTAAAAAAACGACAAACTACCTTCGTAGATCTGTTGGAAGTTATAGTCCTGTAGTATATTATGATGGCTACCACAATACGCAATATTACATTTATTAATAGCGGGGAGTCTTTTATTTATTCGCGTGGTATTTTTAATTTAAGCGGTATTATCTTATGACTTTAATTAAACATCAGTGAAACCCCATAACGTCATTATTAACGTAAATGGCTCATTCAAGGGTACGTCTTCTGTCTGTAAACGATTTTTCCTAATTTTCAAATACAGCTGTATGTACAGAAACAAAATACACACATTCACAGTTAAAATCATCCAAATTTCGAGTTAATTCTTTTTGTAAGATACAAAACATCTTCTGCATGCTTGTGCAACCATATCATAATATGACCCAAAATAAAGATTTCCGGACCAACTTTCTCAATCAATTTTGTGGTGACACATTTTTAATACCCAAATTAAAAATTGGTTACTTGTGAAATAATACTAAACGTTATTTTTAAAGTAACCAATAGTAAGACAAGTCTTGTATGTATTCCTGCAAGTGACACTTACAACAATGCAGATCCATGAATGATATTAATAAGAGTTAAACCAAAACCCTTATCAAAACTATATATTTAATGCAAACAATATCTGTCCATTTATTTTGTTACGTTTATTAAAAATTTCCCACCTTCCTATTTGTTCATTTCCTTCAAGTAAACGTACACGTGCAATAATAGAATTAATTTAATTGAATGCATATTTTTTACAATTAACACATCAATCTCATAAAAGATTTACTCGTATCAATTCCAGAAAAATATAACCATAAATTTTATTAAACGTAATTAAGTAACTTTCTCGTTTTAACTGTAGTAAAAGTTCTTTACAACATTAGTCCCATTTTTCGATTATCATCTCAAATGAAAAAATGGTCAATCAATCCATATGAAGGTCGCTGCTCTGTTTAAAAAATCCACTTCCAGTACTATTTTATAAAAAAAACACTAAAACAAATAAAATTAAAATGTGAAAGAGAGAAGAGAATCCCGGAAGTTTTAGTAAAGCAACTTGCAGCTGCCGTTTTGGAATTAAAATCTTTCGGCAAAAGAATAAACAAAGAGTTGCGGTCAGCAGGCGAGCACCTGGCTATCTGTTGTGCAGAATGGTACTAGGTTATTATTAATTTACTTCATTAAAAATATTTCTTGCTTATATATTAGAATTATTATTAATCATATTTTTACAGCCCCTAACAATTTGGGGGTTTAGGATCACAGGGGATTAACTACTTAAATGCTTGTTTTGAACTAATCCCCGATTCGGTAATTCGATAATCATATTCATAAATGTCGAAAAGCGCTATCGGACACATATTACTGCTTAAAAGATGTGGTTAAACATATTGTAATTATTATATCTACGTATGAAAATTACGTACCGAATTTCATGACATCAAAATCTTTATTTGTGTTAATCTCAAAACTATGTTTTTGTAGATATGCTCCTGTGATTCTAAGCCCCGAATTATAAGTATCATTTCCGTTTCAGAAATTATTCTAGGTTTGGTACGTTTAGGCTCTAAATCCTCACCCCCACTCTAATGTAAGCATAGTTTGAGTGGTCATGTCAGATAAAATTGTTTCCTGCAATAGTACCCAAGCTAAAATTCCAATACATTATACCAATAATCCAAATATGAGGCTAAGGCAGATTGTTCGTTAAAATGCCAATCTAACGAATAGAAATAAATAAACGAATATATTTATTTACCAAATTCGAATTGTTGAGATTTTCTACATCTTCTTATCGGCATCATCAGGCATTCGAGTAGGCGAATGCCTGAAGATGCCGAAAGGCGATACCCGGGTCGTTAGTGACAAAATACATGGAAATGTACAAAATCTTAACAATTCAAAATTGATATTGAAATCCCATCAAGCACCCTCAGACGATGTTTTAAATTATTTATTTATCAAACAAGTATTTACAGTGTGGTCCTAATCCATTCCTTTGTATATTTAACATTCTTCAAATCGTATGAATTTCATAGTTTTTTCAATATTGTTTAAACATCTTAATGCAATTAGTAATTTGGTTAAAGATAAATTGTTGAATAAAATAAGTCGGATAACGTTTTATGTCTCGTCTCTGATGAATTATTTATTTGAAATATGGCATTCACTTTTTTTTCTCTTAAAAATACTGAAATAATTTGTATATTTGAAAAAAAACAAAATTAAACAAATGGATATCCCATCTTAAAGATTACAATGTTAAATAATATTTATTTAACAGCAGAATACTGTTATCCATAGTGAGATTAACAATTATTGTAGTTCAATAAAAATAAATATAGCTCCAAACTTTCATTTTCAGTTACATTACGTCAGATAATCAAATATAATTCAGAAACTACTCGTAGAATAATAGATAATATTATGTGGTTAAATTTTTTAATGATTTAAGCACTTTATGGGTGTCTGATAGGACTGTTTTCCCAATTAATGTCGATTTTCTATAAAATCACTGGTCGTCAAGTATTGCAAACCTGTAGATACGTCAAATTTGTTTTTATTAAATTTACTAATCCGGACCTAACAAGATATACGTCAGATCATCATACGAGATGCAGTTTTGCGTAGCCTTTCTTTTTGGCAGCCACATAATGAGTGCAGTCTCCCTTCGTCTTGCATTGGTGCATTTAGGGTCATCGCAAATTCGAAGCAACCGTATAACATTATTTTTTAAAAAATGCAGATCAAGATTTATCGAATTAAAATAAATATTATAATTCATTATTCAGTTGATAATGCTCGTGATGAGCGAAACCGGTCCTGATCATTATAAATGTGTGGAAGTAGTACAAATGAATTGTGTTTTTTTTTAAAATATAATGTCTTTCCACCAAGAATTGACAGTTAACACCTTAAAAGTGAAATATTATAATATTCATTCTATAACATTTTGTTTTGTTAAATGAGTATTTTCGACTGGTATCTGCGGTCCGTTTTTTATCGAATGAAAAAAATGCTTAATTTTTTGAACGAACCAAAAATTTCCTGGATTCAATGAAAAGAAAATAGTAAATAAGACAGCTTGAATCGGTCGTTGTGATAAGAATGGACAACCCTAATCAATTATCGTCTCGCGGGTCTTCCACTCTTGCCGCCCTGTCCTTACTGCGAGTGTGTTCGTATAATAATAATTGGGGGCGAATTTGTGTCCGCATACCTGGACGGCAGGTGCTGGCTGTTGCCAGGTTCTTCCACCAGGTGACTCGCACACTGTATACCTCACCTAATTTCAGTGGCGAATCGTACATCGGTAGAATTAAAAATATACCCTAGTCACAAAAAAATGTTGCAGCAATGTAGTACCGACAACTCTCCTGCCTTTATAAATTGCCGTTACTTCAACAATAGCAGTCTTTCCAAAGTTTATAACATGCTTTTTGGTGACTTTTATTTTTGACTTTTAAAGTCATATTTAAGACATCGACTGAGGGCGCTTGATGGAATTTCAATATCAAATTTGAATTATTGAGATTTTGTACACTTCCATGTAAGTGTACTTCATGGAAGTGTACAAAATCTCAATAATCCAAAGTCATATTTGTTTTCAAAAATGGATCTCAACATATACGTGCATATCGGAGTAGTGTATACGCTTTATAATTGTCTACAATACTGATACACTTTGTATATAATACACAGTGAATGCCACTGTATTGGTATGTATGGATCACGTGATCATATAACCTTGAGTTGGAGAGCAAAGTTATAAAGTGGCAACTCTACTCTTGTAATCAGGGCTCAGGGAGAGAACTTGTAACAACTTTTTCATTCACTTTTCGAACATCGATGTTTCGATAAATTCAAACTAACGGACAATAAAAAAGTCACATTGTTTGTTTCATCAATACTGTAATTTATTAAACACAATTGCAGGTACGGCACTATATTCATCAAATCTAAATTATGATTTCATTATAATTGATTTTCATTCTTCTTCGGGGACGAGTTAATAATCCTGAAATTTTGAAGACCAATAACATACATTCTCCCAATTTTTATCTACGTGGCCGAAACCATAACCAAGAAATTTTTATTCTTAAAACTTGTTCTTCGCGTTGGTCATTTGAGTCACCAATTGCAAGGGCCGTTCGGCTGATCGATGCATTGCCTAGAGAGTTGGATATTTTCAACATAAAACTCTGGGTATTGTTTACTAAATGTCTTTTCTTGTATCTTAATAATGTCTCGTTGTCTTTCTATTTTATAATTTAAAAAATGTTTTTATTATCATTATTGTTATTATTATTACTATACTTTTATTATTATTGCGTAAATGCATGGCGCATTGGCGTCAACCATAATGCCGTGTATTTTACTTTTAAAATTTACAAATAAATAAAATTTAAAATGTAATGTTGGCCAAGCTTACTATATTTTTATGAAGGTCGTTATACCTCTGTATTTTTATTGAATGATCTAAATGCAGTCATGAGTAATTCATTGAGTCAAATAATTGGAGATTTTAACTTGTACGTCACTGCAAAATATTCACAAATAAGAAGCGATTTGTTTTGAATGCGAATTTGGCCGGCTCGTTTATTTTAATTACCGGCCGGTGTTGCTATGTAGCTGCATTGTATATTTTGCCGGCTGAATAATTTCCTCGCATAAATACCCATACCTCATATATTATTTCATAGTTATTAACTAGGCTCTGTTATATATAAAACCTCTATTCATTACTTATTAGGATTTATTGAATTTGTATTTCTTGAGTCCTCGGGAGTTAGGACACAGGCCTCGGGGACACTTACATAAGATTAATTACGATGGATGATTTTGGATGCTGTCACATAGTATTAATGAAATATCGATTTTATTTCGTGACGGTGAAGTCTTTTTATACTTGATATAATACAGATGGCAGTGAAAAAATCTCGTGGTAACAATAACTTATTTACGTCTGAATCACCACAAACGAGGTGTTTTATAAACAGGGAGGAAATAGTCTACAGTGTTTTTGTAACAATGCATCATCATTCGCCAAGAGCATCATTAAGGTAATTTGATCTGATAAGTGTAATCCATAATAATATCTCACATAAAAATGCATATTAAGCTGCCCGAGTGTTCGATTGAAAGGGTTCAAATCAATCCACATTATTTTCAATCATGTACGAGTTTAAAATGTCAATACATTATGAAAACGGTCAAGTTGGAAATTTTAAACCTATTTCCACTCTCAGAAATTCCATGTTTGATCCCAGACCGGATCAATTTTCGCTTTCAACACTTGATTTATACTTTACAGCTATGTACTAACATTTGCGTTTTTTTTAAATTTCAGTTGCCGTATTTAAACCCAGCGCGCGCCCTCGGGCCCGCTTTTGTGCTGAACCGCTGGGACGGACACTGGGTGCAGTGGGCTGGTCCGCTGGCCGGTGGTGTCGCCGCTGCACTCCTGCATGAGGTCGTATTCAGCGGGCGACGGCGAATGCGCGGCTCCGGGTCGGCCGATGGAGATTCATCAAGTGTCCAATCTGACGAGGACGCCTACGATGACCTGGACAAACCTCAGCAGCCGCACCACGGAGCCGTCGGCGTCAAATTCCCTGCTGCAGCTTACTCTGCATATAGACCAACACCTTCGCATCTGCCTAATCCTGTCGGTGAGTGTACACACTGAATTCAATTCCTCAATTGAGGAATTTCGACAAAACCCATCAATATTTTGTCTGTACTTTGATTGACTAAAATCTACATTATTAATATTGGTCATTTCCCTTATTTTGTAAAACATGTTTTAATTAATGAACGCATTAATGCAATTCTGGAATATTTAAAATTCGTAACAAAAGTTGTAATTGATTCATTAAACATCTAAAACGTACCATCAATTTGGGTAAGTTTGCTCATCAGTCTAAGATTGACCCACTACATGGAAAAAGACCACGATAATACTAATCCCATATGAATATTTTTTAGCTAAGCAAAGGTATTGAGTAGACCCTGGTGTTAAAAATATGAATTAATGTTCAATAGAATTTGTTTTATCGTTGAATTTGTAAGCTGTCAGCTTGGAATGATAAAACACAATGTAAAAACTTTCCTTGAAATTAATTTGACTAGCCATATTTTCAATTTGTATTACTAATCTGTAAACCAAATGCTGTATATTTTTTCCCATCTCAATTATGTACAAAATATATGAAAGCATAAAGAAAAGTTGCCAAGACTTTAAAATCACTGAATTCATTGTAATTACAGTGATAAAGTATTTGTTTCGTGGGCCAAAGTTACCCGATTTGGATGAAAATCTTTCCCACCTATATTTATATATCAATTATAACAATAAATCTATTTATGTTGATTTAATTTGATCTTAATACATTAGTACATTTCTATGTAGAACAATACCGTAACACATAAATGCAATGGCGAACCATAAAAATACAAAGACCCTCAGAACTGGCTCAAAATTACCCAGATTGACTGTATACCTTTGTTTTTGATTTTAATGATTGTCTTCTATATTTCAGGTCTCGGTGGATATTGTCCAACTTTAGCATCAGGCGCAGGATTATACCCTGGCGGTGGTGCATCAGCAGCTAAATTGGAGCGCGTCGAATCACTTTACGGAGGCACTCGTTCTCTATACTGCAAGTCTCCGACTTTAACTCGTGCAAACCTTCATCGCTCGCAATCAGTGTACAGCAAACCTCCCAGAGCGAACGCCTCGCCTGCCCCGGGTCCCCTTTTACCGGCCAGAGATCTCTACCGTCTGGATCACCAGGTGGTCAACCAGAACGCCCACAACCAAATTCAAGCCAGGGAGTCAGCATACGCCACGAGACCTCTGAACCCTGGAACGCGAGAGGCTTCTCCAGCTACGTACGGCCAAAGGCAAAATCCTGCAGGCGGCGCTGCGGGTAACCACAACAATCCGGACACTAGAGAAGACGTGCCAAAAATGTCAAGACGGCCAGACAGCATGTACGGCATGGTCGTTTCTCAGCCTCGCAGAAACCAATCAGCGCAATCTGACGACTCATCGTACGGATCGTACCGCGGAGGACCCGGCGGCGGGGCACCTGTCGGAGCCCCTTACCACTTGCCCCCCCCTGCGACGCACCAATATTGAAACGTGAATTGATTTTTAAATACATAAGTATATTGGTAACCACTGTCTTACCTGTCAATACACAGGATGGTTGTGTCAGTATCCGGTGAGATTAATGCGTGCCTGACAGAGACATCTTTTCCACTTCTCCAATTTGTATACTTAAATTTCTTTTTTTAATTTTCATATTATAAAATCGGAGAGTGTAGTGTTTATGGCATGTGAATGATAGACTGATGTCCTAATTAATTAGGAAAATTAATTTTATATGATATTCCTTTGACTGCAACATTAAAAATCAATTTAAAAAAAAACATTGTTTATCAAAACTAATAGTATTCCAGTGTGGTCAGCTATGAAAGTTCACCTAGTTATTGTTTGTGTTAATTTTAATAAGAGAAACTCTTGGGAGCAATTTGTAATCTTCATAAAAGTGTTTATCTAAAAACTTTTAGAAAATAGTGTGCAATTGACTATATCTAGTAATTTTTACTTCTTTTTCAATACTTATTTCACTCAATTTATAAAAATATCTTCTATGGCCATTTATGCGCTCAGACTCTAAGGCAACCTGAGCCAAGATCATCAAAATGTGCAAGTAATTAAGACATTTCTACAAATCACCATAGCGATTTAGTGAAAAATTTACTTAATATAAAATTAAATTAAAAATTGATAACTTAGTTATTCCACTTGGTTTATCACTAACGTGACGCGTTTCGCCTCTTTAAGAAGCATCTTAAGACTAACCGTATCGCAAGGTTATTTATTTCTAAGGTAAACGATGATTCTAATTCTTAAAAGGGTGGGGATGGATTTTATTACATTCTACAAGTAATAATTTTTCAGAGTTTGCGAATCAATTAATTCAAAATGATCATATTTTTAATAAAAAAACGTAGAAATACTCCATCGTGTAAATAAAAAAGATATTAAAATGAATAGCTTAGAATTTTTAGAAATCAATAAAACCATTAACAGTAATGGAGGATTAGTAAATAACATTTTAAACAGAACAGGCGGCTCACCATTATTAAATTTATTCCCCTTGGGTTTTTTCCATCCAGGTACCAGTAATTCATTTGTATATATATATAGTGCATTTATATAGTGCAACAGTGTTTATACCTTACTCCCCTCCACACGTCCAGCAGATACGGTTAGTCTGAAGATGCTTCTTAAAGAGGCGAAACGCGTAACGTTAGTGATAAACCAAGTGCAAAAACTAAGTTATCAATTTTTAATTTAATTTTATATTAAAAATGAACTTACCACAAAGTTTCCGCCGAATCTATAGAAAAATTTATTTGCCTACTTACCATAATAATAAACCACATCACACATTAAAGAACTACTAAAAAATAATCAATATAAAATTATGTAAAAATAACTGATGTATGTGAAAAAACGAATACCGGGCCAAGGGTGTAAGAATTGTAGGTGTACTGAATAAATGACACTCGCCATTCTTGCATTTGTTGATGTCATTTTGTGCCTATTGAATTACAACCTACTTTGTTTACAAGTGTTTTGGTGACAATAAAAGTTTGGTTCGTCGAAGTGACGTCACATATTTTACAAAAACAACGATCCAGCTCATCTATACTTCTTACACTATGTATCGAGCCCATCTTTTAACGGCATTCAAAATCAGTCTTCAATAAGTCAGCCAAGTCTGCTTGCACGCTACGTAGACAATTCACAAACTTTAATTTCAACACTCCCTAAACATAATCCTGTATCTGCAAACATGAGATTTTACTGGAGAGCGATTCAAAGATTGATATCGCAACTGCGAAGTAACGACTGCATGTATCTTCTTCAAAATTAGGACAGTGCTACTATTTTAAATCTAGTTTTCCCTGTGGTTTGATGCCTACTCATAGAACTGAGTGCGTATTAAACGAAAATGCAAAAGACATAATCACATAATTTGACACTTACGTGACTATATGTAGGGAGTGTCGAAATGATCTGTATGTTTGAAAAATTTAATTACCAACCATCTTACCTTTATATTGGTTTTCATCCATTTATTATAAATAAAATATATGCGTTACTTTGACCCTAGTAGGTTTTTGTGTGAATGGTATTATATTTCATTATCATAAATTCTAACTCATGTCTTGAGTTAAGAAAATCTATTTCTTATTATCTGTAAATGTAATTTTTGCATTTGAATCTATCATTCATCTTGTATATTCCTTTTTTTTTTAATAATTATTAATATGATTACCAAACTCGAATTTTACACCTACCTCTAATTTTAAGATAAAATTAGTTTAATTATGAATATAAAACTGTAAGCATAGTGGATTTTGAGTTAATAGTTTAAGGCGAGAAATTCAAATATTAATTTCCAGTGTTTTTTCATAAATGGTCAGTTTTACTAGCAATAAATAAATTAGAATTTTGATTATAAACTTATTCAAGCTGAAATTGTTTTTAAAATAAATCTAATATTTAAAGCATTTTACTAGTGTTTAAACTGAACACAGAAAAGTGTGCATCAATATTAATGATTCTTTCAGATGGATACATTTTAATATTCGAATGCCACAGTCAAATCATTCTTATTTAAGGCAAATAAAACTCTTTTTATTATGTTATGTAAATGGTACTTACCAGTGAATTAGTATTTCACACTCCCCCCTGTGTGAAAATTCATGTTCATATAATACATTTTTATGTGTATCTTTATTTTAATAAATTAATTTTAATATCTTGAAATTTATAATCGTAACACAATTTACTCTTGAAATTAATATTACTGATGGACTGCGTAGAGGTTTATATAATATATCAAATTATTCAATAAATTTGTACATATAAATAAATTTACTGTTGAAGATTGTTTAGCATGTAAGTGTTTTTTTACATTATATTGTGTAATAAATTTCATCAACAAATGCGACATAAATATTTATAAATTTGAGTAAAATTTGTCACAATATTGGAGGTTATTAAAAAAATAAAACACATTTTAAAGGCAACACACGTAATTTTATTTGTAAAGCATAATTGTTTTGCTAACGTATCCCCATAACACAATATAATGATTGCCCATTTTAGAAATGCGATTATCATGCAAAATGGTGGCACAATTATCTCTTGTAATGTTTCTTGTATTTTGTACAAAATTGCTCAAAACTTTATAAGCTTACAATAATAATAATTGATGTGTTCATATATATATATCCCTTGTGTCCATTCACTGAAACAAATGTCCGTCATATCGATAACGTTTGTTGCCCTATTCTGTTCATCGAGTCACTCGTCAAAGAAAATTATAGCAACTACAATATATAGTCGGTGCTGCAGATAAAAAATAAAAGCAAATTAAAATCAGTTTTAATGACACACATGACAACCGGGTGAATATTGCATGCAAAATACAATACAAATACATTGACCGTGGTTTTCATAACCGTTTAGGTAACATATTATAATGAAAATATATAAAACCAACACAAATATTATCTTTATCTACATAAAGATAATAATACAACAACAGGTAATGTCATTTTTCATTTATAGATGGAATATAATAATACCATTATTGCCGGTATGGTCATCCTTTTCAGCTGCCACAAAACAATGCATTGAAATTAAATTATTAAAATGTACTTAACAGTCGAGACCCGTTTCGTCTCGCAACAATAGTTATCCGATTATTCTTACAATTCACGACAAACTTCAAAGCTGTTTTTAGCTACACAAACAATCTGCTTTATTATAAGTGATGATGAAAAAATTCTTACTTTCAATAACTGCTTTATAGATATGTAAGTAATACATACAAAATAGTACAAAATGAAAAACAAAGCTACCGATCAATGCATAGATATACACAGATAAAGCTTATTGTAATATTGTTTTTGTTTTTTTTTTTTTAATTTTGATCTTATCAGACAAGAAACCTAACTAGCGACATTGTCAAGCACAGATGCAAAAATATCCTGTTTGTTTTTGTGAGCAGGTTAATTATTAAATAATTTCACTAAATTGGGTCTTATTATTGTACCGTGGGAACAGAGGATGTGAGCGGTTTCATAAAATTGAATGCGTAATATAGATAGGTATGCTGTTTTTTTCTTGTTAGTCTTCTCATATATGTAGTGTTTGAAAAAAACTAGTATATCCAGGAAAAACTGTGTTCCATTGGTCCAATGTAATATTTTATAATATGTGAATCACACTTCACAAACCCTTATATGCCAAATGCATTTTTTTTTCCACCGAATGATGCCAATTAATACTTGTTTTCTACCCGAAATAATGAATAATATCGCATGCACTTGATAAGTTTTTTCGAAATACAATTATTATTAGTTAATATTAATATTATTAATGATATTTTATCGAAAACTAGTGTTTAAATTTAGTGTAAATTATTATTTCGTGCCGTTGTATTTGTCGCTAACAATTTAAAAGGCGTGATTATTAATTATCACTAGCTATTTTTCATTTTAAACAGTGAATAGTAAAAATACTGTCCTACAGGCGGACTATGAAATGCGGGAACGATATATTTATCAACGGGTGTCACTATATCATGCAAATGTAGCAACAGACAAAGGGCAACAAAAAATAGACCGAGGCGTACGATCCGCAGGAGACAGACTTATCGATAGAAGATTATTCGAGGACAGTCAACGCAATACATGAAGCGGTTTGAAATAGTTCTGCGTTCTATTTTGTCAGTGAAAAAATATAAAACACAGTCTGTCCGAAGTGAAACACTGAAACTGTCTCAGTCGATGTCTTAAAAGTTTTCACAATTTTGTTTACAATTTATCCATAAAAGGAAATATAAATAAATTAACTGATAATTTTATTTATTATACAAACAAATATTTTCTTCTAATCCTATTTATTGAAACAATATTATAAAAAATAACTTTCATAACCAAAATGAGATACATTCAGACTTTTTCTCATTATTTGCACACTCCATACATTCAATCTTGTATTCGGTTTTAAAATTTTTAATCAATTCTTTGAAGCGTTTTTATTGTTACGTGTAGACAGACCAATGAGCAGTGAAAAAAAACATCTTTATCCTTTACATTTTAATTTAATAAAATAATAATACTGCAGTTCGGAAATGTGTATTGCACTGAGTAATTATGAACGATTGCCTCACAAAAAGCATACAAATTATTGACCTATTGACAGGGGTAGATTGAAGAAACAATTCAGCCCTGAGAATCCATGTATACATCTTTCCGTACACAGTTCAACCAGAATGACAATGATTCTTTGTTCAGCAATATTTTCACAAATCAACTTCACACGACACAGTATAGATATTTTAGTTTTAAATTGCTTGGAATGATGATATCTCGCCGTGTATCTTTCATTATCAGACAGTGAATAATGAATTGAAACTGTGAATAAACAAGCTTTATATCTCAAACCATCATATTTTTGGTTATCTTTTTAGAAACTGAGATATAGATTATATTGCCATCTGATTCTGGAACTTCGAAACGTCGGAATGCATTATTACATAGTTTGGATAAACCCGACAACAAATATATTATAGTATTAATCATTTGTTATAGATGTTCGAAGTTAACGGTTCGCAGGGTATACCCGAATGATCGCCGCTCGATCTGTTGATGTTTGTTCTAATTGATATTAAAATATTTCATACATACATATAATATAAACCTAGCAAAAATCTCACAGTTCTTGAGTATAAACAACAATGCCTCAGATATAATTTCAGGTAGTCGAGCGGGTATTATGCAAAATCTTTCAAAAAGCGTCAACAGCAAATGAAGTGAATATATTGCAGTACTCAAATGGATCCACAGACACTATAGAATGAAGCGACTACGTATTGATATTCAAAATAACACAACGGCAACACTACTGTTGTGCCGTGTGATGCGGTATCGAAACGATCAATGCAAACTGTGCGATCTGTTACTTTGCTGTCAAAAATTGTAAAATCTATTATAAAACATGTTGATTTTTGCGTATCAAGATTTCGATACGAGACGCCGGCAGCGATGGCAGTGATGTGAAAGTTATCCGTCAGCATTGTCGTTTAGGAAATTGTAGCTTCCGCGGTAAACCGTTTAGCAGGCGCACCCGCCTTCGCCATCCTGTTGGTCCACTCCGAGAGATTGTTGCGTTTGCAAGTCCACAGCTGCGCTCTGGTTAAGGATTACACATATTTGCACCAATTTCAAACACATATCAGTAAATGAACTCTTTTATAATGACGTTCACAAATACAATTTTATATCGTTAATGAGATTTAAAATAACAATAAATAAATTAACATAATTAACACAAATTTAATGCAAATTTGTTCTTCACCATCTTGCATTGTTTTACAATTCGTTAATCAAAATAATGAATAGGTGCAACTGTTCCATTGAATTAAGCCATATTACAAATTAGTGAAAAATGGCGAATCCCAAGATTTGAATAAAATTAGAGTTAAGTCTTAATTCAATCAAATTCTTTTAAAATATTTCAATGCCATATTGCAAAATTTGCAATTGGTAGGCTGTATAAACATTATGTAAGCTATCTCTCAGAAACACGCTGAGCGATTTATATATTATATGTTTTTAAATCAAAACATAGTGATGAACATTCTCATGTGTAATAGCATGGCAGAATTTAAATAATAAATCAGTGCCAACTTGATAAATTGGATATAAAAATGATCACCAAAATAAATGTCATTTAACCCTTTCCCTGTTCCTAGACAAAAAAAATTGAATTTTGCTTCGGAAAACGAATATTGATTAATCTGGGAAAGATTATTTTCCGCTAACAATACATTGTGAACTCTCGGTTGTGGAAGTACAATTGGGGTTTTGTGGCTGGGCAGAAAAAGGGTTAATATTGTATGAAGAAACACATTTCTATTAATAATAAAATGTTTAACTAAAAATAGTCTATAGAAAGCATTGTGCACTGCAGAGCATGTGAAAAGCATTATTTTGTAAAATATTCAAAAAAATATAGACATACCTTCAATTACGTGGCCTGTCGGACTCCTTCAAATTCTCTTCCGCCATAACAATGTCCTACAATAAATTCATTTAATCATTCCTAATATCTTCATTAACATAATTTGATTGAATTATGCATCACAAAACACAATTTACAACAATGTTTTAAAGATTCCAAAAAAGTCATTCTGCTAGGTTATTTATAGTAAATAATTATACTGCCATGTGAAAACTAAAAGTGAATAAATTTACTATTACATAGTTTTTCAAATATGGATACATAAAATGGGTCTGTTAATGTAAGAGTTATCATTATATAACAGTGTTTTATGTAAAATTTTATGGTAAAGATACTGTTCAAAGGTATAAATTAAAACTATTTCAAGCATACAATAACCATAATAAAAATATATAAACACAGACTTGTTATGGAATCAATCTAATAAAAATGTGTTAATGAAAAAATCAATAAAAAAACAAATTAGAAATGAACAGCTATATCCAATAGCCTGCCTTTTATTAATAATAATAATCATAAATACAATTAAAATATTATCTTAATAAGTAATAAAACTAGTGCTTTAAGCCTACACTAGTTTTGAATGGAGGCTGTTTAAAAATTTATCACCACCTAGAAGTATGACGGTCAATGATATAAAATGCAAATTCTCCGCGGCGTGTCACGGCGCATTCCGAACATATATTTGTCAATACATATTGTAGCAAACTTAAATTTAATTAGTATTTACATGAATAGTTTAGTAGAATCGAAAGTCTACTAAAGTCTTACTATGACAAATAAATAATATGATTTTATAATGGGTTATGGCAATGAAAATTTAAATTATATTAACGGGAAATTGATAATTTTAGATGGATTTCCTTAATAACCGAAGGTTTAAGTTTCACTTAAAATTATTGCTTCAAAAAGGCTTCGAGACTTTCGTATAAGTAGGTATTCTATATTAATTATTCCACCGGTTCGTGGTTATAATACAGTTTTACGATATATCAACTATCCGATTTACTGTGATGTAGAAAATCATTACTCTATGCAGGTTATTTATTATTCAAATGAATTACAAGAAAATAGGATCAATAATATTACACGATTATGTCACAACCCGATAAAATATGTGAAATTTTCTCTCCCAATTTGACACATGAAAATTATAAATTATTTATTAAAAACCATCAAAATAATAAGAGAAATTTTGATATGCTATTATCGGATGGAATATTTTACTGTGAGGTACAAGAAAACAATATGAATAGCGATAGTTCTGCAACAGTCATCCATACTCGTAATATTCATTAGATATAATGAAGAAATCACTCTAAAAATCACATATAAGGCACCTTGTGTAAAATCGAAACTCAAAGTGAAGAGTTGAAAAACAATACACACAGCAAAAAAAATTGGTTGGTAATAAGAGAATCGAACTTAGATTCAAGATGTAAATGATACATAATATGACAATTCTCAATCAATTTTATTTTGTGTATTTTAAACACAATTTTTTACCAAAGCCCTCCATTTACTACAGTGACTACAGTTTATCTAATTCGAATAAAACATCGTCCAACTAAATTATATGATTGTACTTAGCGAGTGTATGCTTTACTATTATAGATGTCAGTGATCGACAATGGTGTATGAGGATTTCAAAAAATATATGTTGAATCGAGTATGCTAGCATACTAATTCAACATTCTAACGATAGTGACCTTTGATTATCACATATGCTCGATGAAACCATCTGTATGTATCATATTTCAAAATGACTCACTTTTCACGTGTGGACGTAACAAAGCAAGCCAGATAGTCAAAAGGTTAAAATCAATCTATAACTAAAACAATCATTGATACAGTATTACTGATTTAAAAATAAATACCTTTCAGATGTGGTCCACTAGATTATCTAAAGAACATGACAGCTGCCTTCCGAAAAGGAATGACTTGAAAAATGAATGCTATATGCTGACTTATTACTACATCAGCACATTGATAGATTACTTCTAGATTTGAATGATTACGTGCAGTGTGGACAATTTTAGTATAGACGCAGGAAAAACTTCAGCTGGGGTAAAATATTTAGATAAAAAATTAGATTTCTTTTTTGGAACAATATCAATTAACCCCTTCCACTGAAATAACAATTCCGTGGCCGTATTCGACAACTAAGAACTCGTTTAATATAATTTAATCATATAAAATGGTTTGTTATTGAAGAATTAATTTTCAGAGGAAGAGGTTAATATACAGTTATTACTTCACCATTATTGGTGAGTAGAATTTAATCATAAAACCGCAAATTGAGCCCGAGGGTAACATCGCACAAAGTTTCCAAAAGACGACTCTATAATAGTGAAAACGTACACATTTTATAAAAACAGTCGACCGATGTGAATATATTCTTACATAATGAAGAAATTAATTAAAAATAATAAATTTACATACATACACTACTTCCATACTCGTAATATAGTAAACAGTTTAACAATCACATTATACGTACAATAATTATTTATTTAAAAGCTTTATATTAGTTTTAAGCACATCAAGCACGCTTAATTCAACTCTAGTATTGTTGCGGTTTGTCTTTTTTAATATTAATGTGAATGAATTAACAATTTTTCTTATGCACCATTAAAGCCTAGATTGTTACTAAGTAAGGGTGCTAAATTAGTGCAAGTTTGGAGATTTATATTTGCCAAAATGTTATATTTTATAAAATGCCTCCATTATGCAGCGGTTATAGTAAATTAATATTGCACTTTCTTAAGCGGATTCAATGACGCTTCGTTTTGCGAATTGAGAAAAATTAAGCATGCGTTACCGTCAAACAGAAAGATACAGAAATCAATTATAATTTCACTCGGTATACGACAATAATGAATAAAAATCTATGTAACGCTCAATTCATTCATAATAATTTAGACTTTCACAGTTTTAATTACGAGACATTGTCGATATTGCTTCGGATGAAAACGACAATGGTCTGAGTCATTTATTTAGTTTCAAATTTCTTTCAACAGATAAGCACCGATGAAAGACTGAAACTGACATTAAACTGTGTGATATCTGTGCGGCAGAGGTTTTGTACGTTAACATTGATCGAGTTTACCCAAAATGTCGGCGACGCCTCGTAATTTGAATTGCCATTCTCACTATATTTTAAATACTTTTAAGAGTTTTTAGGGCCGGTTCACAGGACATAGTTTAGATGATACCGGAGGAGTCATCAGCAGGCGCACCCGCCTTCTTGGTCTTTTACTTCATTGGGCTTATCCTGAAGTATCACTTCTTGCACTACGAGACGCAAATTATTATTTTAATTAAGGAAAATAATCAAAAGAAAGTAATGCACGGCAACAAAAATGAAGAAGACATCTGAGACCATTCAATGAACAATAATAAGTCAACACAGCATCGCAAAACTTCTCAACGAGTCGTTTGAAACCGACATTATTTATTTTTGATTTCTTCCATGCAATATAGCACTAAAAAGAATTTGGAATAAATATTGCAATATACAGAAAGAATATTAAATCATTCTGTTATTAGTAGGCATACAAATACAATACTGTTCGCTGATAATCAATGATGGAATGCCATAATATTATATAGTCTGAATAAAAGAAGATTTGAATAGTTATGGAAAGAATTCGCGTGACCCTCCACCACTAGCAAGGAATCAGTAATATCAAGACAACCTTACACAACTGATCATGAATCACTAAATTTCATTGAAAAATTTCAATGAAATTTAAAACACATTGCCATAATAAAATTAAACTACTGAAAACGTCAACAACTTATGGTGTTTACATTCATTGAATGGACCCAGACGGATAAAAGAACGAAAATAATATTCATTAAATGTAAAAGCATTGAAAAGTGATAAAAGCAGAATGTCATGCAGATTTCAAAGAAAACATACTTTACTTACAACACTCTTCCCAGCCTCGATAGTACATAATCTAAAAGAACTACCGCTAAAAAGTATTTCAATTCAAACAATGTCAATAAAACAAATGTTTTAAAGTCATAGGGAATCAAACAATCTCATTAAGATGACAATCTATGACCAACATAGCATAATTGCTGGCAACACTAGTAAAAATTATAATGAAGTGTTGTAGAGCTCAAAAATAATACCGCAGTATATTTTCGCAAATTTCATCCTGGCTTATCATCAGAGACATTGGACACCATTGAATATAATATTAGTAAATAAAAAGTCAATGCATCTAGAGAATCAAGGAATATTTTTCATAATAGTCAGGAATTTCTAAAAAAATTATGATCAATTTCAGCTTCCAAGGATTACAATATGATCATTTCATTAATTTTTTTTCACAATCACTCTATAAAGAAGAAATGCAACCAGAAAATGGTATTGTGATAAATTGATATTTTTGAATATTGATTAAAAATGAGCTACAATTAAGGTATTTCAATTTGATAACTAATTGATTAATTGAATTGCTGAGAGAAAATACCTTGTGTGAAGTTTACAGTTCCAATTGTAAACAAGAGTGTAAAAAAATGTGCAAGAATGCAATTTACTTTTATTAGTTTGCATTTAAAATATTTACTCAATAATTTAAAAAAATGCATGCGGTGTATTTTTTAATACCAGCTTCCAAAGGCGTTTGATGAAGACTCCATTGTAGTTTATCATATCTTGTACATTTACTAAGAGTAAGTACACAGCTGATGGCCTAAAGCTGGTTAAGTGGGGTGAAGTAATTGAATAATTTATGCTTACTAAGTCTAATCAGCAAGCCATCTAAAAGCAACGGGAAAGCTTTTAGTGGCACGTTTCTTATCAGCAAAATAATTCAGCCAATCTTTATTGGAGGTATCATACTCTCGTTTCGTTCATCTATAAGATAGATAAACAAGAAATGACATTAGCATTATATACAGAGTATAATTCATACTTCTACTCCAGTGGTTGTTTTAAGTGTTCACATAGAACACAGCATATGTGAATGCTTTTGTAAAATGTTCTGGCAAGTGTCACTTGAGCACCTACTTCGATTAAGACTGCAGAAAAATATAAAATACTGTTTAAGTGATATTGGTTTTAAAAGGATACTGTCTTCTCGGGGTTTGTTCTCCGTTGAATCCATACCGGGCAGAGCTGCCGCTACTCGTCGGAAGAGCTGTAAATCAATTCAAACAGTGTGAGCTTGCATAGGTGAATTTGAATTAAATAGCTGGCTGTTTTGCTGGAAGTTTAACTAGTAACGCATAATGTCTAGGTTGCGATATAAATAATGTGTTTCAATAAGAATAAGTTGGAAAAATATTTTTTTAAATTTGAGATATATAATAATAAAGAATTTTAGTTATTGATACATCTATGATACATCTATACTTGATACGACTACTAGGTAAAACAGAGAATTGGCCACAGTACAATGTGGCATTAAAAATCCATTTTACTTTCAAATATTACATAGAACAATCTGGATATCAGCCAGAAAAAGTGTGAAAGTAATAGAGGTAAGTTCTTTTACAACATTGAGAAATAAATAAGATAATATTGTAGTCTTCAATACTATATTGTATGCCTTACAAAACGATTCAACCAATTTATTGTTATATGCTCTAATATAATATACGAAAAACACAACTACACCAGAGTATTAAAAAAACCAAGACAAATCTATGCCTAAATATTTTACTATATTTGGCAAAATGGTTTATTTAAGAGTTTCAGAAAATTGATTCATACAATAAGAAATCAAATCGACAAAATGTCATTTGTAATCTTCACACATTTTTCGATTTCACTATTTAGTTAAATTGTTCTCTCCAATAATTTTTTTGAATGCAGTTTGATATTCATGAAAAAAATTAAATAATAGCTCGTTTGTCCACAATCGATTTGATCTGATTCCATACCTGCTTAACGTTATAGCCTGCTTTAGCGCTGGTTTCAATAAACATAACATTGAGGTCCTTGGCCTTGCGGTCGCCTTCTTCGGCCGATACTTGCCGCTTATCAGATAGATCCGTCTTGTTGCCAACCAGCATAATTATCACATCGCCCCCGCGCTCCGTGCGAACATCGTCGATCCATTTTGAAGTTTGGTGAAAAGAGTTGGCGTCTGTAAATAGACAACATTACATTCGAACCGATTACAATATGTTATTCCAGCAAGAATGAGATTATGATAGATTAATAACAACTAGTTGCAATTCAGTCAGTCGACCATTCATTTCAGAGAGCTTCAAGCTGCCTCAAGTGATCTAGTCTACATTTCTACAAGGTCACGAATCTTTGAATAGCCGGTTTTACACTCTGGCGTTTCCATGCACGATTAGGTCTTTGTGCTTTAAAACGAAAATGTTATGCACATTATTTTTCTATTCCAATTCAACCAAGTTTGTAAAGCCAATTAATCAAATATTGATTTTTGAAATTATGGATGTCAAAAAAGTTTTTGACCCCTCCTTACTCGCCCAATTCTAGGAAGATATGGAACAATGGTTAACAACTGTTGCTCTCCTAACCTCATCTTCTCTGAAAATTTGAGTGACTCAATTACAACTGGTCGTTGACTAAAATGCCTACTGTTGAAAAAAAAATACATGTGCTCCACATATAGTATATAGGCAGTGGACATGATAAAAAAAAGAGGATCTTACGAGACAATTAAATATTAGCAGTGCAATGATCGCAGATTAAAAACCTATAATAATATAATATAATCACTTGGCAATGACAATCGGCAATCTGTTACTAATCAATGAGATAATGCATAAACAAAAACAATTAAGAGTAAATTTCACCTTAAAATTTGGCCATACCTATGATATTAGTCATCAAGGCAAAAAAAACAATGGATGACTGTACTAAAACAAATATTCAAAACAGGTATTTCACTGGCACAATGTTTATTTTTATGAAGAAATATTTAAAATCGATGTAGGTCAACAACTGAAATGTTTATCCTAATCAGCACTTGCCTAATATGCTTTTATGAAGCAAACAAAATTTATCTAATACTGCATTTTATAATAAAAAAAAAACATACCCACAAGAATGGCAGTTCATTAAAAATGTAGTAAATAAGAATAAGGGCAAGATATTGCATCATCAATTGTAATCCAATGCGATACAACAATAAATTTTGTGGTATTTTTAAAAATTGTTGTTAACAGTACAAGTGGAAAATTAATTTTATTATATTAGTATTTATAAGTTTACATAAGCTGACTCAGCAAATAGTTCAATTTAGGTCTGGGGCTCGGAGCTACTTTATTGACAAATAGGATTATAGAATGAAAAAATTTCCAATAGTCTCTGTCTGATTGTCTACTATTAGATTATATATTATTAAAAATTACTTGCAAGATTATCAAAAAAGGAAAATATAATAGATCCATTAACCTACTCATTAAACCAGTGGCGGCCGGTGACAGGAATATTAGGGAGTGCAAAAAAAGATTCATATATTTATGTAAGAAATCCATCCTCCACATATTGGATTTTGAAAGTACTATTAGACATATACGAAAATATAAGTCTGAAATTGGTGATATCAACTGTTTCTCTTCACCACGGTTTCCCAAACCTTTCCTGCGGATTAATTTCGACGGACCACCTTTTTTCTTTTTTTTTGGTAGGAAATATCAATATGAATTTGAGTACGTCTAAATTTGTTGCAGCCCTAGCAGCATATACAACCATTCCAGGTTGTCGCGGATGATAGTTTGGGAAACCTTGTCTGTCTTTAGTCGTGGTATTTCTCAAAATGAATTGATCCTTTTTAAATTTTAGAAGTAACACTCACTTTCGGACGGAAGTCATTGATATTGTATAAATTATTTGTAATGGCTTAACGGTTTAGCTAAATACTACATGTATTTTTATTCGTGAAGAGTTGAAGTATAGACAGGGCTCCAACAACATCGTAAAATCTTCTCTGCTGTATAAGACAGTTAGTTCAATTTAAGTTTAAATTCCTCCATGAAATCGTATGTTAAGGTTACCGTATTAATGTCTGCAATTGGAATAATTCTGTATTAAACCGGAAATTTTTCGCATAAGTATTTTTTTGGGAAAGTAATTTGTAGAATTCAATATTGAAGAATTTAAAAAATATTAGAGGAAGGTGTATTACGAAACTGAACCAAATACACAGTTGAATATTATGGAATAGGTAAGGCCAGCCAGGCAAAAAACTCGAAACTATCCTATTTTAAATATTCAATTATATCCACTCGGTATTATACACGATCATAGTTATAATTTTATAAATTGTATTCATCACTCCAAAAGTTATAATGGTAGGTAAATATTATTCTTATTGAAGAGCCTATAGTTAAAGAATCATATTGAAATTAAATGAGCTTACTACGCTTGTTCCACTTCTCTTTTTCATTCTTACAAATGACTGTTACAGACTTGTAAACTCAAACGTCAAATCGCTTTCGGGTGCGTTCGGGAATTTCCGCCAGGAGGATCGCTGCTCAAGGGCCAGCAAAAACAGTCCATACAAAATGCAAATAGCGTAGTTCATACTGGTTCATACGTCACAGATATGTCAAAATACATAGAACATTTCAGACGTCTAAGGAGTGCAAAATTTATGCTCCTACCGGCGTCATCGACCGACTTTCATGCGTATTCTGAATCGGCAGAATACGTTTGCTAGTTGTGTTTATTGATCATCGTTTCCTGCAATATTTTCCTATGGGAAATACGAGGAAATTTTAAAATTAGTGAATTGGTATAATTATTATATTTGAATATCGTTTATTAATGGAATATTTTGATGGGACTTATTGGAGTGCATTGCACCCTTTGCTCCTTTACAAGAGCCGTCCCTGCATTAAACCATTGTCTTCAATATACAGTTACTCTCGATTATCCAGGTTAATAGCGGGAGGAATAGCACAGATAATTGAAAACATGAATAGTGCAATCTCCCTCTAAATTTGATAGATATACTGAATTCATGCACGAATAATTGGGAGTTTACAAGAAATAAAAAACTGAATTGTAAACCACCGTAGAAAAAACAATAAGTACACAAATTTATAATAGTCCACCCAGAATAACAGCTATGGCTAAAATTGTAAGAAGAAATGAACACAGATATCTAATATATGACAATGGTCTACTGCAAATTCAAAAAAAACCATTCTTTTGGAGAATGAATATCTGGTATATTTAAAAAAAAAAAAATAATACATTTCAATGGAGAAACAGAGAAGATTCAAAGCAAATAATTGATCGGGCCATATTTTTTATAGTAGCCAAATCAATTCAATCCCCGTTTAGGTCAGTTAGTCAAGGTATTGTGCATCAAAAGTGATTCCAGATATATAATTTGGTTGAATATATAAAGTAAAACAGTAAAAGATTATGTTATTCGTACTTGTAATATCGTGAGCGACAACGGCAACGGTAGAATCACGGATATAAGAAGGAATGAGTGATCGGAAACGCTCCTGACCAGCAGTGTCCCATAATTGCAACCGCACCGTCCGATCTTCCAGATACATTGTCTTCGATAGGAAATCGATACCTATTGTTGCCTGAAAGAATAGTATAGTAGAATAGTATAGAAAGTATAGTAGTAGAATAAAAACAAAAAAACACATAGGGCTTTAAACCCACACAACCATCGAAGTGAATTTAATGTATATTTTGTGAAAGCGAGAGCGAGTCGAGCATTAAAACAGAAAAAAGGGACAATCTATTGATTCGATGAGAGAAGGACTCGTTCAAGATAAGTACATTTTTTGAATATTCAATAAAACTAAAAATAGTTGACTACCTTTTTATATTTTAAGATGTAATTTTACACTTGGCTGCTCTTTTTAAACACACTGACATATCATATATATTTAAAGAATGATAGCCCAACAGACGCAAGTAATATCATTAATGAAATTGAGTATTCAAATTCAATCATCCATATATATTATATTTATTTAGAAGGTACAAGTTTTCTAGAATGTTTATACATTAAGGCAAAGTATTCAATAATAATATATAATCTCATAAAATTCACAGATTATGGGCCTCATTCACTTAATGCACCAGTATTTTTTGGCTTCTCAGATCTTCAATTACCGTTCTTTAGCAAGCATCTTGCAAATAAATATATATATCTTATAATGTACACAGTATATTTATGAAAGCAGTTGTAATATATTTTCTGGGAGACATTTAAAACCTCTCAAGAATTCCCCGTTCACCCTCTCCGGGGAGATGTATTTCTCCGCAATGGAATGCGTACTTCTAATTTTTCTGTTGCGGGTGTAATAACAGCAGTGTAACATATATATTTTATTGATAATTTTGATATTAAAGTTTTATCATGTAAAGAAAATCTTTTTTAATATACAGGGTAGCGATCTGCATGGGCCCGGCCAAGACTGACTTTGGGAGGGGGTAATGAAAATTGTTATTGATCAGGTAAACATGATCAAACAATTATTTATCGTAACTTTTTTGCTTAGGTCAACAAAAAAAAATGTGGACTGGTTACACGTAGCAAATTTGGAAGTCATCTTTTGATCCAGGCTTTTGAAAGGACTGAGCTTAGACCAGAAATTGTAATAAATGGTAGAAAGTGATTAAGAGCTGCAGACCAAGAGAAATAGTACTAAGGCAACAAAAAGAGTAAAATTCGTAATATAACTATGGTGAGCAGACTTGTGAGTATAACTCCATTTTTGGTCATTTTACGATAACTACGAAATAACATTCCAAATATAAGAACGCTGCTGCGGGATATAGCAAATGCTCTACAAAAATTATTATAAATTTATGCGTCTATTAGAATGTTCTGGTCCTTGAAATACAAGTCCATTAATTCTTGTTTTAATGACATTTTATTGAATACCTAAACACAAAAAAATGATAACCTTATAGAGTATAATCATTTTGCTGAAAAAATAACTTCAGAATTTAACTTTATTCTTGCTCTCCCGAAAAATCGTCATTTTGGACTTATACTCATAAGTCCAGTCGGCCCATCATAGATATGTATTGTTACTTTCTCTTGAAACGGTCTAGCTTCAATTTTGCTTGGCAAGTACCAGACATCCTGTTCATTATCAATGATTTCATCTGTTATAACAACAATATTGATAGTGAAACACGACTACATTGTGATATGGACAATGGTATGATACCTCTACGATTAAAATATATTGCAAGTGTGTATCAAACAATTATTTCCATTTGTTTATTTCGATTAGGATTTAGATAATAATGAATTTGCTATATGTATAATCCAATTTATTTTCATTAAATGAAAATTTGTATACTAATAGAAAAAAACATTCTAGCAGACACATTAATCTATTTAATGTTTGCATGACACCATAATGGGATAATTCTTCTTTCTAATGGTTTCAAAAATTTTCAATCTCCTTCAGTAAAAATTCTGCCTGAAAAGTTAAATTTTAATCTGATTTTTTGCTGCTACAATATTTTGATAAGTTTAATTATTATTATAGAAGTCATTCAAATAATAAGTTAATATGTTATCGGAATCATTTATATGTTCTTTTTTAATGTGCAGCAGAAATTCAAGAACAATTTTATAAAGGCACTTTGGCTAATGAAATGATACATTTCCTCCACAGTTAGAGTTTTATGGTTATAAGGTATTAATATTCTTCAATACTGTTGGATTAAGTAACCAAAGATAGAATATGTAGTACTCACGTTGTTGCAGGTAAATAAGACTGCAACGAATTCACATATAGTACATGTGTGTGCACGGGCGATATGTGACCCAGTAAAAGCATTTTATTGCCAGCACAGAATTTTATAGTTGAGCACCTGCACTCAGGGTATTTTCATAGTTGATAAATACGACTCAAATTAGTGATCGAAGCTAAAATTCTCAACGCAATTTAGAAACGGAAAGCTAATTTACTGGAATACGTTTTATGTGAATATTATCATTTGTTTAACGTCGTAAAAAAACACTTGTTTACACAGGAAACAAACTATCAAGATTTTAATGTTAAACACACAACAAATTTACATTTTGCCTAATTATTACAAAAATCAGCCATAATACTTCCATCTTATAAAATTATTTTTCATTTTTAATAGATATTCTATATTCTATTCAAACAGATATATTTTCTTGGAATAGAGAAACAATAATAATGAATATGTTGTATTTTCTAAGAATAAGGTTGTTAAAATATAAAATAATAACAAATAGTTAGTAAAATAATTATTGTGAAATATTCTATAATTACCTGGTAAGTGTTATCAAAGCTGTCATACATAAACCTTGTAATGAGAGACGTTTTTCCAACTGTAAAAAAAATATGATAAACACAGTAAATAAGAGCAAATAAATTTTAGTAATAATCATCAAGCATTTTTGCACTATATTTATAGACAATAAGAGGATCCCTAAGCCAGGCAAAGACAACAGATTTAATTTAGAGGATTGCTTGCTTGAGGTGTATAGCGGCTGATAAAGGAATCGATGGAATACGCGAGCGCTAATGTTCAAACTGATATTTAAGGAGAGACGACATTAATTTATTATGAATGGTTGTTAGCTCATACATAAACAGAATCACATCTGTTTAGCTTTGATAAATTATATGTATTGATCATACTAACATAAGGTAAATTTTATATTATAATAAAAATAAAAACTACATAAAATCAGACACTCTAGATGGATAAATGATTACTTTAGAAAACGAGTGAGCATCTTTTATTACAAGCTTGATTAACAAAAAAATAAACTTTTAAGGTGTTAACTGTCAACTTTTGGCGGAAAGGCATTATATTTTGAAAATAAGAAAACTATTTGTTTTGTACTACTGTCGCTCATTGCGAGCGTTATAGACTGATAAAATATAAATCTTAAAAAGATTATTCATACGAAATTGAGTGTTAATAATTACAAGGTATATCAAACAATAATTGGTTCAAGAACTTCAAAAATAATTTACAGATAATCATACAAATTATGCATTAACAAAATTTAATAGTCTACAATTAAAATGTTAACATCCTTCTATCCCTACTCTCTTCGACAGAGAGGTTGAGCAGCTGAGTAACAAGCAGTTATCGTAGAAAAACTTCAGTTGAGATACCTCTGTTAGGAGTCCATATGCTCCACATTGGGAACGGACATGGTAAAAAAACCAAAGAAAGAGGTCTTTAACATTATAATTCCTTAAAGCCGAGAAGGTGTGAACTAATAGAGCTATGAAATTAATGAATTTTAAGATATGGCAAACCACGTAAAAAGATAATATTTTGATTCAATGTGATTTTTTCTCACTGTGAGAGTTTGGTCGGTGTAACAAGTAAATCTAACAAGAGGTTTCAAATCAACGGTTTAAGCAGGGATAGTTGTGATGTTACCACTGGGTAGAGAATTTTGACATTTTTTTGAGACAGTCGATTTCAAGAAATTATCATATCTCACTTTGTAAAATTTATTGTACATATTAAATTGTCAGGTGAAATTTATGTGTGGTAGTATAAACTAAATATAAAAAATTATGTATACTTAGTGGATGAAAATATATTATGTTAGTACTATATACTAGAATAATAAAAAAATATATTTAATATCATTTACATTGCTCCGTAAAGGACAGCTAGGGTTGACAAATAGGGGTTGATTTGCGACATCATTAAATTCTACGCTATTTCCTCTTGAAATTAGTAAAAAAAATCAAAGCTAATTGATATAAAAAAATATATTATAGATTAAATGATAGCAAATAGCCTTATTGTGTTTAATGTTTAATGTGTTCACACTGGATAAATCAATTATATTTTACAATCATAAAATATGATCAAATTAATAAGAATATTGAACTTGCTTATGAACTGTATAGAAATATTGAGCATAACCACTTATGACTAATATTGTGTTCATAGGTTAGGTACCTGTGTATTGATCTACTTTCAAATAGATTGGGGAGTATTACAAAATATTGCACAATAATATAGAGAATTATTTCATTTTATCAGACATTAAATATTATCGAAAATAGTTATATGTATATGAAAGTGATGAAAATTTAAACGGTTACGTGTATCTGTGAGTACGCGAAATTACGATTATTTTATAAACAAAATATAAATATATGAACAGTTTCGGTAACAATAGCGTGAGATTTTCATAACCTCATCAATTAAGTACAGTAAAACCTCTTTCCGGGTTGAGTTGAGTACACTTTTGTATGATACATGAACGTATCCATATATCGACATAGATGTGTGGGAATGACATCAAAGGTTCATACATGCATAGAATTCACTATTACGTATAATTTAGTGAAATTGATATATTCTAGAATCAATCCGGCAAATAATAATACAATTAAACGACCTTTAAATAATTCAATACGTCTGGAATAACCGATCTCAATAATTAAATTTTAAATGACAGCAGACAACTACTTACCACTTTGCTCTCCTAAGAAAACTAGCTTAAATTTTCTTAATGGATTGCCGAAATCACCAGACGACGACATTTTTCTAACAATTCTATAAAACCTAAACACCTATTACACTTTTTTAAGTTAAATAGTATCACATAGAATTCATTAAACGGTAAAAATGACAGCTACAGCCACTCCTCAGCCATGAAAATACAAACTCACTAGCACCGCCACGTTAACTGACGGACTAAGCATATACTACGCCAACTCAGCATTTTGAGAACAAAATTAGTTAATATTTGAGAGGAAAAATCGTAAGTATAATTAGTTTTACGTTAATAAAAATATCACATTTAATTCAAGACAATTTTAGAACAATCTTTGAATATAAAATAAACACATGATTTAGATTTGTAATATTATATTATTGTAGAATGTTCAAGTGTTATTACATATTTTAAAAATCTTTGATACCTATCTACAGTTGGAATCGTGTGACAATAACTACGTATATTAGTTACTATTATTGGAAACATATATTTTAGTATTTCTTTTTTCATAATAACAATTTGTTTCCCTAGGGTTAACAGCACTTAAAACGAAAAACATTTAAATTTTTCAGTGAGTAACTCGTAGCTAGCAATACTCTCTTACGTATTTGATACTTTGCTATGTTCACTTCATTTGCTTTCGTGTAGCTCAGCATTGTGTGTGCGTTTGCACCCACCAATTACAAAAATAATGTTTTACAATAACTTACGAGAAATTATTGATGTTTAAAAGATTCCGTGTGGTCAGCTGATGATTTTGAATAAGTTTATAAACAAATATCTTGTCTACCCGAGTGTTAAAATAAGTTTAGACCATATAAACAAAATATTTTTTATTAGGCGGCATTATACTAGGTAGGCGAAATAACCCCAGTTGACGGTAAGGTGAGTTTGGTTGGCGTTCGTTTATAGCTTCAAAGAAGCGTGGAATCAGATTTAAAATATTCGGAAAGTGACTGAATAGGAAAATGATATTGAATGTATTGAAATACAGGTATGTAATGCTTCATTGACCAAGGGCATTTATTTAGAATTCGATGTCCATTAGAATTAATAAGCAAACCTTCCTGTATATTACTGTCATAATATCACCATTATCACGAATTATTTCCTTCCCGAGAAAAAGCTTTCAAATTCGTCATTTTGACAGTTAGTCAATTGACTAAGTTAATCTTAATTTATCTTATCGAAATTGCTTTAAAGAAAGAATGGATGGATGTACTCGGTGTACATTTGTAATGATTTACAATGTAATTGTTACATATCTAGCTATGCGTGTGTACACGCCATACGGGTATATCAGTGCGAGTAAGCTAATGTCATTAGCGGTGGCGCATTGACAATAATAAATGCATATGAAACCGTCTAAAAGAAAAAAACGAAATAGTTTTCCTAGCTAAATGTAGCAACATTTTTGAACCCCTACTTAATTTATTTTTCAAGTGTGGTATGCTTTAATGCAATATTTTTTTGAAAAGAAAATCATTAATTTTATTTTCAAAAAAAATACATAACAATAATTATATTATACGATGTCACCAAACACTGGTTATAAGATTATATAATGGGTGTTAATGATGGGTCTTAATTAAATTTTAGTAGTATGCATTGTCAACTATTAAAAAAGTATGTATGATGAAAAATAAGAATCAACTTAGAAATATGTAAATACTCACGTTTGTTTCATTTCGCTACTGCTTATGATTGTGCTATCTAAATTATTGGAATAATTTTTCTAAAAGTATGCCATCATCTTGCTGTTCAAAAAGTTTTAGATGTATGAATCACCTGCTTAAATGTGAGTCCGCTGAATTTATGGTACCATATTGCGTTGTTTATAAGATTCCTGTATTTTTCTATGTTGGGTGTCATTGAATTAGAGGCGAGTCTTATAATAACCATAATATAGTAATCATGACAAAGCATGGTGGTAATCATGGCGGTGGGAGTGTGAGTTATTTTGTCTCTAATCACTGCACTTTACACAATTACTCTACATTGAAATGAAAACTTACTGTGATTACAAAAGAGTAGTCCTGTAATATCTACCAAAATTTGAAATGAGTAAAAATACAGGGCGATGAAAAAAATATCGGAGTCCATGGCGCAGTTGGTAGAGTCGCTGGCTACGGTTACGGATGTCTCGGGTTCAATTCCCGGTGCGGACGGTTTTCATAGATTGACCTATCAATCGATTTATGAATTTCTGTTCGTAGTCTGAGTCCTCCCTCCCACCCATCCCGTCCTCACGGGGCGTAGCGAGAGCGATTAGCTAACCACTAGTCCGTTCATAGCCCTATCCTTCTATCCCTACTCTCTTCGAAAAAAGGGAGGTTGAGCAACTAAGTAACAAGCAAGTTCTCGTAGAAAAATTCTGTCAAGATACCTTCATTAGGAGACCATATGCTCCACATTGGGAGCGGACATGGAAAAAAATAAATTAAATCTGACTTTATCGGCGAAACAACGAAATAAATATCAGTTCGGTTTCCGTTCCGGGAGAAATAACGGTTTTTGGTTCAGGTCCCTGTAAAAATTTATTTCGTTTTATTTTAATTGACTTATGTAATTTTTTTTGAATTTGAAAAAATCTTATTTCAAATATTGATGTTCTCTATTTTTTATCCAATATATTCCCCGAATAAATAGATTAGAGTAATGTGTCTTTCATAATTAATAATAAACATTTATGTATAAATTAGCAGTCTCCAAACAACGGCCCTTGATCATCATGAATCCAGTCCGCCGTTTTTTTAATGACTCAAAATTATAATCAAATGATTTTATTTACTAGAAGAAAAGCACAATCACGGACTGTCCAAACATCTACTTATTGTTTAGCTTACTAGGCCATGGCCCACCCAACTTTGTGAAACAATCAGTACGGCCCTTAGCCCTTTCCACTTCTTATATTTTTTTATTTCTACCAACTCTATGAAGAAATTGTAAATTTATCAGTTTAAAAGCGTGGATTTAATTTATTTGAAATAAAACAATTTTGTTTAACAAGTTGTGCAAGATGCTAGAATTTGGGGTCCCGGTACCTTATCGCCAGATGTGAAATCAATATTTGGATAGTAATTGTCTTCATTTGTAACATCCACACACGAAGTGTCACAATTAAAAAAAAAAAAATTAATCACTTATCAGTGTTATCAGTCTCAAATAGTACATCCAACGATTCTTTGCACAGAAAAAGTTACAGCCGCACAACAGACGTGTACATAAGCTCGATGCAATATCAACAGCTTTTGTTTCGCAGTTACACACCAGCGCCCCAAAATAAACCATTCCTTTCTTCACAACAGGTAGTTGAATAAAGCGTCCCAACTACTTATCATTTTTAGAATAATGTGTCAAACCAGGTCCTGTCGTGGGTGACTCGACATTGTAGCTGGTGGAACAAAATCAATGTCGAGTGACACTCAATATTGGAGAGGCAGTAGTTAAGCCAAAAATTTTGGAGATCCCTGGTATAGATGGGAATAAAACTTCATAGCAGAGAAATAATAAAATTCAACATTTAAACAGGTTCCATTTATTTGCCATTTGAGTTACACGACCCATTTTATACATTATTTTGTGCTAAACATGTAAAATGATAAGAAAAACTTAACCAGCTAATAAATAAATGCCATCATAAATCAAACCAACAAGACCAAGACTAAAGAAATTTATTGAAAGGTAACCATTAAAGTGGTTTGTTAATTAATTTACTACAACAAAATAAAATTGCGTAACTGAAATTTAAGAAAATGAAAAAGTTAAAAAAAACAAACGTCTTGGCACTTTTTAAATTTATTTTCTATACTAGTATCCAAAGGAGTATTATTAGACACATTTAAATGGTTATAAATACAATTCTTTTGAATTTTCAATCCAGATATTAATTTCTATATAGACGAACAATGAAGACTTCTGATTGTAGATTAAAAAAAGGATCACAACAAAACACACTTAATTCTTTAAACTTTTATTGGAAATCGAGTGAAGCCATTTTTTGGAATATTATCGAGAATAGTTGCTAAAAACAAAGATTTTCAAATAAATACAGATGCAAGTCTACACGTATTTATATAAAATAATATTATGTACAAGCACTATAATATAGTATAATAAAATTGAAAAATAATTGTCAACGTAAATGCAACTAATATTATTCCCGTTTAAGGTGTTAACTGTCAATTCTTGGTGGAAAGACATTATATTTTAAAAAATAAAACACAATTCATTTGAACTACTTCCACATATTTATAATGATCAGGACCGGTTTCGCTCATCACGAGCATTATCAACTGATAATCTGATAAATAAATAAATATGTGGAAGTAGTTCAAATGAATTGTGTTTTATTTTTTAAAATATAATATTATTCCAATAATTTTACTGTTCAAATTTAGCAAGGACATTTTAGGGGTCTTTACGGAAACCGAAGAGTAAACATTCAAGCCCATTTATTAATGAGATTGTGTAAATAATAATGACCACATTCATTTTAAATATATGATATTCTAAGCCTATAAGTTATTGATTTATTTCTTTGTAAATCGTAGCTGTTTTCTTACAATAAGATTAATTATTGGTAAACAGATGAAAGTTCTTTGATTTAACATGGCCTGAAATATTTCCGTGTACACTATTTGCCTTGTCGATTTATTTATCAGGTATTTTTTTACCAATTACCAGTCTTGACATGTAGAAGAGAAAGAAATGATTAAAATTGAATATTATTTCAATCGTCAACCGACACTTACTTATGTATTATTAGGTTAAGGCATGCATTCAATTGTATGAATCTTGCAGGCGCAAAATAAGCTCGACACTGGTAAAAAAAAACTTCATTGGTTTTAGCTAAATATTTCCATTTATACAAAGTATACCATATATTATTTTCATTGTTCCTATGCTTTTAAAATCTACACAATAAGATATGCTGATAGTTTAATAATAGATTCAAAAATCAAGTAGTGACTTGTTAAATGAAAATGAAAAACAACACATCTAATACAATAAAGGAATATGAAAATATTTTTGTAGATACATAATTTAAAATAAATTCTCCACAGTAGCATTATTTCCATTATTATGTACTACCCATTGCGATATTTCGTCAAAAAGTGAAACAATCTGAGTGAACTTTCCATTTCTGACTATCTATGTTGACTTCATTATTTGTATATGATCCATAGTTTGTGTTTTAAATCTTGTATATGACAATTTTCGTAAGCGGCTCAATATCCAAACGTAAAATATTCTTATTTTGGTGCAGTCTAGCTTTGGCGGTACAATAAGACTGGTTCAGGATAGACAGGAGACGTAATAAATTTTCTTGTCAACCTTTGAAAGAATATAAACTGGTATTGTTTTATTACTAATCGGTATGCTCACATCGATATCGATTTCATCGTTTTAGCCAGGATAATATTTCTTGAAATGTTTAACATTTTGCCCTATGATTTACTTGCGACTTACTACACGCAACGTCAAACATAATCTATGAGCAAATTCTTAATGTGGCAGATTTACGATGTGATGAAATATCGATTGATAGTTTATCTCCAATGTGGCTAAAGCAAGAATTATCTCCCATGGTTCTGTTCAAACAGGTATTAAAATTGTAATAAATTATGTCACATTTTGAGGTTTTATTTCATGTACAGAACCATTATAATTTCGGAATTAAATAGTCTAGCAAGAAAATCAGGTAAATGAATAAAAAGATTAAAACTTAAATAAGATTGAATATTTTCTACGTATCTGCAATGTACAAGAAAAGAGTATCACTCACTGAATAGCTTCATTACTGAATAAAAAAAATGTCTTTCAAATGCAATAAAAATTGTCTAAAGCAAATTGTAAAAAACATATAAAAAGTACAATAGAATACATTAACTTATTTTAGACAGCCTTAATTTACAAAAAACAAAAAAATATGTGCTGTTAAAGAAATAAAAGTTCAGGTATTAATGAACTATGACAATATTTAATTATTATATAGTATCGATCCTCGCATTTTTAAAAGCAGTACGCGGACACCAATATTATAATAAAATACATTTCTATTTTTGTGCTTTGGCATGTAGTATGAGGTTAGAAAAGAAATACTGTAATTTGCCTCTAGGAAACATGATCGAGACATACATTTCACTTTGCTACTAAATTTCTAGCATTATCATTAAAGTATTTGAGTAATAAGTATATACATGTATTCTTAAATATTTTTTTTACATACAAGTAACTCATCTGGCCTCGATAACCCTCGAAAATATATACTTTAAAAAGATAAATGAATTTTTCATATAATAAGTTACATAAAACGAAGATAATTCATGCTTTAAAAAATAACTGTTTCAGAAGCATGGCCTCCCCCCTCCTTATCGTCATGTGCGATTGAAATTTTGATGAAATATTCCATCATTAATTATTTTAATAAAATTTGTGCAAAATTATTTCAATAAAAACATAGGTTTTAAATTCCAATAAAATTAATGAATTAATTTTTATAATGTGAAATGACAGATGTAAAAATGAAAAAAAAAAAAACAGTTTTCATATCCTGCCTATTGTTTGATGTAAAGATCTATTTCAAAAACAAATTGTAATTGCAGTACAGAAATATTTCGATGAAAAGTGTTTTGAAAGAAATTCTTTCGGTTCTTAATAAAAAAAATAGATATCAAATAATACTTTAAAAAATGTGAATACCAAAGCATGCAATCATGGTAATATAAAAACGCTTAGTAAGACTATGGATAAGAGAGGAAAAACATACATTTCAAACTTTCCGTTTACCGTATCGCTTGGAATATTGATTACTTTGATTCAAAACTTTTCAATAGAATTTAACAAAATACGTAGAATTGAAATGCGTTTATAATATCAATTAATATTATCACATAATCTAATGCAAAAAGTACAAATCTGAAAACACACTGAATGCTAATGAATCGTCAGAGATAGTTATTAAATCCAATATGGACAACATATTTCCGTTTCGTAATACAAGCATACCAGAGCGGAAAAGTCCGCCGTGACCTTGTTCTTTAGCCCGTATAAAGTTGAAAACGAGACTACATAAATATTTTTCAGATATTACTTATATCGCTATCAATATCACAAGAGAAGTATATGGAATAAAATATTTATAAAACAATCCGTAATTTATAAAACAATTTATATACAAAATTAATTCCAAGTATAAACGCATAGATAGATTCGTAGATAAAAAAATTGACAGTCCTGTTAGAAAAGAAGTCGAGTCAGGCCGCTCGGCGAGGGCCCCGCGTGGGGTTTGCAAATTCCATACGGAGAGCTCTCCGAGAGCTGCTCCGCGGACGATAGAACACTTGAGACGGTCACTTTTCTCATTGTATTCTGTGAGAGTTTCAGAAGTTGGCGGGCGATCGGACTGGCCCTCTCGGAATCCTAACTGGATTTGATTGATATATGTTGGAAAGTGTGCTCAAGCTTCCGGCTCTCCTCCTTTTAACCGCAGTCGTGCAAAATCTTCAAAGATGATATCGTCATCGTGGTCTTGACCGTTGAAAGACTCATCTCTACAAAACAAACAGACACAAAAATTAGTTTATTACCAACATATTGCAATATTTTTAAAACATGACATATTATGTAAACCTAATCACTACATTTTTTGTATGATTTACGCATGATTAAGGCATTTTTATAATTCATTGTACCGCTCAATAATTTCTATCGAACATTTTATCAAAATTGTGTTGGAATATGCGGCATCCAAGCGGGTTGTGACATAATTTCATACAATCTATAGTGAAAAACAATTTTTTAATACATATAACAAAGTAATTCGTTGACAGAGGCTTCATTGAAATTGAACTGTACGTATAAGAAGCATTGACAGATTGAACAGTACAAAGATGAAAGTGGTAAACTTACGCATCCAATTGAATGAGGTTGGTGTCCACAGGCACCTCAGGTGCGGGACGATCAGTGGCCACCACAGAACGAGCGGGAGGTGCCTCCTCTTCTGGTTTGGGGTGCATCAAGATAAATGGCAGCTCTGCTACCAGATCACTGTCACCAAATAACACATTATTCTTGTACAGGATTGTGAAAAAAAAAACGATTTTTTACTGGCAATATAAAATCGCGAACAAATAAGAATCGTCTATATTCAGAGTTTTTCAAAGAACAAAATTTATAATAACAGAAAAAAATTTCCGCTGTAGAATTCCCAATTTTTTTAAATATTCCTCTAGAAAGTCAAGAAGGCAGTAGCGACCAAGTTGACAACCACTTTGTTAACACAAATATGTGTTTTGTTGTTGTAAAACATTAAATATAAAATACTCTGATTATGTGATATAATCAATGGTAAAATATTTTTTAAACATCGAATGGAGAATTTTCGAATAGCATTGTTCTATTGAATAAATACTGATGAACAGTCTTAACTTACCCTCCTAAGGCTCCTAAGCAAAGTTTCACTTTTACTTTGTACTGGACAATGATGCCAAGGTTTTCCCTCTGTGAAGGATCAGCAACTCTATAAGATGGCAAAATAATAATCAGTACATATCCTCAAACATACTCAACGCTAAGTGCTACTAGTTGTTTGCGTAAATAGTATAGCAACAACAAAATGCCTACATTTATATTGAAAAAAAAAAAAATTTTTATATGAATCAAGGATATTTTGTACAAAGATGTCACAAATTTTTAATATCAAAGGAATATTAAAGATGAAATTTTTTTGTGAGGAAGTTTTACATAAAGATTGTCAAATATTATCAATCATTATAACTATATAACTAATCAAGAAGGGCTAAATGGTATTCCAACTTATTTCAAATCTTGCATATGACTTTCATTGTAGTTATGTTGCATCTTAATTCAAAATAACAAACCCAAAGCTTCAGTGCCATGAATAGGTGGCACTTATAAAGATCTCTTATCTCTTCACCATGCAAAAATCTACTGAATTCTGTTCGACATCCCGTCATCTTAGAATCCAAATTGAAGTTAAGATGGCAGGATGTAGAAAAATGTATCAATAATATTATCCCATACTTATGAAATTAACTGTGTTGCAATGTTTGTACCTTATTATTACAAATTGAACCATAAAAAGCTGATTCAATCAATAAATCATATTTGGTTTCCCTATTGTAATTATAAATGATGAAAATAGATATAATAAACTCTATGTTTATCTAAGGATTTAATTTAGAAAACGTTTTATCAAGGAAAACTGGGGACAGATATTTTTTTAAACATCATAGATTCTTCCAGAATCGCATGAAATGTAATAACAAATGAAATTTATTTGTAATGGATGTGAGATGAGAGGGGAAAGAAGGAAAAAATATTTCACCAGAGATTTGTAGTGAAACATTTTAATTGATAAAAATCATTTTATACAAAGCTTATAATTAAATGGAGCCAAACAAGTAAATGAAGAAAATTAAATCATGCGCAGTTATGTTGAAGCGGTTTTAATCATTTTGACAATAAACAGTAATATTTAAATTGAGTGAACATAAACAAGGTAGCCTTAATTAACACCACTAAATAAAAAGTAAGTGAAACTGATCTACAACCAATTTTTACAAGCACCTTGTAACAGTCCGCTGAAAATATAATAGACCTGAAGTGAAGATGGAAATTTGGCAGTTGTTCCATCACCACATTGGTATAAAAAAAGACAGTTTATACAAACCAAAAATTTTGTGAATCGTGCTGATTTGGATATCATTGATCTATTGTGTACACTAAACCCTTGAAATGAATGTCGCTGATTGCCTGGTTTGGTATGCTATGATTTCAACTTGAACTGACCTGTGTCAGGTCAAGAGACAACACTAGTTTATTGCTATGCCATGACATTTACATTTTTACTGTCATGGCAGTTGTACTCAAATTTAGGTTCTTGTGGATAGCTGATTTTTCAACATAGATTTGATGTGCTGTAAATCAAATATGGCTATTTCAATTAAGATAGAGATTTGTTGTTGCTTGACATTGACATAATTGTCGATGTTTGTCTAAAGCAAAAAACTTAGGGTGCATCCAAATTCAACGGATTGATTTTCAGCACCTCATTTCAGAATCTATTTTTTGTTTTTATCGATAAGCCGTGTTTTTTTAGTGATGTATGTTGCAAACGTTAAACGAAGCACTTGGTTAGATAGCTGTGATGTAAATATTGTTTGAAATCTCTCATATTTTGAAATATGTCACAAAATATATGTTAAATATTTGGAATCATCCAACACACTATTAAATATAAAGTGGAGCGTGTTTACATGCTCATTTTGTATGGTTCGCCTGGCGGGAAATTTTAGATGTGAAAGCATCCATTGCTTTTGTCAGCTAGTCAGGGAAAGGTTTCATTATTATTACAGTAATATACAACACCTGCATAGAATTCGCATTATTCTATATTTTAAGGCACTACATATTTGTTAAATATGAGTTTTAAACTAATAAATTAAAAACACAATATAACATGGATAAAAAATTTCTGCATGCAGGATTTATATTGAATACTTAAATTAAAAGCTTTTGAATAAATCTAATTTGAACGAAGATGTTTATGAAGATAAAACTGTATTCTTTCTATTTTTATTTATACGTATCAACAAGACAAAAAAATATTGCTTAAATTTTGGCATCCTAAACACAATTACGCAAGCAATACTGAAGCTCTGTTCAAATATCTATGAAAATAAAATAAAATGCATTTTATGCTTCAACATAACTCAGATTTCTCCTACAATTTATCATGATGAGTACCTATATTCTCCATCGATCAGAGAGCGAGACCTATGGGGAACAAAAGCGTTAATTTAGAATCGTAAAATAACGCAATTTAAAAATTTGGAGATGTTATTTATTAATAATGACAAAAAACCAATCATTGTCTTGTATGAATTGTAAAAACAAATTTGTTTTTTTAGTGACAAATATTATTACGGTGAATTTTGCATGCATTATCTTTGCTTATTTAAAAGGTACACATTTATGCTTTACAACACAGGTGGGCAATACTTCAAAAACGATGTTGTATCATATTTACTGTGTGAGATAGCTAACTGCCATCTATTGAAACAAAATGAAACAGTTACAGGGTTAATTAAATTTAAATAAGAATTGACAAAAAATCGTTCTTTTGCATTTGATATGGCAAAAACTGCCATTTTTTCTCACCGTTGCTTCACAATAATAAACAAAACATATACATCCAAATTTTACCATCACAAAACCTACACGGCAGTTTCTTATAATATGTGAAAATGGATGTTCAAGTATACCAAGAAATAAATTCAATATTAATATAACGATGATGAAAAATATGCACTAGTCCTTATTATACACAAATAAAAACATTGTTAATGGAGAATTGTTTTCAATATAAATTTAAAACTGAATTCAGCATGTCGCAAGTCAATGACGACTGTATTGGACTCATCCTGCGATTTAAATGCAAAAATGGCAATGTAATAAATATCTACGATCCATTGAAATAAGCAAAGAACCACCAATGTTTGAAAAGAGGTACGTGAAAAGAAGTAGTAAATTAATTGAGGCTGGTATTAGGTTCAACAATGCATTGTGACTTTTAAGATGTTAACTGTCCATTCTTGGTGGAAAGGTATTATATTTTAAAAATAAAATACAATTTGTTTTGTGCTACTTACAGATTTTTAAATTGATCAGGACTGATGATCTGAAGATGCTTCTTAAAGAGACGAAACGCGTCACGTTAGTGATAAACCAAGTGAATAAGTAAGTTATCAATTTTAATTTTATATTAAAAATGAACTTTCCCAAAGTTACCTCTGAATCCTTAGAAAATATGATCAGGACTTATTTTTAAAATATAGTGCCTTATGATTGAAGATGTATCAAAATATTGCAAAATGGGAAAAAAATACACAAACCGTGATAAACATTCAGTCAGAATGATACGTATTTGTTATTTTGATGAAAACACCATTCATATATTTTCTGTTGCTATTAGATGACATAGCGACTGCTTAACCCACCCAGTAGTGCTGAGAACACAAATACTAAAAAAAGTTCGTAGGATTCTTAACCTTTTGCCAAAGCCTCACAGAACTGATTCCATTGGCGCAAATGTTTTCGTATCATATTTAAAAAAAATGAAATAATAAACATCGTTTTTCATATGATGCATTTAAGTCACCGCAGATAGATCGTCTCTGTGAGGTTTTTTAGCTCATTCTAGATGCGCCGATAAATAGGTCTTGAGGATAAAAGGGTTAATCCTGTTAATTTTTTGGTTTAGCTCATTCCAATTGGTCTAAAAAATTTATCCAAGTTGAGGTTGGTAGGTTTGTAGATTAAGCAGTTGATGTTAACTATGAAGAAGGGCATAATTATCATATCGTCCATGTAGAGCATTAATGACTTAATATGTAGAAAAATTTTCATCGTTAGATATAAGTTACATAAATTGTTAACAATTTGATTTCTGTTGTTATTTTAATCGATAATAATTTAACTTATTACTTAACATATTGTGAATAAATACTTTTCACATGATTATTTACAGCTCTACTTGAGTTAAGTGAATTTATGTATTATATTGTATTTTTCAATATAAGGAAGATATTAATTGAAGAATTTAATTAATTTTTTACACTGATTTGAAGCGTGTAAATATTTCGATCAATTATACCATCAATTGCCCCCGAATCAGAACAATAGAATGGTCTATTTTTATAAATTCAATTTGATTGAAGGGATAAAAGTTCATATTCAGTAGACCATCCTGTGTCAGAGATGCATTTGGTGGAGAGATGTTGAAGTACTGTATGTTATTTACGATGCTTTTCTCTACAATGATAATACTTCATTAGAAATAAAGCAAAACAATAGTTAGTAAAACGGAAGTTTTAATCTACAATGGCATATTTGTTGGACGGATGATTCTTTTAATATCTCTCTACGTTAACCTAAGAATGGAATTTTTATGATAATGTTAATAGGAAATTAAAGAATGGTACTACAATATACTGACAGTTAAATTCGGGAAGAGGTGACTCTTCAGCCGTCGCTAATACACCAAAGAAATAATAACCACATACGAACAATAAAATGGGATGGGAGATTTGTGCAGCATTGGTTAGAAAAGTTGAAAGCAAATAATTAAAAAGCAGGATGAACAAAAATTTGATGACAGTGAAACTAATATTCTTATTCAATAAACAAAGAATTGACTAATAATGATACTACAAGGGTTCGACAGATCAATAAAGCCATGTAATACATAAAGAAAACTTTCTTTCCGACTAATCAAACATCATTATATATGAAAAGTGAAATGTACTGAATACATAATACATAATACGCTGTAATACTAAAAGCTTGTATTGTAGTAGTCAAAGTAGTTCAAAATTATTAAGTCAAATATTAGCTACTACTGTTTTTCATAATGCTACTTTTTTTGTAGACAAAGTTTCTGTCACCGCCTTCGAGTTGGAGGGGAGAGGTCACGGACGTGAGGGGTTGAGGGCGTGAGGTGACTGATGAGTGAAAGTGGGCGGGGTGGACTTACAGCGTGCTGGAGGCGAGGTTGGTGTCCTCGTGTTTGAGCTGTCCGTCAAGAGCCAACCCCCACTTGTCCTTGTTGTTGGCCAGCAGGGGGGTGACACTGAATATTTTGCTGAGCGTGAAGCCCGGCCCGATGGGGCACCCTTCCCTTCGCGTTCCCGCCCGGCGTCCCGCCGACACCACCACCACAATCACGCAACAACGCAAACCAAAACCAAAAAAAGAAACAAGCCAATACTTTAGTTTCTACGGTATGAGGGAGAGATAGATTGCTGGAAAAGCGACAACTTCCGAGAGATGCGAGCGCTGCCCGGCTACCGGAGGGACACTACGGGATATCGGGGCAAAACAAGAAACAAAACACCGACACCGCTGCGCCACTGTACCGACAGCCCTTCGCTTGTGACCCTACCTCCATTCTTTTCGTTCACTTTTCTAGCCTAGTGTTCATGAACTAAACTGCGTTGATGAAATCATACTAGATAATTGTTAATTTGGACAAATTAGATTTTTAGCAGCAATATATGTTAAATATAACAGAATAATAAATTTATAAACTAAAATTATAATTTTTATGAATCTGAAGCAGATTTTCAAAATTTTATTGAATCATGAACTATTTGTGATACTGAATTGTGACTTGCAGTTTCAAAGAATAGTTTGTGTTACAAATATACACTTAGGAGATAGTGAAGTGCACGAGAGATATGCAGGCAGCCACGGGGGCATACGGGCGTTTGGTTGGGGTGCATGTATCGCTCACACTGTGGAAGACGCGAGGTTGGTGTCTTCATGTTTGAGCTGTCCGTCGAGGGCGAGTCCTCGCTTGTCCTTGTTGTCGGCCAGCTGCGGTCGGAGGGCGAACACTTTACTTAGCGTGAAGCCCGGAGCCACCGGACACCCAACACTGTAATTATCATAATAATGCTCATATCCCGTGTGCTCATCATTAATTATCCCCCGCCGGCGCCAACCTTGTCGCTCTCAGCATACATAATTTTGCCAAGACACTGTGACGCTTCTTCCGTGACAGAATAAGCAGCCCAGCCGGCAGGTTTCTCAACCAACTCACACTCAAATCACATTTAAATATTTTTTTTTATTACAAATAGTCCTCTACCTTATGACAGTTTTAAAACAAAACCTTTTCTTACATCAGTTATTTCTTTCATTAACAAACTGACATAAATTAATGTCAGAATAATTTACTCGAATCACGCAGTCTATGAAAGCAAGATGTGTTTAAAATGTTTGATACAGAAAACTCCAAATTACAGAATAATCAGATTGAATGATAAGAATGTAAACCATAATGTAAATAACTTGAGTATTGAGCAATATCAAATCAATGGTAGAAATACGATTATTCATTTTAACTACATTTTTATGGGTTGTGCTATCATTATTTTTCATAACCATTTAATTCAGGTTGTAAGGAAGATTAAAAAAATATTCTTTTAAATATTTAAAGGTTATGCAGGAATTTTTTACACATAAAACTGGTGGACAAGCTTAATAATTTGTGAGACAAATTGATTTAGATTGATTAGATTTTAATTTGTAACTATGTAATCATCAAGTAATCACAACCTTAATAATTTAGGTAAATGAATTACTACACAATTTAATTAAAACATCTACCATTAGTTTAGGTTTAACAAGGAACACATATATTGCAATAACAGATCCACCTGTAAATAAAGATTAGATATATACATATAGTAATAATTAGACAATGAAAATATACAGCAAAAACTATTCATACCCATGCAGCAACAAAGAGAACAGACTTTAGTCATTATTATAATAAATATTGAGCAAAAAATTAGGCTATAAAGTAAAGAAGTCTAAGAAATTCAATTCAGCGTAAATTAGAATATAATATCACATACATTATAAGTTAAAGTTTTTGCTATCATCAATTGAATCTATCTAATCTAATCGACTAATGAGGAAATAACAGTGGCTCGCCCATAATTTAATATCTCAAAAATATCACAGTAATTTACTATTATTAGATAAAGGTGCTTTCAAATGGTCATTTCAGTTGTTTGTTCAGTCCCCATCAAACTGTCAGTTAAACACTTTAAACTTCTTTTAGTATGTGCATCATCAGCTCGAAACATTTATTAATAGAGAATGAAAAACATGACAAAACTGTTCTTTAAAATATGACCCTTCAATATAATATTTAAAAGATTTCTTTAAAAAAAGTTGACCATGTTGATAAGTGATAAGTAAGAATTTATTTTGCAAGGCGTGACAGTTGCTTAAATATAATAATTATTGTCTAAAAAATACAATAATATTGGAGCTGAAACAATTGCCAATTAAGATACAGAACCAGAATTATACTAAACGAGAAGAGACTGACAACTGAACTGATAATTCAGAGAAACATAAAAGGATGATGACCAGAATTTTGAAGAATCAATGAGAATTTTTTTATAATGCCCTTATGTATGTTGAAAGATTCAATGTGAATGTCTTTAAGAAAGTTTTAAAATTTTGCATCCATCTTCAAAAATGTAAGTATAGTTGGTTTAGTAACAAGAGATTCAACACACACACACACTCTCACACTGAATTAAAATTGAGAAATTCGAAAAAAAATCGTAGTAACATCTCGAAATATACAAATCTATCAGCCAAAAGGGGGAGAGGGGGGTTTGTATTATTGTCATGGTGAAATATTATTCAAATTGAGATGCGGTCAGTACGGGTTAGATTGGGCAAACATTCTGAGCAAGTAGGTACTCACGTTTCACGATTCCGTGAGCCCCCAAATAGTCCCGCAAAAGGATTTCTATATTTTCGAATCTCTCGCGTCACTATTTCCCTATCACAACACAACATTACAAAAACTATGAACATACTTATTCGAATATCTATTAGGAAAATTTAATAATTAGCAGCAAGGGTATCAGCGCGAATACAAGAGATCTGAATCGACGGACCACCGTAGCAGTGACAATATTATAATATGCAGCATTCAAGATAGACATTTTTAAAAAAAATCGAATAATCAATTTTTTAATCAGTACCATCAATTTGGGTAAGTTTGCCCATCGGTCTAAGATTGGCCCAGTACATGGAAAAAGGTGCTGTTATAAAATACCATGATAATACTAATGCCATACGAATATTTTTTAGTTAAGCAAAGGTATTGAGTAGTCCCTGGTGGTAAAAATATTAATTGATGTGCAACATAATTTGTTTTATTGTTGAATTTGTAAGCTGTCAGCATGTGAATGATAAAACACAATTTAAAAACTTTTCTTTAAATAAATTGGATTAGCCATATTTTTAATTTATATTACTAATCTGTAAACCAAATGCTGTATATTTTTTCCCATCTCAGCTATGTAAAGAATATATGAAAGCATAAAGAAAAGTTGCCAAGACTTTAACATCACTGAATTTATAGTAACTACAGTGATTATTTGTATTGTGGGTCAAAGTTACCCGATTTGGATAAAAATCTTTCCCACCTTGTTTTATCAATATTTATATATCAATTATAACAATAAATCTATTTATGCTAATTAAATTTCGTCTTAAGACATTAGTTCATTTCTATGTAGAACAATACTACACATAAATGCAATGGCGAACCATAAAAATAGAAAAACTCTCAGAACTAGCTCAAAGTTACCCAGATTGGCTGTACTTATAACATCTATTACTCTTAAAAAGATGTTGGATGACTGTCAACTAAAACGGTGATCGAAACACCCATTCCCAAATGTTTTTGGAGTAAAATGTGTTTCTAGGTATTTTGTCAAAAAAAATGTCTATGGACGTAGTGTCTGCAAATGAGTTAAAATATGGTGAAATTTTTTTTATTTAATTTAAAAGATTGAAAAATATAATAAAATATTCCATCGTTTATCCTAATGTAGTGAGATTAATATTATGTATATTTTACTTCTATATTCTACGTTAAAAGTGAAGTTTCTTTGTGTGATATATTTGGTAGACAGTCAGTTTGTAAGACTCACTCGCTTTCTGCTTCGGCAACTGTGCATTTGTACTGAGCCGTTGAAAAGAGGCAGATGTCGGCGAATTGCCTTACTGAAACCTTAATCCTCTTCACTGTTCTGTTACTATTGTTGGCAATGTGCACGTTTACTGCGATATTTTCTCCATGATGGTACAACTGAAACACACAATGTAAACATTAAAAAAAATTCTATTTATCACGACCAGTTGAATGTACCGCCATCCTGATTTCATCACAACAAAAAATTTATATTGTTTTTATATCAATAAAAATATTACACATAACCATAAAAAGGTGTCGTCAAAGAGGTAAATTTTCTATTCATCCAAAGCTGAATTATTGTGATATTATCATAAAAAAACCATTACCGTATTTCCTTCATTATAGGACTCATGTTTTTACCTATTTTGAAATCTTTGAATTCGGAGTGCATCTTATAATCAATGAAATCTTTTCTAGAAAGACTGGGAAAACAGTGATTCAGAAAAATCAGACACTGAACCCAATAAAGTATCAGGCTGATGATAATAAAGTACGTAGCTAATATACCTACTCTAAATGCTTTATTTTGTCATGACTTCTCTGTTAAAACAAAGTTTTTTATCGTTACATATTTAACAATAAGGATTCATCTAACATAATATGAAATACAGTACTATACACTATGATGAAAGAGGGCATTTCGATTTGTAAAGAATTTATACCAATTTAAGTTCTTCCAGAACAATGTTTTATACCAAACAAGAGTTTAGAGGTTTATTTCTTTTGCCAAAATAAATAATTGTATTGTGCCACGTTCAATGACTAGGAATAAATAAAACTTAAATATTCATATAGAGGCTTGTGTATCAAAATATAATAATTTACCTCCTTATCAAGAGATGCCTCCAGATACAGTTTGTTGGGGCTCATCATGAATTCTTTGGAAACCTCTACCGATGGCTGCTCCCCTTGTTTGCTAGGCGCGTACATTATCTTTCGAATTGCTAGACGAACGGAATTTCTGGAAAAGAAAAATATTACGGTGATACAAAACACAATTTTCGGAGAAAGAAGAAATGTTATTAGCATGCACCATAAAAGCATCAAATCACATATTGTGGATGATGATAAATTTGTTGTAATACATTCTCAAAACCATCTTACCTTTTATGAGGTTTATCATCCTGCGATTCTGCCACAAAAGCCTTCAATTCATAATCCACACCGCAAGGTTTTCCCGTGTCTCCTGGAGCAGGCTGAAGAGTGACGCTGGCCGGACAATGCGGAGGTAATTCAAAGTAGAATGGAAAAGCGCACGGGCCGAGTTTCCGAACCAGCCTCTCTTGTAGGCGAGTGAGAGGACGTCTGACCCCGCCGCCTCCGATTGCCGCGGCCCCGCCCCCGCCCCCCGGAGGAAACGGAAAGATTTGCTCTGCTGCCAAATAGAGATCTTTGCGGAAGGTGAGTCCCAACACGTCCAAGTCTTCTCGGCCATATCGAAATGCGGCAAGTACGTGGCCAAAGACTTTGCGTTCTTTCACGTATTCCGGATCGATCAAGACAACACCATCTGAAAATAATAAGTACTATTTTATAATATGTGAGAAAATTAGATTTTCAAGCACATACTAAAATAAGATAAAACAGGAGATTAAATTGAAATATCGGGTGGTCTAAAATTTGTAGCACACTATTAAAAACTGTGCTAAGTGTATGCTTGGCCAATGATTATAGCAAAAATATTTCAAACTTAGGTTATTCACAACATATCGATGGTCTTTTGGCCAATTGATTAATTTAAAAATTCTGACCTGGCCACTTGATGTAAGCCACTATTATATCGACATTCCCTGCGTATAATCCCATATCTGTAAACATGAGAATTTACAGGAGTGCATTTCAAAGATTCATAACGCAACTCACCATATAATGTTTTCGATAAAAATAGTTTTTACTCTTTCCTGAACAATTTCAATTTTGAGGGTTACATCAATCGGAAAAAAAAAACGTCAACTATGATAAAATCGATGTGTGTAGAGTGGTTAAGATGATTTATCAGTAATGGTTTTAAAATGGCATTATTTAATTATTTATCTTCAATATATCATTTAACCTTAAATTCCAATCATCAAAAATATGTCGAAACTTTCTCTATAAAAATGTAACATATTTATTTACAATTGATTTGTAACAATCATTAATTTGTGTATATTTTTGTGAGTAAATGAAGGGGTACTTCATTTATTTCTCGATTATTTCAAGAGAATGTTGTACTGTTTACACGGTAAACTTTGACCTTAGGAACTGAATGATAGCGTTGAAAAGAAATGAAAATTCTTAAAAGTTTCAAAACCAAAGTAGTAACAAAATGCTTACCTATAGGATCAACATGTGTAATGTGATCCACAAAGTCTCTTTTCCCTAGGTAGACTGTGATCTAAAATGAAAAAAAGGAATATTAAGAAATATTTGGTGTGTCAGTATTTCATTCAATTGTGGATTCTAAGATAGATAAACACAACAGAGATGCAAAGAAAGTCTTGCAACCTATTCTTAGTACAAAATTAATAAGAAATTGCATTGTGACATACCTTCCCATTAGGCGAGCTCTTCTTGAAGACCCTGGTGGCCTGTCGCTTGCTGCTGGCGTCGTCCATGTCCGGGCTGCCGGCGGGCGCCCCCACCACACCCGCCACTGCCCCCTCCGCCACCACCGCTGCTCACCTATTCAAACAAATATAATTACATGAAAAGTGTTAAAGCGTTAGGGTGGTAGTAATTCCTGACACGACTCTCTGATAGGTGAAATAAATTATTCGGGATTGATAGGCAATTAAATTAGGCTCAGTCTTTTATGTTCCATGATGCTGAAATTTTATTTGATACACAATATAGAAAACAATGAAAAGACCAGATGGAAGGTTTGGTTCGGAAACCTTCACCAGAAATATATAGAAGATAATGGGAACATTCTTGTGTATCAATGACATTTAGTTGAAGTAGAAAAAGAGCTCTGAAACTCATAGGAGGGCCAAGTGCTATAAAAACTATTCAAATTAAACGTCTTTGTTGGATTACATGCAGTAAACCAACTCGCATTCAAATAGTCAGATGACTGAAATAAATGTTGGCAGACAACGTACAAAATGGATGAAAAATGTTAAAGACTAGAAGAGAATGCTGTTGATACGTAGTTTTACAAAAAATTTTAGTAAGAGGCCAAGACCCATACACTTTTCGTTGAACCTTCTTTTGAAATGCTTCACATCTGTAGCAGAGCACATGGTTAAAATTAAAATTCGTTATTGCAATGAAAAAAATTACATTTATCTCTTTCATACAAATCAATATGATATTAAATGCAAAATTGCTCAAATTATAAAAGCTTCATTACGTAAATATTACAGTTAAAATCAGCTATTAATTTTAAAGAAATTCAAGTAAGAAACTTTTTTCCTTTTCCCTCTTCTGAAAAGCAATACCCTTTTGAATTTCCAACCTCAACATATTTTGTTATCTCAAGATACACTGTGCGTAATGTATCTCAGCAACAACTAAGATAACGCCTTAATGTTTACAAACGTGTAGGCCATGGACACCAAACCTCCACTTATATCCCACAGTAGGATTTGTAGCATTATCATGTTTTTATAAATAAAATTGTTGTATATTCATTAAAACTGGCAAATGGGAAAATCGAGAACCACATGAATAGTAAATAATGTTAAGAAAAAAAACTTCATAATGGTAAATATGCTTCACAACATGCTACTCTGTCACTTTTAAGGTGTCAACTGTCAATTCTTGGTGGAAAGGCATTACATTTTAAAAATAAAACACAATTTGTTTGTACTACTTCCACATGTTAAACAGGTGGAAGTAGTACAAATAAATTGTGTTTTATGCTACTCTTTATCTGCCTGTAAAATTATTTAATGTTGCTGAAAATGATGCAATTCTTTAGGAAATTTAATTCTGGATCGGAATTTGTCAAAATATTTGGAATCAAGAAAACCGATTATGTATGTGAAATAAGTTATTTGTCACACAGGAAAAAGTTGTATGGTGTTAAGCATATTCATCAAAGTAATTAAATACCATAGAAAGTGTCCAACTATGTACCACTAACACATATTTACTAATAACTTTCTTGTATATGTAGATAGATTACTAATTCAATCGAATAATGAAATTACAAAATAAATACTGGTATACAACGTGACAAAGGTGCTACTATTAAAACAATGCGATTTTATGCCAGCACTAACTTGATAGTCATACAATAGAAAGAGATAGCACTACGCAGGTGTTCATAAATAATACTGGCACTAAAATGTCACCAATTCTGGGGTGGATAATTGTGTGGTAGTAGTAGGTACATAGGTGAGCACTTCGAAGGTATTATTAAAAATATGTGTATTTTCTTTATAGGTGACATTGAAAAAAAACTGGTTCTTTATAAAATACGACATTGTCATATGTATCCTGAACGTACCTGAATTTCCTGGGATGAATAGTGTGAGCACAGTGGAGCTATTCTGGAATGAAAAGAAAAAATTAATTAGTTGCAAAATTTTAAATGAAAAAAAATATCGAAAATCATATAATTAACTAGCATTAAAAAAAGTTGTAGTTCAACAGTATTTAAATTTTTTTTCCTGTTTAATTATAAATGGGAATATTAGGAGAATAAACATAATTTTGAAACTCAATAGAAAGTAAATGTGTAGTATTAAAAAAATATCTTGGCGGCGCATGTGTTCGCCAAATTAAAAAAAAATGTTAATAGGAAATGATTCGACATTTTGAACCGCATGGAAATTGTTTTCCAATCGGTTTCAAAGCGATCTGTCAGAAGCACATTTTTTCTTTGATGTCTCGAGCTGAAAGAGATTTAAATGGCCACAAACAGGAAGGAAGTAAAAACCAATATCAAAACATCTGACAGTATATTTCCATTTAATATACCTATAAAATAGTTCTCGCAAGTCGGCATCAAAGGATAAATAATAATTTGTTATCTAATACATTTAGAAGATCATTTAAATTGATATACATAAGAAAGGGAAATATATTAAATGGGTAAAGGTGTTCAAACTATAAGAAGATGAATGACTGAAATGTCTTGCATTTTTGTGCCACTGCCGCCATATTTATACAGAGGCACAGTAGTTGTTATTCCACTACCGAAAATTGGTATTGTTACGCTTAATCGTTAATTCACATGATTTATAAAGTAATAACGATACCAAGTGTAATTATGTTTGATATTATTTACACTTAGTGGTCAATGTTATTTTTTAAAATGGCTAAGCTAATTAACAAGCGATCAACGCGAAGTTAATGATAGTGATCGAAATATGAATTGAAACATAATTTAGGAATAGAAAAATGCCTAAATATTATGGATGGGAATGGGAATAACCGATAATTTAAACGAAATACGAAAGTATAATCTGTATGAAAAAGTCGTTATAACATGTCAAATGGTCGTTTTTACAACAAATATTAGAAAGAATTTGAAGTAGGTATGGCGAAGATCTTTTCTCAAAATATTTCGTAATTCGCATACATATTACGTAATTTTTCAGGCAGAAAAAGTAAATCATATTTGTATAATTTAAGACATCGACTGAGGGTGCTTGATGGAATTTCAATATTAAATTTGGATTATTGAGATTTTGTACACTTCCATGTATTTTGTCACTAACGACCCGGGTTTCGCCTTTCGGCATCTTCAGGCATTCGAGCACACAAATGGACTCGAACTGAGAGACAGTAAACAGTGTCTAACGCTTATATAGAAGATACAAATGCGACAAATATCATTTACGAGGCAATATATTATACAATACATTATACATCTGAGAGCCACACTGAGAGCGAAACCCGGGTCGTGACAAAATACATGGAAGTGTACAAAATCTCAATAATCCAAATTTAAATCATATTTACCAAATTAATAAACAATTGTAATTTAAGACATCGACTGAGGGTGCTTGATGGAATTTCAATATCAAATTTGGATTATTGAGATTTTGTACACTTCCATGTATTTTGTCACTAACGACCCGGGTTTCGCCTTTCGGCATCTTCAGGCATTCGAGCACACGAATGGACTCGAACTGAGTTTTGAGCTCAGTTCGAGTCCATTCGAGTCCATCCCATAAAAACAAAAGAGAATGAAGCTTATAAAATATTTTATTGTCTCGATGTGTGATGAAATAGGCGGGAAATATTTTCGAGAAATTTTTGTTTTACTGTTTCGTAAATTATTGCGTATTTTTAATCAGATTTATAAAAAAAAATGAAAAGAATACTACGACGAAATTTTCCACATAGTTAAGCTTCTAACGAGCCATAAAAGAAAAAATAGCTCAAATGACGTTACGCGGAATATAGGATTTGGCGAATTTTAAATATATTCAGGTCTTGTTGTATATACATCTAACATGCTTTTCTCCATCGATGTTTATAAAATGAGTTTATTTGATTTCAGCTATTTTAACTTTTTATATCAAGTAAGCAATAAATTGTGAACGTCATTTATAAACACTTCATTAAATTCTCAAACAGTAAATTAATGATGTCATGTATGGAGAAATTTTGGAATACATATGTATGTATGGAATACATAATTATGTATGGAATACATAATTATGTATATTTTTAGGTACAAATATTTTTGGGTCTCAACAATAGCGTTGTTTTTACATAAAAAGATGTTTCACTAGACCAGTGTTGATGATCGGCACCCCCTTGAAAAAGTGTTCTGATTTTTTTAATCTAGAAAATAACACTTAAGACTTTTGACTTTTTTATGTGTAAAAGTAATGAAAATCCAATTTCACAGATATAGGTAAATGGTGGAAGTGCCTTTCTAAATTTTAGACAATAATTGTTTTCATAGTCATATTTATGTTGCGTGAAACAGCTTTAACCCTTAAATGCATGGTGTTGCTTTTCAGACACAAACTGTATTATTCATTATATTTCTTCATTCAAATAAAATATTCACATATAATATCCAACAGACAGATTATTTTTACGAAATAGTTTTAGTTTTTATTCATTGGTGCCATTGTCGATTGCCATACTAACAGGTTCACTCAGAGTGTGAAGTTTGATCAAATTTTTATTTATCAAAAAGTCCAAAAATCGCTGGGAAAAAAATATTATTTACTTTCAAGGTATGTATTTTCCATAATATTACACTTTATTGAATTTGTCTTATCAAAATTTTCGAATAATCAACAATGTCTGTTCGTTGCTTTTCGGATACAGAATGCATTTAAGGTATAAAAAATGGGCCCATACATTTTAACTGAATCTTTGTAAAGTAACATTTTAGATGCTTTAGATGTTTAGATCATGCATTTACAGGTTAAGTTTTCTACTACACAATTAAAAGTAAGAAACTTCTCTCGCACCACAGATTAAGAAACACCACACTAGATTGTTATATAACAAATGCGTGATGACAAATAACAATAATAATATGTATTCAAATGAATATATTTTTATACCATATCCATTACTAAAGATGATTGTGAAGAATGCTTACAGATTATTTTAGCAGTCGTTATTTTACAGGGAATGGTTGTGAGATAATTAATAAACTTCCGCTGACATTCAGAGAAGATTTGACTTTTATCGTCAGCATTTATATTTTGACGTATATATAATGACAAATTAATTGATCGATAGATGTTTACAATTAAAATATTATATGTGGCAAGGTTTAGATAAAACGAATATAATTGATGAGTGGAGAGTCTTAGCCAATGCTCAACAGTTAACCATCGAACAGTTTAGAAAATCGTGAAAAATTCTCATTTAACTCTGCTGAAATCTCGTGGACTGCACGAGCCCGAAGTTAATATAAAATTGACCGATGCGAGCCATAAATTAAAAAGCATAAAAAATAGTAGCTCAACAAATAATTAAAATTTGTTATTCAAGAAAAGTAGAGGTAAAGTAATAAATATTCTTAAATTAAGGAATTGTTTTTCATTAACTTTCGATACCATCGTGCCAAATTACGTCTCTCAATGTAAAAATCCCTAACAATGCTTTTTTTATTAAAAGATAATTGTCAAGATGACTTAAAAACATATTGATATTAGTCTCCTATAATAGACCTCACAAAAACATAAATAAGCATTCGAGCGCACGAATGCCTGAAGATGCCGAAAGGCTAAACCCGGGTCGTTAGTGACAAAATACATGGGAGTGTACAAAATCTCAATAACTCAATTTTGATATTGAAGTTCCATCAAGCACCCTCAGTCGATGTCTTAAATTATAAATATTTTTATAAAAGATATAAATATTATACGACGGACGACCCGCGCAGACCTCTAACTATAAGCGACTTGTTCGTTTTAGTGCTCTACGGTCATAAAGGCGGCCTCTACGCGAGTCGTAGAGGCAGCGGCCATGAAAATCCCAGATGACGCCGTTCTGCTTAATGGAAAATGCATACAACGAACCCAGGTCATTGGCTGTGCAGTTAAGGAACGGCAGAGAATCACAAAACGAGGGATATGCATTTAGAAAACTATAAGCTATTATATTATTGGCTTTCATTGAATGCTCGCATTGTAATACCCCTTCCTTATAGAGGGTCGAACAAAGCACAGAAATAAAAGGTATACGTGTATGATCGCTTTGTCGTGCGTATATTCCAGCGATCTTACGACGTAGAAAAGATTGAAATATTCATATAAACGGGAAGGGAATAAACTATTGTAGGATACAGTACCGAAGTCGTATCGCGAAATGGTCTTAGCCCAGCCTGTTGTTAAAATAACTTATACATTGAAGATATACACTACTGAAAGCAAAATTGGGATAAATAAAAAATACTAAAGTAGTTTCGAGATAATTGAAGGCGAGGCGTTTCCGTACGAATTTATTTTCAGTCAATTGACTGTTAAAACGCTTATTATAGCTAAAATAGATCAATTTCAACAGTAAAAAATAAAGAATTATGTGAAATATGTATTAGTTATCCCAAATACACCAAGAAGTAAACTAAACTCGTCGTATTTTCGCTAAAATAAATTGACGAAAATGAAGAAGCTGAAAACTATGTAATCTACGACTTTGTAAGTAAAATGCCTGCAGTCAGTCTTCATATATACCGCCAACACGCAGACAAGCAAGCGCGTAGTCGCATAAGTAAATGTAATACATAGGGCTGACGATTAATGCTGCGTATTGGCAGTTCAAAGATGAAATTCGAAATACTGAATATCGAGAGCTTTTTTCAAAAATATATTTCCTTGTGTTCTACTTGACATTTTCATGATCTATTGCCCGGGTCGTTAGTGACGAAAGACATGCAAATGTACAAAATTTCAACAATTGCCCAAAACCAATTGCCAATTGTATAAAACGAATTGTCTTTTATTGTTAAATTATATTGCCTTTTCACTAATAATTGACAGTTAACAGCTTGAAAGTAATTACAGAAAAGGTTCTTTTTATAATATAAGATTGATTATTATTGCAATATTGAATAGATCATTCTGAGAATCTATCATGTTAATTTATATAAATATCTACGATCATCCTGCAATGTGCGTATAATAACATTAATGTTTAAAGCCTTCACTTTCAAATCGATCAATCAACGTCAATTCGCCTACTAAAGACGTTAAACGCAGATGATAAACGCAGACAATTTCGTGGAAAACGGGTTCACTTTAAATACGTAAAACAGAATAGAAGATTTTATTTTTATGTATTATTATTTCATCATGAAAGAGAACAGTCAAATTCAATAAGCCAATTACGAGAAAGACACGTCATATACAGGGAGGGATTTGTAGGAACACGAAGAGATGAAACGAAATTATATGGGACGATTGAATCCAACTCAAAGACCAAAAAGATCTCATAAAAGTGTGTAATTGATGTATTGAAAATGAATTTCAACAAAGTACCTACTATAGCAGACCTGGGAAAACTACAGACCGATGCGTACTGTTGTACGGTCAATTCGCTTCACTATTTATTTTGGTTATTATACAATAATTAAATTATACTTAAATTATATTATACAATCACTTATTTTTTTCTGCTGAAATTGCTTTTTCATTACAATAAATAATGAATTTGCTAGCGGCCCACCGTTAATTTCGAATTCCTAATGTGGCCCATTAGCCTAAAAGTTTTCCCATAACTGGTCTATAGTGTATAGCAGTCCTCCGCAGCCGGTGTGCTGCGGCACATTAGTGCGCCGTTTTTTTATTTTCCGAGCAACAAATGATGTTTTCAAAGGTTATGACATTCGATGGAATTATTGCATTATGAGTTTTTGCACGAACATTGCAAATGATGGAGAATAAAACGGAGTTTGTCTTGAGAGGAAAATAAAAAAAACTTGCACTAGAAATTACAAATTGCTGTATACATCGGGAAGCATTAATGATTAAAAACTTGCCGTGTGAATTATTAAAGATAATCAACGAATGTATTAAAACATCAAATCAAGCGCTTTCAATATTTGAAATATGAGGAAATGGGATTGGAATATTAATCCATACTGTGTTACAGAGTAATAAAGGCTATTTTTAATTCAAATTATTAAATGTGAATTTTGTTTTTGAAATTTACATGTATTTTTGTTTGTGGTGTGCCTCAAAATTCTAAGGAGTCATTTGGTGTGGTGCGGACGAGAAAAGGTTGCGGAGCACTGGTATATAGGAATGACTTCACACTATCACTCATGCAGTATAAAACTTCAATTTGGGTGGGTGGGTCTCACCTGTAAATATTAAAATGATCTGAGTTGAATGTATCGATAATATCATCTATTTGTACCATACTTCGTTATAAACAATCAAAACTCAAAATTTATTATATTGATATCGAAGAGAAGGTGGAATTAAGCATTTATGATAAGATATCCAACGTATTCTCGGCTATGACTTGATTCCTTTATGAGGACTCTAGTATCATAACTCAGAATCTCCATCAATGCTTGTTTTTGGCAAAAAAACTGTTTTCATGCTACAGTTACAAGTCTATTGTTTGATACAAATAAATCTGTGGAACAGACGCTTACACCATGATATGTAAACAAACACTGGTGGCCGTGACAGTACAATGTTGCACTCTTATTGGCTGGAATGGAGAATACGAGTTTTGAAAATAAGCATTTTCACATTCATTTATGATGGGAGTTTGTAAGTTTAGAAAGGTATTCTATAATTTAAATGGCAGATGTGAACACGAAAAACAATCTTGCATGGATAACTCATTTTTTGTTGCATATGCTGGAGATTATGAGTTATGATACTAGAACCCTAATTTGTAAAATACAGTTTAACACACCAATACCACGAAAGATTGTCCTAAATTTGCTTGAAGTGTACAATAAATTGATAATTAATAAGTGGTATTGTATTTCTCTATTATAATGGCGAAAACAATGTGTGGTAGGTGGGACAGGTATGTTTTTAACAATAATTGTGTTACAAGACCGAGAATAGTTTTACACAAGATTTGGTATTATATTTCGTAAATTACAACCAAAACAAAAGTTTTATAGCACTAATTCCAATTAATAAAGTAACGTGGGTATACTAATGGGGAGGCAAACTTAAATAAGATTAGCGTTCAAAATTATACAGGTGGGCCTACATATGTAATATGTATATCTTTTACATCCAATTCAATGCATTAATTGATAATTACTCAAAAAATAAATTCGCCATCCGTTTACTTGATAAATTATAGCGAAAAAATTACAGTCCGTCGAAATAACACTAATTGAAACTACAACAAAGAAAATACTGAGATTTCAACATTAATTAGTACATGAAGAATAAGGAAATTTTATTGGTAGCTCTGGGTTGAAATTCCGCAAAGGTCATAATATAAATTTAGTTATTTTTCGAGTGACTTATAAAAATTCTCACCGAGTTTATCTCGTATGATTTTCAAATTTCACAATATTTGGCGCATTAGCTGCTAGCTGTAATGCCAGATTTATATAAATAATAATTACTTTCAAAAATATTAAATAACTTGTAATTAAATAAATTCCATCAAGCGCCCTCAGTCGATATCTTTAATTATTTATGTATATTTTTTTACCATGTCCGCTCCCAGTGTGGAGGATATGGTCTAATGGAGGTATCTTAACAGAAGTTTTTCCTACGAGAACTGTTTGTTTTGGAACTCAGTTGCTCAACCTCTCTTTTCCAAGGAGAGTAGGTATAAAAGGATAGGACTAGGACAGGACTTGTGGTTAACTAATCACTTTCGCTATGCCCTGTTTTTAAGATCGGATGGGTGGGAGGGAATTTTAGACATCATAAAACATTCATGACTACGAACAGAAATCCATAAATCGATTGAAAAATTATTTCATGATAAACGCACCGGGACATGAACCCGAGACATCCGTAACCGTAGCCAACGACGTTAACTACTGCACTACAGAGTCGACGGATTATATAATTAAATACTTGTATATATCGTAGGCGGTTAGCTGTCTTTTTAGTAATGATGGTAGAGTTAAGCAGTGATTCGTTTGGAGCTACGATTTATCCCAGTAATGCCCAAAGGGGCTGTAACAGAAGAATACATGCATATAATTTAACTTCCTGAAAGCACTTAAAATTCAAGTGATAAGGTTTGCTCGTAATAAAACAGAAAAATAATAAATAAATAGTAATAGTATAGTAGCAAAATAAATAGTATCTGTGAGTAAACAACTAAGGCCGGGATTTTTAGAGGGAAGAGAAATAAAAATGTTTAGTAACATTGCGCTAGAATATGCAAAGGTGTTGAGTTGAAAAATATCATAATTTGATATTTGGTCACACCGGGAAACGACTTCTTACAGATGTGATTAGGGCTTCCAACCCGGTTTAAACCGAAACCGGTTAACCGGTTTATTGCGTGTTTTGAAAAAAAACCGAAACCCGGTTTATTTCACGCGGTTAACCGCGTTTTTAAAAATATTTTCAAAAATTCTTTATCTATATTATTTTTAAAATTTAACGCCTCTGAGAGGAAAAAATGTACATATTGTTGAAAAATCGCCTCTCTCACAAAGGTATCGAAATTATGTACATAAATATTTTACACAATAAAGAATTACATGGCATCATCAAAAGACAAATGCATTCTTTACGCCTAAATGCATGATTTTCAACTTATAAATAAAAGAATATGTTCATATGGAATGAATAAGTGAGATTATAGGAAAAATAATCAAAAAAAAATAGTTTTTGATACATTTTCACCCAAAAACACTTTGTACTTTTTAAATGCCATAGTGTATTATTACAAGATTACAATTATAATAAAATTAAATAATGTTGACATTTTAAAACTGTAATGTGCCAGTTTTATGTTTACCTTGTATAAAAGAATGAAAGTAAATATTTCATGTCTTCCAATATAAAAATCTATTGAGTCGACTGCTTCTATAGGCTGATCATACTCTTTAATAATTGATTGATTAGCATTTACTTGGTAGAAATCCATTACGAAGAAGTGAAAAATAGCAAAATATTTAGTTCAATATTTTTTTTACCATGTCTGCTCCCAACATGGAGTATATGTCTTCCTAATGGAGGTATCTCAGCAGAAGTTTTTCTACGAGAATTGCTTGTTACTCAGTTGCTCAACCTATTTTTCTTCTAAGAGAGTTGGAATAGAAGGATAGGGCTAAGACAGAACTATTGGTTAGCTAATATCTCTCGTTTCGCTCCGTTTTTAAGTATCCGATGGGTGGTAGGGAGTTTCAGACATCACAAAAGTTCATACCTAAGAACAGAAATCCATTAATCTATTGAAAAATCAATTTATGAAGCTGACCGCACCGGGACTTGAACCCGAGACATCCGTAACCGTATCCAACAACATTAACCACTAAACCACAGAGCCGATTATATTTATAACCTACATTTTTTTAAATATTTTCATGTCTATGTGTGCTAGTTATTTTATGGATATTTCCGTTACTTGCTTTTTGGAATATTCTTCTGCTGCTTTTAAAGATATATTGTTTATATTTGACGTTGTACTAAAATACGAGAAAGTTTTGTTTCAAGAATAAGCAATAGAAATTTGTGTAATAAAACTGTATTTTACTTTACCCAAATTAGTCGAATCTTCAGGTCATACAATATATCCATTCGCAAATTTATGTTTTTGACAAAATATACCGTCATAAAAAATTTGACTGCTATAAATAATAATAAATATTCTAGCGGCAAGTTCTTATATCACCACTAACTTAACTTAACCAGATGTTTTCTCGACCCTATGACCCACATTTTGATTTTTATTTTATTATTTTCTTCACATTTTAACAAAACACCTTTTTCCCAAAGCATAGATACTGATAGTCAGATAAACAAATTATCAATCGTGTGTATTACTAAATTAAAAATGTATTTAATCTGATTTACGACCATTAGAACTTGTAAAAAAATTAGTGAAATTGATGTAGGTAAATATTTCAACTATGAGAGAAATTTTAATTTTTTTATAATATCAATTCGAAATAATTGAAAGTTTTTTCGTACAAACACGGTGATTATTGGAACGAAGAAATTTGATAAGCCACTGATTTCTTGGTTGAAATATTTGTACAACAGAACCGTCCCCAAAACTATTATAAAATTTACTAAATTCTATTTAAATTAAGCGTCCATAGATTCGTCCACAAAGATTATTACGAAAAAACTTTACCCGAAAGATATTATATAATTATAATTGATGGAATACTGGAGTCATTAAAATCAAGACCAATGCAATAAATGAGATGCGTAAGAGCATATCAATTGTTCTGATTGTAAATCTAAAATCACAACGACACACGAGAATTGATGAAAGATTTCAAAATGTTAGAATGAACTATAAATTGCACTTTAAATTTAAAATAAATATTCAAGTATTATTTCAATAAATATACCAATTTTTAAACGTTTTTTTTATCATACAAACTATGCTTGAGTTTTCTAGTTTATTGTAGACGTAATTGATAATTCTATCATTAAACATACGGAAATAATATTTTGTTCATATATATATATATTTGTAATAATTATTATTCATTCTATTTCGACTAGATATTTTCGTCTATTTCATTTTATTTGTACTCCGTTTGTATAACTACATTTTTTTGTATAAGATATAGTATGTGTTGCTATTGTTTTATTATATTCTGCTTTAATCTAAGTATTTATAATTTATCCAGTTAATATCCTAATATTTTTTAAATACGTTCAAATATTATTTTTTGTGAGTTTTATTATTAACCCTTTTGGTTTTAATTTTTGCGTATTTTAAAAAATATAAATTTTTAAAGTTTATTATCATTAAGTATTAATATTAAAATTAAAATTTTGTTTGTTGCAGGAAAAAAAGAAAACAGTATTTGTTTAAATTTTGTGTAGTTAAAAAAATACTTTTATATGATTTTTTGAAAATAATGAAACTAGGTATTTCGGTTTAAACCGGTTAACCTGTTTTTTTGTCAAAAAAACCGAAAACCGGTTAGTTAAAATCTCCGGTTAATTGGAAGCCCTAGCTGTGATAAAGCGACTGATATTATGATGTCATAATGTGAATACCTGAAATACATATTTATTTCCATGTGAAGCAGATGGCTTCTTAATAAGAGTATCTCAACAGGAGTTTTATACGAGAATTGCTTGCTACTCAGTTTCTCGAGCCCCCTTTTTCGAAAGTAGAGTTTTATATACCTTTATTTTTACACTCAATTTTATATAAATAAGCCTGTTATGTTTGTGTTTTTATCAGTTGATAATGCTCGTGATGAGCGAAACCGGTCCTGATCATTATAAATATGTGGAAGTAGTACGAATGAGTTGTTTTATTTTTTTAAAATACAATTCAATATATTTGTTTTCAAACAAATTTATTCATTTAAAACCCTATATATTTGATTTCACGTATTCACATGTGTTTTCTATGTAGAAGTGGAGTAAGTAACGATGTAGTAAATTACATTTTTTTCTATTAAAAATAAATTTAATGAACGGAACAAGAGGCAATTTTTATTACGTCTCTGTGCAATTCAAAACGCCACTAGACTACCAGTCGAGTGCCCTCGGCTTGTGGTATCAACAAAGAACATGGAAAATTACAAATTTAAACTTCTTGCAAAGGCGAAAACGTCATAAGCGAATTTCTCAGCAATTTCAATTCCGTTCATGCTTCCAAGTTTTTTCACTACCTGAGGCGAAAAAGCCCAGGAGATGGAAAAAAAACCCAGTAGGTAGGGGAGAGCAAAGCGAGCCGAACAGAATTATTTCTTTTCATTCTGAGAAAATAAACGTTTCAGTTTTCGTCAAACTGAGAAAAGTAAGCTTAATTATTAAAGCAAATTTATTCTAAAGACTCTAATGAAAAACACATGTAGAACACGCTCAGAAATTTTTACACACACATATATATATATGTATATTCTAATAAATGAATATATCAATTAAATTTGGATTATTGAGATTTTTTACACTTCCATGTATTTTGTCACTAACGACCCGGGTTTCGCCTTTCGGCATCTTCAGGCATTCGAGCACACGAATGGACTCGAACTGAGAGACAGTAAACAGTGTCTAACGCTTATATAGAAGATACAAATGCGACAAATATCATTTACGAGGCAATACATTATACAATACATTATACATCTGAGAGCCACACTGAGAGCGAAACCCGGGTCGTGACAAAATACATGGAAGTGTACAAAATCTCAATAATCCAAATTTAAATCATATTTACCAAATTAATAAACAATTGTAATTTAAGACATCGACTGAGGGTGCTTGATGGAATTTCAATATCAAATTTGGATTATTGAGATTTTGTACACTTCCATGTATTTTGTCACTAACGACCCGGGTTTCGTTTACTGTCTCTCAGTTCGAGTCCATTCGTGTGCTCGAATGCCTGAAGATGCCGAAAGGCGAAACCCGGGTCGTTAGTGACAAAATACATGGAAGTGTACAAAATCTCAATAATCCAAATTTAATATTGAAATTCCACCAAACACCCTCAGTCGATGTCTTAAATTATAAAGAATATATCAATTGTTTTCAACTAGAGCCCATTTTTTTATTTAATATTTATTTCATTCATTGTAATCGTCAATAATCGCAGCATTACATAAAACTTTGAATTATTTAGATTGAGTCAATTTACATATGGCGGCATTTTACGAGTTTTTAAGATTATTGAAAAGGCCATTGTGTTTTGCATGCTTTTTTTGCAGTGGTTGATTCAGTATTTAATTGGTAGATCTCCATGATGTCAATATTAATAACTTGTTTAATTCCACAAGAAAACTCGTAGAACTTGAAATACATTGAATACTATTTTTGGTTAAAGATAACACTCACTTTCTCTCCTCCACTCACTACTGCTTTCCTATACGTTAATTTTAAACGACAGTATCCAGTGGAGTAAAAAATGTTAAGAGTATCTACAGTTTTTTTCCTTTACTGCGAGTGCATTAGGAGCAACTGTCCAACACTTGGTTGCGTGCACTTAAGTGTGCAGAAAATCGATCCCTTCAGATAAAACGAAAAGCTTCTATTGGTTTAGGTCTGCTCGCTCCTGGGCCCGGTCATTTGCCTTATTCGCCACCAAGTCAGCGACATCGATCGGTCCAATGGAACGTTGGATCGACTTGCACAGGTTTTCAGTTTCTTCATGCATTAAATGTCACTCCCGTATGGATGCATTCAGAGATAAGAATAACAACTGAACACTTTAGATTATAATTAAAAAACAAATACCACGAAAATGCTATCCACAATTGTTTATGGATATGTCCGATTTTACACGCCGGTCACATTTTTTTTTGTTTGTATTACGATGTTGATATTTTCAATGGAGACCGGGAAAACGATGCCAGACTGGAGATTGAAGTACATTTACATATGTAGAAAAAATGACAACAGGGAAAACCTTTTACGAACAAACGAGGAAAACATACGCGTATTTTATTCACCGTCATGTTATGTTAACATCTCACTGGCTATATTTGTTGTTTCATAATTTATTATTGTTAAACGCATTACATCTCTGTGTCACAGAATGGGTTCATTTTTCTGACGTACATAGATATATACAAGATACGTTTATTATCGAGCCAGTAGCATTATACTGTGGTTTTCTTTCAATTACTTATACATTGTGAGGACACCACAATAGTGCGTATTGAATACCGATATATAAACATAAATTAACTACAAAGCTTGACACTATTTATACATTGATCTTGTAGAACAGAATACTTGGTAGAATACCATTATTCTAAGTATTCAGTTATACAAGAATTTTATCAGTTTTTCTCTTCAATCTTCAGATCTTTATTTAGCTTAGCTATATATACTGTTTCGGAAGAGATAGACAATGACTAAATTATGACACTTATTCCAATATCATAACTGTTATTTAAAATTAAAATATATAATCTACTGATTGTGTGTTTTGAGTTGTTCTGGGAAAGGAACGTACATGATATTAACATTTTAGGTGCTGTCAGTTTTGGATGGAAAGGCATTATATTTTAATGATTAGGGCCGGTTTCGCTTATCACGAGCATTATCAACTTATGAACTTCAGAATCAAAATTATTCTCTTCAGTGAATGTAAGTGTTATTTATATATGGCGACACAACTATTGTCCTATCTATGGCGTAACTCGCTTTACAAGATATTGTTAAGATTGAAAGTTAGTTTATTAAATGTTGCCTGCCTTTGAGAAAAGCACACGTAGATGCGCGTAACTCAAGACATGCGACGAACTCTGAGCGTAAGATGGAGTGAAACTTTTCACAAATGCCAGAAACAAAACCCTCAGCGGGATAGTTAGCCGACTCAGCTATTTCAATTAAAACTTGTTTAATTTTAACTACAATCTTTACAGCACTTCAGAAACCAGTGCAAGATTGATTTATTAAACATTATAGATTAATTTACGAGACCATTAAGGGAGGGCTATTAGATAGTCAATGACTTCTAAAAAGAATTGTCGAACTGGCATTTGTAAATTTCGACGAATTAATTCGGTTTGGGAAATGCTTAGTTATAGGTTCATATTTCAATATATCGCACCCTTAGTTTTAGACTATTACATGTCAAAATTTTTGAGTTAGTGCCGAAGAAAGTTAATAAAATATCATTATTTACCTAGTCAAAGACTATCCCAAGCCTAAATGAATTCTACGGAATAATATAGGGAATCAAAGTTTTAGACTATGGCGTCTTGAAATATCATAGTTCCGGAATAGAACAAGCAATGACAATAAACGAAAACGGCGTAATTGTGAAGCATTCATTAACAATAGTGATCAAAAAGATTTTAAGAACAGGTTTAATATAAAAATAGCTCAAAAGAAATGAATTAACACGTTGTTTCCTTTTAGTTTATAATAATAATATTAAATTTCAAAAATACTCCTACAAATATATTTTCTGTAAGATTTTTCAATATAACAATTATTTCATCCAAAAGTAGACAGCCTGATACACACTGAGAAAGAAAATTGGCTTAGTATAGACATTTTCAGGTATTCAAGTATATAAGAGGGTTTGAATCTTAAAATCCAATTATCTCAGAATGCCATTTTTGAATTATCATAGTCTAAAACTAGGGGTGCGATATGTATATACAAACAAAATTTTTTCTACCGCAAACAGTACATAAATTCATTAATAATCACCCTGCTTTTTTGCATTATGTGTTTTGACGTGATTTCTGAAGATATATCTGGACTTTTCTACAATGTTCTATAACTTCAACGACTTATTTTTATAGAAAAGCGACGATATTCACAATATATAATATTAATTAGATTGAATTATTTTTTATTTATTTGCTATTACTTCAGCTACGTAACTCACCAAGTTGCTCAAAGTAAACGGCGTTGGTAATCTAATACAACTGTTCCAAACTAGAGAGATGCATCGATTTGTTTGTAAATCTTTGATAGAAAATTGCGCCAATAGAAGAAGAATAAATTACCATAACGCATGCGAAAAATTCAAACCTTTACCAGAACTAGTTTATAGTAAATGGGCGAATTATTGAAACAGAAACATTGCAACAAAAACTTGCAATTCCGTTAAGGGCAATCAGGTTAGAAATATCTATGTAAATTCAGTCAATTTTCGCCACATTCTCGTCGCCCAATGCGAGTTAATATTAGTTTCCAATGATTAATTGCCCGGTGCAAAATGCTATAAAAGCACACCATGTAAAATACTTTGAAAGCGACGTGACAATAGACGTCGGCGAAATTGTAACTTTTAGTAGTTCCAGCGTGCCAAGAATTTTAATACGAGAGTTATTCCAAATCTATTGAATTGTTCCAGACATAAGACATTTGGCAAAACTATGAAGAAAATTTACTACATTATTTCAAATTCTGTTAGTATATACTATGTACGATGAAGATAAATAAGTTTTCATTTACATTTGAAAGAACTTTCGAAAAGTCTGTAGCTATGTTTTAATTTAATCATTAACTCGTGAAAATAATACAGTTGGTAATAAAAGAAACATAAAATGAAAAATATAATTCGTCGGTATAGTGGCAGAATGGGATAAGTCATAAAAACCTTGTTTTGAGATTCTTTAATCATTTATGAATTCGATTAAAGTATTTGTAATTCTTTTTTATAGTTTATGTCACTATGAACGAACTTGACTTAATTAATATTAATTTCTTCCAATTACGTACAATATAGATGAAATATGGCTGAGCATGTTTTTTGAACGATAGACCGTCATGAAATATATCGGACTGCATTCATGAGTCAAAACAACTGGTTTTTGACTTATCGCTATCTGCCACTATGCAGAGGATTATATTAATCAATATTGAATATTTGCAGTCTTATTTCGGTAAGCTTGTAAAAGAAGTCTCTAATCTGAAGGTCCAGCATACATATATTAAAAGCGAATGGAAAAAAGCTCAACATAATTGACCATTCGATGATGGGTCTTTATTCAATATAACATTTCACACTTTAATAATAAGAAATATCAAGACACTTTTTTACAGCTCAATTCGTTCAAAAAGGCAAAGATATCCCGCATGTGCACACCACGGTTAAATAACGAATCAGATTTAAGTAACGTAAATAAATCAGATACGTTTTTTGGCTAAAAATAATCATCAGTCAGCGGGTAGTGCTAAACCCATATGAAAAGTTCGGCTCCGACTGAGCTTTGTTTTATACGATAAAATATGACGAACATTATTCCGCATTACCGCGCGCCCGGAGACCTCTGCAGCAGATCGTAATAAACTAATAAAAATCTAGCACACATATTTCTAAATTACGCGCCAGTTTCACATTGTTGTTCCGGCGGATAAAAGAAAAGCCGTCGCGACGCCCGCTCTCATTAATTATTTAAAACATTGTTTTACAATTCAGGAAAATTAAAAACGCGAATCTTTCGGTGGACAGATTAGGCGTAAAGGTTACTCAATGATATTGCGTCATTATAATAACAAAAATTCAACGTTTTATAATTACGATTTTACGACCAGGCACACAATTAATATATACGATGCAAAACATTCTCCACAAAATGTTGGAGATGGATGTACAAATATTCTCTATATTCTTGTGTATGTATACAACTTAACAGATTGCAATATCCCTGGAAAAATGTGAAAAATGAGTTTACATGCAAAACATATGCAATGCCATTATCGCAGTATCGGTTTTATGTGATTTCTCGCAACATGACATTGATGGACAGTGGCGTTTTTTTTCTTTTCACATCCTCTTTTATAAACGTTAACGCAAAGCAGTCAGCAAATTCAAGTGATGATCGATGCCGAATCTGCAGAAACTAATCAATATGGACGACGCCAATTATAAAGATGAACACCAGGGAGAAGTAGTCATCAATTCAAGTAATGACTAATGCAGAAAACAATACAGCCCGACGACAGTATAAATGGACAATAATAGAAAAGGACCTATATTCTGTCGTCGCGCCCCGAACTGAAAACATCTTTTCGGATCTATATAACCGTCACTTTAAACTACCACCCCATACATAAATTTAGATCTCGTTCATTATACAACATTTGGAATCCAATTAATAAAAGTAATATACAAACTAATTAAACAAGCTTGCTTCTGCCAAATACTCTCGCTTTATACGACCACGAGTGTCACTCGTGATTTCAGCGGAAGGGGTTAATATAAAAAGGTAATGATTCAAAATATACGATTATAGTAAGGGTTAAAAGAATCAAAAACGTATTTTTATTTTTTGATATAATAACCGTTAATTTCGTTGCCAAGTGCTAGTTATATAAAAAAAGATTTAATAGAAAATAGTTTAATTCTTCATCACTCATTTACATTTTCGTTGATTTCACTGTTTCCAATCTACAGTATGGTAAAGTGTAATACCTACGGATATAAATATGGGTGTTAATATAGGGTATACGAGTAGGTGACCGTATACCCTTAGCGAAGATAATGACTTCAGCACTGCTATTATAACCAACTACTCAAAAAGTCGAACATTTCTTGAGTGATTTATTTCAAATACGCGGAGAAAAATCAATGAAAAAGCTTTCACATTACATTTTCATTGTTTTACCAAGCAGCCTAGACGCTACGCTAGAGCAATATCGCTTTGTTTTAAGTAGCCATATATCAACGTTTCACGTACAAACTCACCAGCAGAAGTGCTTTTTTCATTCGGAACGTATGTCAAAAGCGACGCGGGTCAACGGATAATAAATATAAAACCGTGAAAAGTGTACAATCATCCCTCGATATACGCGGTAGAGGTTTTGGCGAAATGTCGCGTAAAATTAAAACGCGTATATCGAGGCATAAAATGCAAACGAGAATGGAAGACAGGATCCAGAAAAAAGGTCCTTATTAAAGGCGAAACAAATTGTTTTTCTCATATTTAAGATGTCATTAATTGTTACTTTGTTACTCAATTAATGATTTCAGATCCTCAACATTTTAACTGTAGACTATTTAATTTCTTTCAGGTATAATTTGTTTAAATATCTGTAAATTCAAATTTGCCACAGTTCTTCAACCAATTGTTTGATATACTTTGTAAGTATTAACACCCAATTTCATATAAATAGCCTTGTTAAGATGGAAATTTTATCACTTGATAATTGCTCGCGAAAAATGCAAACGGTTCTGATCATTATAAAAATGTGAACGTAGCACAAAACAATTTGTGTTTTATTTTTACAATAAAAAAAAATGTTTATCGGGTTCATTGAAATTTACGTAGAAATTGTGGTGAATTGAATGTGTTTCCATCAAGAATTGTCAGTTAGCACCTTAAAAGTGAAATATATTGTAGTTTTTTTTATTGACCGCGTAGAAGTGAAATCGCGGAAAACGGATACCACTTAAGTTGTGGGATCAGTGTAGTGCACGCGGCAAGAAAAAGTCCCATCTTAAACAATTTGGAAGAGGCGAATAAGCATCGCGGTAAAAAAAGCTCAGAGACAAGATAAATTACTTGACGCGATCTTATACGCTCCATCAAACACATACCAGAGATCTCAAACAAGGGTGTAATGAAATTTATGGCACTACGAAACTTCAATACTGTAATATATCAATCGTTTTATTAATTCTAAATAAGTTAAGACGCATATCTATCGTCCAGTTCATTACTTGACATCTCAAAATAACCCATATCGAGATAATGGGAAAAGCCGTTCTCAAATGGTCACCATAAATAAAATAAATCAATAATACAGTACATGAGTTTTATACATTTTGAAAAGAGGTGTTTGTCAATGAGGTACTTTCCGAGTACAGTCAGTAAAAGGATATTTAGAAACGTCCTTTTACTTACCCAGAAATATCAACATTTTGTTGAATTCTTTAGAATGTTATCTGTCACTTTTGAGGTGTCAATTCTTAATAATTGCTCGTGATGAGCGAAACCGGTCCTGACCATTATAAATATGTGGAAGTAGTACAAAAGAATTGTGTTTTATTAAAAAAAAATGTTATCTGTCTTAGCACTTTTGGTGGCATTTTTGAGTTAACCAATAACTGCATATTTATTGATTGAATTGGCATTTACTTCGTTGAACTCCATTATAATAGGATAAAATAACAAAGTATTTAGTTTTACGAACTGCATATTTAACTAAAAAATTTTTTGATGATCGATTTATCAATTAAAATTAGTGATACATAAAGGACCGAAGTACAGTATGTACTAACATTTCAAAAAAATATTTTGGCTGATTTGATTGAATTTAAAATATTGTAGAATCAAATCATGCAGATAATTTTCGAAGACATAGAAAATTTAACAAAAAGTATTTTCGAATAGCCTTAGGGTTGAAAAAATGAGGTTTCTGTAGAATTCATCTCGGGAAAATGAAACATATTAATATCTTGGAACAACAGTAATTTATCAGTTAATATTGATTACAATAATAACGTAATTAATTATTTATTTCATTAGTCAAATAAGCGTTTATAAATTAACGCAATTTACTAATAAAATAAAATTTTATCTTTTTAATATAATAATTAAATGAATATTTTCACGGTTTTTCCAACTGAATTTCATTATTGATAGCCTTGTGAATAATTCACACGTATAATTACATTATAATCAATGACTTTGCAATAAAATGTTAAACTAATTATTAGCATAAAATTACTAACGTGCTGATTTCAACAATTCAAGTATAATATATATGTATTTCTTTTTGGTTCACACTGCATTTCATCAAAATGTTTAATTTTTATTTTGCGGTAAGAAAAATTAAGTCTTTAAGAACATCTATTTTTTAATATTATTTAACCAAAAATTAAAAGTGATAACGCATTCGAAATATTACCAACTTGTTTTAGAAGTAAAGCTACTTTGAAGTTTTTGGAAATAAACAAAATCATTTTTAAGGTGTTTACTGTCAATTCTTGGCGGAAAGACTTTATATTTTAAAAAATAAAACACAATTCATTTGTACTTGTTCATTCATTTTTGTGTACAAATGAATTGTGTTTTATTCAAAAAAAAAAAAAACAAAATATTAAGTAAATAAAACTGCTGAAAAATATACTGTACATGTAAATAAAATACTAGGTTCTGTCGATAATTTAATTTACTTCAGCGATCAATGTGTGGAAATTTATTTTCGATAACACATACATATTTTCAATTGATTCAACGGTAACTTTGGGGGGAAAACAATTTTATACTACGTATTTTTGCGGTTGGAAATTGTTTATAATTAAATTTGAAATATAAAATGTAACTCAACTACAGAAGATTTTCTTTATTTCTTCAAGCAAGTCACACATTAAATTGATAATGCTAAATTCAATATGAAAATAGGCATAACGTTTTTTTAAATCATGTATTTGCTTATAACCTTTAGAGCGGTAGTAAATTAAAATATGAATTCAACATTTGAAGAGTCGGTATATTGACGACATTTTACCGACAGGGTCGCAGATCAACCCTTGGGAACATTATGTATACTGTAAAACCGAAATACGCGAAAGGGTCTTCGACGAAGTGTCTAGAAATGAAGATCATAGGCAAGTGTATATACGAATACGAAACGGCGTAACATTGATTTGTTGATGCTTTACGCGCTGGCACTGTATTATTGTATGCCTTACTTGAATTTTAAAAAATGTATGTTCGTATAGAAATTGTTAGAAGAACAGAAATATTTTAATACGGGCAAATATAATGACATGTTGACACTTTATCGAGGAGATCACTGTCAAATCTAAGAAGATTTTATGCCTCTACAATTTCTAAGTGACTGTTATGAGACATTGCGCGACAACCTTAGGGTAGTGAATTTAATAATGTCCTCTGTCATCCTGGATGGAATCACATTAAAAGACAATACACAAATATACCAAAAGCTTTCACACGGCCGTTCGAGTCATGATTGTATTTATAAATTTTCAGAAAATATTTATTTAGATAATTTAAGTATCCATAAATCCGTTATAGTAAAACTTGAAAGCACGAAAAATATTCTAGACCCTACAGAGCGTTTTTTCATACATTTAATAATTTAAACGTGACACAGAAAACGCTTTCATCTGAAAGATTTCTCGACTAATAAGAACAAAAGCATGTGACGGATTTGGTAGGTCAATAAATTGTTTATTTTCTATTCTACCTCCTAATTTAATTGATGGAAAAATCAGAACCTATTGATAAAAAAAATACATATATTATAAAAGGATGCCATTTCATTCGTCTTTGTGTATTTTTATCTGGAATGAAGTCAAATAACTATTTTTATTAAAAATAACAATTTTTTTACACAAAGATTGTGAAAAAAACATTTACTTTGGGCTCATACAGAAATCGTTCCTCGGCCTATTATTCGATCGCTTTCAAGTGAACGTATTCGAGAAAAACTAATTCAGTACAATTTATAAAAACAGATAAATAAAAATCTTCACTTTCGTAAATAGCTTTTACCAAGTGTTTTTCAATGAACTCTATATCTTTTATACAACGAAAAGTCGACTAGCTTTTAGTATTAAAGAGAAAAATAGATCACCGATTCCTTATTAAAAATGTTTGTATTAAACACTAAGTCAGGCGCGTTCACCCCGCGGCCCAAAACAGATAATGTGGCCCAAATATATTGATATATTTTCTGTCAATATAACTAGGTTACCTCAAACTTTATGGATAGATTTTCAATCAAACATTGAACATACTATGCAAGACTTATCTTCCAAGAGTAAAATATCCCACTTAATTTTTCAATAATTATTTTCTAGGAAGAAGAATACAATTAGTTCAATTAGAATCCACATTAATGACGGAGTAGCTCGAGAAGCAGTAATAATTCCAGGCACTTCTGTCAAAAAAGACATTCAGAATCAAATATCACATCGAATATACATAAATAAAAAAGTCAAAAATTTGTAATATTGAATGAAGTATGAAGAAATGTTTGTAAAAACCGATATCTACCAGTTTCAAAATGTAACAAGTGGTGATGTATTTGAGAATGACAGTTGGTATTATTACTTTACATCCAAACTGCGAAACAACTACGAAAGTCTTCTGAAATCTCCTATTATTAATATTAGAAAAAAGTAAAATTATGTTTAAAATATTATAAATATAAATGTATTTTTTGGATAATTCTAAAATTTAATTAAAATCTACCAAAATTAGATGTAGGTACCTAAAGTAGACGACTGAACCTGCCTAAAATCTTGTTTCCGAATTATCTCACAAATTTTCTTATTGAATTGTTACACTTTAGCATTGAGGTATCGACATATCGTCGTTGTTTTTCAAATGTTTGAAATGCTATACCTTTTCATTTAGTTTGTTTTTAAGTAAAAGTATGATTTTTAAAAATAAGGGTGTGTCCTTCCATACGGTAGTGTTCGAAATAAGAAACATTGGTATAACTATGCCATTTTTTGATTTAGTGTTTTCTTCCAAAACAGCGAAGATATATTGTTTTGAATTTCTCGCTTTTAATTTCATAATAAAAAAATATATCTAAACATACGACGCTTTCTTAATTATTTTATTCATGTTTTGTATTAAAGATTTTATGTGTTGCTCAAAACAATAGCTCTTTAATCATTTAAGACATCGACTGAGGGTGCTTGATGGAATTTAAATATCAAATTTGAATTGTGGAGATTTTGTATATGTACACATGTCAGTTCAAGTTCATTCGTATACTCGAATGCCTGAAGATGCCGAAAGGCGAAACCTGGGTCGTTAGTGACAAAATACATGGACATGTACAAAATCTCGACAATTGAAACTCTTCGATCAATGTGACCCACGATAGTCAAAACGTTGGATACCCATGCACAAAATGTACGTGTAAATATTCCTATCATTACTGAAAACTGGAGGCGAAGATGAAAGATTGATCGATGCCCGTGTGAAATAATAACGGCGAATGGTATATAGCCGATCGCTTTTAAAATGAGTGCTTGAAAAATATACGCGATTCGTCGGGAATAGTGACAGTGCGTTGATTAATGGCAGAGAGAGCTCACTTGTATCCGTTGTTTTTTTAATAAATTATGAACCTTCAGAACGCAAGTATATCGGAGTATTATTATTTTTTAGAATTTCAATGAATCATATAGTCAGACTACAGTGAAAGATTTTAAATTTAAACTTAAAAAAAAATATTCGAGTCTTTACAGTTCATAATAGGGATTTCAACTATTCGGTATTATCAGCTATTTAAATATCGAATAACAAAACTGAAACTATTCAAATATTCGATTAATTTCTGAAATATGAAAATACTCTTAAAAATTCGATTTCAATAATAATTAATAACACAGCATTTAATATCGTTCATTTAAAATTTGAAGCTCCGCCGGATTAATATAACATGATTTATTCAATAACTTTTTTGTTTTTACCATGTCCGCTCCCAACGTGGAGCATATGGCCTCCTAATTCAGGTATCTCAAAAGAAGTTTTTTTCTATGAGAACCGCTTGTTACTCAGTTGCTTAAACTCTCTTTTTTGAAAGAGAGTAGATATAGAAAGATAGGGTTTGGGCAGGGCTAGTGGTCAGCTAATCGCTCTCGCTACGTACTGCTTTTGAGGATCGTATTTGTGGGAGGGAGTTTAGACATCACAAACATTCATGAATACGAACAGAAATCCATAAATCGATTGAAATATCAATTTATGAAACTGTCCGGATCGGGTCATGAACCCTAGACATCCGTAACCGTAGCCAACGACGCTAATAACTGCGCCATGGAGCGGACTTAAGTTACGGCATGTTTAGAGGGTTTTTGAATCATTTGTCAAACTTAAGTATTATGATAAGATATTGAAAGCGCCACTTATAGCGCAAAAAATAACCACTACCTTGGGGCATTCGTATTCGTTCTTGAAATATAGAGAAATTGCGATATGATATTATTTGTTAAATATTTCATTAAAAATTATAACGAATAGCTAAAAAAGAGCCGAATATATTCAGATATTCGAGTTGGAATCCCTAGTTCACAACCAGTATTTTTTTGATCTTTGTATATAAGAATTTATAAAAACAATCATTGAAGCCGTACTGTCGCAAAAATTCTTTTCAAATCTACATTTTTCGTGTAAACTAAATCAATCACACCGTTTAAAATATTAAACTAAATTGTGAAACAAATACATTGCTAAAAGAATCTTCCAAGAATTATTTTCAAGGGTAGAAATATCAAAAAATATCAGAAACAATTCATTTGTTTTCAGGAGAGCGAAATGAAAGGAGACAAAAACGTTTTTCATACCTAGTTACTTTTTTAATTGCTTAAGTTGAAGTTATATATGGAGTAACGTAGCCTGTCCGGAAATATTTATGAAAAATGAAACACATTAAATTGTTTTCGGTGCAGTTATCGAAACAATAATAATTGAATATGTATAAAAAAAAATATAGAAAATTTTTCAGTCATCAATTGAGACGTACTCCGTACAAAAATAAAAACTCTTGCTGATGTCCTTTAGCCGTGTTGAAAACAACATTTTAATGAAAGAAATTAACAGGCCAAATCGAACATTTTCATAATAAAATCCTTGATAAAGAACTACTCGCTACGACAGTTAATAGTTGACATGTAAAACATTTCAAAATATGTCAAAATAGAAGAAACTCTCTTAAGAAAATGTCTGGAAACAACGAGCTGAAGATTAAAAGGCTCTCAGAAGATCCTTCAAATATAAAACATTACAGCCTAAAACAAAAGAAAAAAGTTTTCTCGGAAGAAAGTTCCTGAAACTAGAGTAGTTTTGTTTTAAAACATATTACGACGTGTTTTATTGGACACTATCTAAAGCAGGGTTTACCAAACATTTCTTGCAATAGAACTCTTTGCATATTCTAAAATTTTAACGGAAAACCTTGTTAATTGTGAAGGGTAGATAACACTTAATCAATACAAAATATCACACATAAAATATAAGTGAATGAAATTCTTAATGACTTCGATGATTCTCGGTCTTTGAATTGCATCTTTTTGATATTAGGTACAATATTAAAAAGTTGAATTCATATATCTGGTGTGGCGTTGGGCCCGTTCCTGGACTGTGTCTTCGGTGCAGCATAATAATAAAAACATTTTTCGCATAAATATGTCGTAGTTGAACGGTAAAAAACAATATTAGCTTGTTTTGACATGCCGGAGTACTGTCACAGCCTTTGCAGCATACAAAACCATCCGAGGTTTTTGCGGAACACGTATTTTGAAAAAGCCTGCTTTAATGAATATAGAATGTGCCTTGGTGCCAGGCGATAACCTACACACCACACCAGATGGGAATTTTCCATACAAAGAAAATATCCGCAACATGTTATATTTAACGATTTCTATCATTAAGGCATTAAGTCATAACAAGAAGTTCGGAGATAATAATTTATTTTTCAAAGTACTCTCTCCCAAGTACAATTGTTTGTGATTTAAAAAGATTTTTTGTTCACTATAAAGAATATTCTTTTTGGCAAACGAATCATAAAATTTGGTATCGATGAGTTACAAAAGTCTTATCATGTTTTCTACTAGAATAAAAAAATAACAATATGACACTGTTTCCACGTCATTATAACCCCATTTTATCCTATGACTTGAGGCGTTCTACCAGTAGGTATAGCGTTCAATAAATAATCATCAAAAACTGACTTAATGCGTTATGTCAGTATAACCTCGATATGAAAGTTTATATTTTTAACACAGTTTCAGTTGGGAAACCCTGATCTAAAACATTCGGTCTACGGATCAGGTATTTATTTACAGAGAATGCTGTTGAATTCGAAGTTGAACTAATGGTCCAACAAATAATGTGACAAAATCAACTTTGCTTTTAATCCGCCACAATGTTTTATTGTAGCAAGTAGCACAGCGAGTTACAATTATTTTGCCGTAGATATAAGTTGTGAGCATTTCAAGTACAAACTTTGCAATTAAAGGTAATATTAATGTAATTAGCTAATATGGCCAGTGGTACTGTTACTCATGAACTTTACATCGTAAAATGTGTTGCTTAATTTTGTTATTAAACTAAATTATTTTACTTGTCACACTGTTAGCGGCAGATTTGTTGATTATTTGATATCTATGTTAATAAGTTCATCTGTATTAAAATTATGTGAATATAAAATTACCCTTAACACAATCCATTGAATGAAATATATTTAGCCAACGGTATTTTTTTGAAATTTCGTTTTAATTTAAGGGAAGGGAGTGCGTCGAATAATTATATTCCGGTAAAGGGGGCGATGGCTTCAATAACGTTAAGAGCCGCTGCTCTAGACAGATGAGATTGAATGGACTAGTTATATATAGCCCGTCCGCTTTAATAGGGAGTATTGAAAATATTCATAGCGAACTCTAGAAATCCAGATTAATATTCGTTAAATCAGCAGATATTATTGAATATTATTTGAATAAGCTTACAATAATATCAGACAATATTCCAATGTTTTCACGAGATGTTTTTTTCTACTTGGTGACAATATTTCTTGCGTTTTTTTATACAAAAATTAACAACATAAACGTAAAATAAGTCATAGAGCAGTGTTATAAACAAAAATATGTTTAGTATCTGATCACATACGTCTGACTTATGTGGTTATTCCCCCCTGTATTTGAAGAAAATTATTTCGTGTGTTTATGAACAATGTCATTAACTATCAATTTTGAGAGTATTTGAGTATCGTGTTTGGGCACACAAGTGAAGATAAGTAAATACTTCAAAATGAGAAAACTTATGTGATTGTTCACCCCAGCCATCGATATATAATATCGTAGTATTAACTTTCAAAAATGTTAAAAAAGAAATAAAAGTGAAATTGACGGTGATTTGTATCAGGCTTTTTTTCATGGACGTTTATAAGGTAAACTAATAAATCAATACAATTGTTTTACTATGTCGCGATCTATAGTCGCAAATTACTTAAAATTATAAGGATTCAAATATAAATCAGTGACGGTTCCATATAACGCAATATATTTCGTGAATTCGTAATGAAAAAATAAGAATTTATTGTTGGAGGTAAAAAAAAACCTCGTTCAAGAGTTTTTTTAAATGCAGTGAATATGCGCAAAAAGATAATAAAATTGTAAATAATTCAAAGAAGCATCTCTTGGGACATGGGGCGACGGAAAGTAGAATTTCAGACGCTGAAAAATTACTTTATCACTTTTCAATAGACGAGAATTCCGGTGAAACGCCGACGTTGTATATTTAATAAAAACTGGAATATATGTCCATACACCTTGCGAGCGTGATATTATAAATGACATATTCAGTGGAAAAGATCTAAGTATAAGAACGTCGTTTATAAAAATATCATAAATTCTTGAAAATAAATCGAATGTGATTTTTTTCATATCTATACCTATACATGTACGAACGGAAAAATATCAAATTTTATAACTAAATAGAGGTATATTTTTGTATTTGAATTCAACATATCAATTAAAAATTTTCTACGACCAATTTCGGTTTCCTGGTGGTTCAAAATTAATTATTTTCGGTTGTAAAGCACAGTGCTTATAAAATGTGAGTAACTCAATAGTTTTTTTAACGCAACAGAAGACTCCCGATAGATCTTACTGGTATTATTTAAATACATTTTCGATAGTTACTTTTCCAACGGAGTCTATCTTACTTGATACGGAATCGAAAGGCATGTGAGTTTTTTAACTACTGGATATAAAAAAATCTTGAATATAAAATGAGCGAATACAAGGTTTTCACTTTGGTAGTTTAATTTTACCATTATTATAGCTGTTTCTGTCCGTGGTGCAGTAGTTACCGTCGTTGGCTTTGGTTGCGAATCTCACGGGTTCGAAATGCAATACGGCTAGATTCATAATTTTTTCAATCGATTTATAGATTTCTGTTCGAAGGCATGGATGATTGTAACGTTCAAAATTGACTCCCACCCATCCGATCATAAAAATATGGTGTAGCGAGAGCGATAAGCTTACCATTACACCTTTCCTAGCTTTAACTTCTATCTTCTATCCCTACTCTCTTCGAAAAAGAGAGGATGAACAACTGAGTAACAAACAATTCTCGCAGAAAATATTGAGATACCTCCATTAGAAGGAATAAATTGTTTCGAATCTATATATGCATGGATATATATATATATAATGTTTTTATACCTCCTCACTCACCTTCCCTCCTGAAATCTGATAAACAAACAAATAGACAATTTCTACCTCGATTTTTATATCCTCCTCACTCTCTCAGAAGAGAGGTTGAGCAATTGTCAAAAAATACAAAAGTTTTTACAATTTTGCGGTTATTTTAAAAATAAATAATTATTTCGAGCGACACTGTAAAATCGTTTCAAAACCATCGCAAGCTTCATTTTCAAGGGTTTCAGAATACATATTTCAGTGTTCTGGTATCATCTAACTTAGAACCGGCAAATAATATCATTTGTGACTTACAGGTAGTTGTCGAGACGATTTCAAATTCTGCTGAGATGCTCCATTAGATGTCCAAATTTTTCATGTTGAAGCAGAAATGGTAAAAACATTCATAATGATTTTTTGCTCTATTAGTATAAAATATGTTCATAATTTGAACTCAAATAGTTTCAGAGAAAAATCATTTGATCACGTTAAAAAATACTTTTATTTGTGAAAAGAAAAATAAAGCTAGTAGGTCACGTTTACCAATAAAAACAAACAATAGTAAAGTTTATGCATTCAGACTTCTGTCGTATTCACAGAAGAAAAAAATAAAAATAGCTCCCCTACAAAATGACGTATTCAGGCTTACGACTGTATGGTGTGTGCAATTTTACAGTGTGTAGGGTACTTTTTCGTTGGTCAGGAATTAAAGAAAAAAATGTTTAATGAAATGAATGTTGAATCCGTATGATAGTACCTAGATGTTGTTGAAAGTAAAGATTCACTTCCGAAGTTACTAGTAATCAAGCAATACGATAGAAAAGAGAATCTTAAGACCCACCAATGGGGATAATATTGAAGATTGAAAAACAGAATAAAAAGAAAGAAAACGCCAGGGATGATCCAGAGTCGATGAGAAATCTACGAGCCAATATCGAACGAAAGCCGACCAACCGTTAAATGCACGGAAGGGAAAATTGAAAACCCACGAACCAGAGAAGCGATGTAAATATATACACATACATAGCGAATGTATGGACTACACCGGAAGAACATTTGTGTTTTGGAAGGATCGAAAAAGGTTCGTGTCCGCAAATAGGACTTGGAAATTGCAAGCATTTCTGAAATACCGATACATATACCTTATTTTTATATAATATATTCTAAGACGCTCTGAAGAACAACAAAACACAGCTGAACTATTCGGTAAAATTTTTGTATTTTAGTCATGAACTGTGTTCTTCCCGCCAGGACGCCGAATCGCTCCTTTATAGAGGTTGTAATAGTTAGAAATTGATATACTGAATCAATACTTATAATCTGATGATACTTCTCGAACAATCTAAACACGTGTGACAATTAACAACATGTGGAATAATAAGGTCACTTTGATATTCTGGTATTTATACTGAACGCTACATAAGAAGAAATGGGAACGTCATCAATTTTGTGAAATTGGGATTTGAATGCCACCTGGTAGTAAATTTTGCGTATTTTATTGTTCCATAAGTATTCATAGCATAAATTCGTTGGGCCACGAGATATTTCACTTAAGTTAAGAAGTGAGAATATATTTAGATAGTGTTTTATATTTTTGTATTATTATTTACTAAATTGTATGATTATTACCCTTACAAAACAAACATTATTATTTTCTTGCTCTTGGAGTTTTATTAAAACAGGAAGAAAAATAAATGTCATAAGACATTTCCCATTCTTGCTCTTAATATTTGGGAGTTAGCTTCTTTTTTATAAGTTTTAAAAAATTGCTACAAATATGGTGCTTTCATCATTATATTTGTTATAACAATAAAGTAACACTCCTCTAAAATAGTAAGTGAGCAATATAAAAGTAAAGAAAACTGGAAAATTTTGACTTGTCAACTTAAATTCATTCTCCTGAACAATTTAATTAATCTGACATTCCCCCTTTATCCCAAGTACCTGTTAAGGACAGGTAAAAAAAGTGACACTAGGTGACAATAAAGAGATGAGTTGACAATGTTTATTCGTTGTGGGGAATTGCCTTTGTTCTTTAAAACAAAAAAAATGTAAGTAAAACAATGAAAATGACGCTAAAACCCATTCCGTATTTTTTTTCAATAAAATTGAATATTTTTTATTCAAGATGAAAAAAAATAACGAAAATGTTCATTGGGTATTTTAGTTTCCGTAAAAAAATAAAACACAACAAGATCATGAAAATATGTCAAAATTAGCAGACCGGGGATAGAGCTTCGAAGGAATAGATATTCAAAATTATTCCCGTGGATAATTTCCCCACATTGAAATTTCCCAGACTGGTAATATCTATTTCGAAATTCATACTTTTTTATTTCGGTGAATACATTACTTGAAGGATTCCCTTCTGGCCTCGCGTTGTATTGAAAATTTCGTATATGAAATATTATATTACGTTTAGCTACAGTCGTCGCAACGAAAGGTGGTAACACGCTATACGCATGTGAAATCAAATGCTTGTTGGTGAATTGTAAATAATCAAATGCATTTCAAATACGTGGCATCGTTAGTCCACGTGCAGAGAAGTTTGGAAATTTTTATTCAGCAGTGAATCGAAAGCAGTATGGGTAAAAAATCGTAGTGATTTTTCTAATACGGAAAACTATATGAACTATCAAAAAATAACTCGAGATCTGTGCAGGTGCCAAATTTTTAAATTAGACATTAGTTTGCACGCGATATTTTTACCTTTAGACACATTTTTCGAGCTTGGAGGTTTACAAGGCACGCATTCCACTTTCGTACATAGTAATGGTTATTTTATTCTCCGTGAGATCCGTAACCGAAGCCAACGACAATTTAATTTTGAATTTCTGTTTCTAGACGACATGGATGTTTAGGATAAAATTCCTTCTCAGCCATCCAATACTAAAAACGGAGTGTAGTGAGAGCGATTAGTCAACCACTAGTCATGTTATAACCTTATCATTTTATCCTTACTCTCTTAAAAAAGGGAGGTTGAGCAACTGAAATACAGTTTTCGTACAAAAACTCTTGTTGAGATACCTCTATCAGGAGTCCATATTCTCCGTATTGGGAGCGGAACTGGTAAAAAAAATAATTAAAAAAACATACTATCGTTTATTTGAGTGGTCCACGATCTTCAACCAAAAACTAATTGTGTTGCAATGAATTTGTGTGATGTTTAAGTTCCACTCTCATCCACCCGTTTTTAAAACAGGGTATAGCGAGACAGAGATTACTTCTTTCGTTCTTTTTTATCACTAACCTTCTTTTACAAAAAAAAAATAGAGATTGAGTGACTGAACAGCAATCAGTTATCGTACAAATTTTTTTGTTCAGATGCTCAATTAGGAGTCTGTATGCTCCACATTGAGACCCAACGTAGTACTTTTTCATTTTTTTTTTAAACTATTCTTTTGGATATTCACGGTGTTTATTTTTTGTAGCAGACTTTTCCCTTAATAATTTAAAGATATATTTAGTTTGACATACGGATCGGGTAAAATCACTTAAATACAAAATGATTACACAAATTATTTAACACTGTATGCATTACCACCTTTCGTTGGGAATAGTATACATACATGCATATATCGAAACACACGTATGAGATATCTGCGATGTGTGAGCGAGGCATGATTTAATTTTGCTTTACTCGGAAATAACAGTTATGGTTTTTCTTTCAAAGGAATTTTGTAAGAACAAATGGAACAAAAACTTCACGGTAGATTGCTAAATAAGCAATTGTGGCAATGCTACCATGTTACTAAATAATATAATATATTAAAAATGAATGTATATGAAGAAGTATTCATTAGATTTAATTATTGAAACTGATTGCCAATATTGTTAGATAGCCGTCAGTAAGGGCATTTTTGCAAAACAGGATTTTAAATAAGAGTTAACAAATAAGTAAGTAATTTTGGCTCACTCGTGTTATAATGTTGGAAATACTGCATGCATATATTTTCAAGCAAATTGCTAATAACTAGTCTTACTCATCCGATCTTTCTAACATTCGCTTTTAGATATGATAAAAAAAAGATTTTCCACCATTGAGATGCTGACGGTATTAACGAGTTATTCCGAAAGTTTAATTTAATGTACTGCGTTATAGAAAAAATATTCAACACTTTTAACACGTCTAAGGATTTCTTAAATTTGACCCTTGATATTAAAATGAAACAGTTAAGAATCGGTCCAAAAATATAATAATAATAAAATATAATATTGCGAAAACTAAAGCGTCTGGAGCTATCTGCTATCGAAGCGGAAGGGTTAAGCAGTTGATATTTTTTGTAACACAATGAAACCTGATATATTATAGACATAAGCATGGATGAGATGACAACACAGAAAGTAATAAAATCTGATTTTATGAGACAAAAGATCTGTTCCTGGGAGACAAAAGGAGAATAACTTCCCATATCTACCATCATAAAGATAACATCCCTAAGGTGGATCTATCAATATCGCTTTTCATACTTTCGCCGTATAATACAATACGGAATGACCTTTACTGCCATATTACTCTGAATATACGAGTACATGAGTTTGACTTATTTGTATTTCATACACGTAAATGGTTTTATTTGAAGAGGGCGAATCTTGACTTATCATAAAAATGATTTTGATTTCAAATGAGGCTGAAAAAAACACTTTTATAAAAGTAAATCAAATCCAGACAATGAAATAACAAACATCTATTCAAATAACTCGTAATTTATTAAATATATTTTTTTTAAATTTTGCCTTGTGAGAATTGATTATATATCTTTTGGATGTTCTTGACCAAAAAATCTGCATTCCCAATTTGCCATCGGTGTCAATGTAAATTACCCATTCAATGTTCCATTAATTGTTATTAAATTATTTAAGTGGATCACAATTTTATTGTCAAAATTTCCAATTACTGTCAAATATTTATTAATTATATTTAAACTCATTCGCTTTTAATGTCGTTTAATTTTTGATTTCAGAGAAGTAATTATTGATTTATATTGTACCTTAACATTTTAATCGTACACTATTGAATTTCGTTTATACACAATCTGTATGATTATCTGTAAATTCTTGTCATAGTTCTTGAAACAATTGTTTAATTTAACACTCAATTTCATATAAATAAGTTAAGATTTATATTTTATCGGTTGATAATGCTAGCGAAAACGGTCCTGATCATTATAAAAATATGGAAGTAGAACAAAACAAACTATTTTTCATGCATCGTTCAAGCTTATATATAATACTTAGTGTGCAGTAGCGCTTAATGCATGTTATGTTTTCGTACGACGTGGAAATTTATTGCAATTAAAAAATGTCACGTTTTCAGTTTTACTTAATGAAACTATAAATTGGTGGTGATTGCCAAGCGTTTCAATGGCTCAATAGTTTTTACTCTCCAATTATCACAGTAGGAGAAGTCACTCCTATCTTTTCAAACATACAGATGGAATAACGAGAGTAGACGATGGTATATTTCCGGCCCGTTTTCAGGAATGACTTGAATATGACAGGATGAAATACAATAACATTCATGTTGGCATACAAGTAAATAAATCGATTAAAAACCAACGTATGACAATGTCCGTCCATTCGTGGATTTAAACTAAGGTTACGGGATCCTAAGAGTATTACTAATTTAACGTCACGACTTTGCTAAGAAACGTAATAACGTATTAATCTATAAAAATAGTTTAGTATAAAATATTTTTTGAAGGAAAAAGAATATTTTCAATTGCGATACGTTTCATAGTTAAAAAAATATTAATTCACTGTGGTAAATCTCTAAGGATTTAAGAAGAAGCCCTCATATAAATAATATGGAAAGAAAAGTGAGGTCCTTGAGAATGTGATTCACGCACAATTCGTTTGCTGGACTTTACGAAGAAATTTAATTAAATCCAGCGGGTAAAAAGAAAGGGTCTTTTCCCTCAAAACAAAAACTGGTGAAAGGACTAGGAAAAATAGCTCTTTTGTTTTTTTACGTTTTCGTTATATAATACACGAGACGGGGAAATGTTGGGTATATTAGATTTGACATTTGACTACACGAAAAACTAGGTATGTGTGTTTTTGTCATTTTTATATATTTAAAAAAAAAAGTTATAATTTTCGACGAAGTGAATATTTTCATATCGACGGTCTAACATTGACAACTCATATAGCATTTAAAATATATATATATTAGCAATAGTTTAATATGTCAAGACTAGGCGAGTGCCGTGCCGTTCTCTCTTTCTCGCTCAATCACATGTAAAGTGAAGGGTGCGAGTGAGATACCAGGGCATGCGCCCGCATGCTCTCTTACTTGCTCATATAACGTGAGGTTGTGCGATAAAGTTAAACTGATGAACATCTGCCACTATACTAGTCAAACACATATTATAGAACTGATGAAACTGCTGAACTGGTGGTGCTTATGGGCCCAGAGAGGGACTGGGTTAGTTAGATGATTTGTATAGTAAGGAAAATCTTAAATATTATAATAGCCCCGACCGCTCTGTAGACGTTTTATTATTATCACATATTACATGTAGGTATGAAATTTTCTCATGACCTAATGTGTATATATAAAATAAAATGTTATGCTACGCGCACACAGTTCCGACGTACTAGCTACTTTAGATATTCAGTTTTTCAATTTCAATACCGTCATCTATGACGGGTACGGTTATACTATAATAGTAATAAATAATAAAGTGAAAATAGCAAAGTATTTAGTCCCGCAATTTTGTTATCGTAAAACTAAATATTTTTATTTTATTATTATTGAGTTCTACAAAGGAAATGCCAATTCAATCGTACATAATATTTTATAACTGAATCAACATTTTCTTTTGTGAAACCAATTAAATTAAACGTTTCTCCTGATCCGTTTTATATTAGGTTATGTTATATACGCAGTAAAGCTTTAAATGTAAACTTTCAATTTCAAATCGGGTAATTTGATATTGTGCTTAATTTTTGCGAATATTCCATAACATATTATAATCGGCGTAAAATCAATATAGCGAAATATTTTATAATTATTTCTCTGAATGGTAGACTGTAATTAGAACAATAATTACCGACTGACTAATAATACGAATTCTCCTCTTAATTATTTAAGTTGCCAGGGAAAGTTCTTTTGTTTGACACTGTCGCATACTGACAATGGAAATTCGACGCCATTTTCCTTTTCGATAAAGGAAACGTTCGTTGCCCAAAAATATTTTATCTCAAGGGAAAATAATAAGGATTAAATCAATCATTCAGCCTCGAATTATATTGACCTTTATCATTTAACGTCGATGGAAACCTGTTATTTATGAACCTTTATCAAGGCGAAGTTAGAAAACAAGGACGAGAGAAATGTTCACCAGGAAAACTGTGAAATTATCGATTTATAAATATCGACAAAGGGTACTTTAAGCTTTAAGGCACGTTAATAATATAGCTAATGAATGAAAATGAGTCGGATATTTTGATGTTTTTAAAATCATGTGAGATAAACTTGAGATTATTTTAAATTTGAAATAAATGATGATGCCTATAATCTCAAGTGTATAATTGAAAAAAAATGAAAATTTGATAAACTCAGCCACTAAGCTACAAAAATAAAGGCTTACAATTAAATGCACTTTTGTTTAGATGATATTCACTTTCATAAAGATAGTTTTCACTTATAACAAATACATTCAACAAAAAACAAATTATTTCACTAAAAATAAAGTGATGCCACATAATAAAATATATTTAAACATTGAAGAAATATGTTGCACTTACTAAAAAGTATTATCTCATAGACAAAATAGTTTTCACTCAATATAAATACTCACTCTTTGAAATCGATAGTTTCACAACGCTGTAATGAAATGTCACTTATTCTTTACTACTCGCAACATGTGAATACGCAACAGTGAATGCTGTGTCAGAATCGGCGACGTAACGACAGAATGGTTTGGGGTCTCAACCAGGGTCAGACAGGGCTGTGTTCTGGCTCCGTTCCTCTTTATAATTGCCCCCAATCTGAGGCTATGCGACCTCGAGTATGCTGACGACGCTGTCATATTTGACAAATCTGTCGAGGGTATTCAGGAAACAATGGAGAGACTGCAGAGCAACTCGTATCGCATTGGCCTCAAAGTCAATGCGAGTAAAACCAATGTGCTCTGCAACAGTTTCTGTCCAGAGCCAGACTACCCTCTGACTGGCT